>CM076581.1:1394420391-1394949428 GCA_034641835.2 Pinus albicaulis
GTAGAAGAGTGATCATTTCTCGGAATATAACTACCTCATCCGGTTCTTCCTTCAGCTTAGGTTTAATAAAACGCAGCAAATGCTTCTGGTTCATGCATGCTGAGTGATGTACATGGGTACTGTTGAGTCTCAAAAGTGTTTTCCATATTCATACATATTTCCATTATGTCATTACCATTCAGCTCTCATTTCATAACTATCTGAACTAAAAACCTACATCAAGTAACCATTTTCATAAATATATGGGTTAGGATCCTTGTCTTCCAAATTTATTTGTTTTATGTGTTTAAAGTGAATTTATGATTAGAAACTAGAAAATTAACATAGTTTCATATATCTATATATGTGTTATGAGTTTTTTGACATGTGTAGGTCAAAAGGAAGCTTCTAAAAGACCTTTATGTGGCCTCCCAAAACCAAATTCGAATTTGAGTGGAGAAGATCATGGGATCATGAGGACATGTGTCTCATTTCCTTTTTGTATTGAAACTCTAAGAAGACATGTGTCTCATTTCTTATTTGTGTTGAAACTCTAAAAAGACATGTGTCTTATCATTTCCTATTTTGATTGTAACTCTAGAGATGGAGGGAGAGATTCATGGACTCCCATTAATGAGATAACTTCTCATATTTTGTATAAATAGGAGAAGCTTTCTCCTATCATGGGTAGTGAAAAAATAGGAAAAGAAGAGAAAGGATTAGAGAGTGTTTTGTAACAAAGCTTAAGATGGAATGGGATGTAGATTTGTGAGTTTATCAATAAAGAAGTTTAGTTCTTTGATGTTGTTTTGATCACATCTTCAAGGAGCTAAGGATTACACCGAATTGGTAGCAGAGGGCCCCTGCTATTTGAGGAGGTTTTACATGTTTTCTAGATAAGTCATTTTCAATTATTTTTTGTCATATTTCCTTACTTAGATTGCTTTCTGAAATCATAGCTTTTAGCATTATTTTTCATGTCATTTGCTTAGTTAAAGGATCCTCATGATATTGCAGTTAGTCTTTTTCTCAAGATCTTCCAACACATCTCTATTAAATGAATGGGATTCAATTGTGATATTCTAAGTTATTATTATTTCATTTTCTGTTATTTAGTTAAAAAGAAGATCCTCATTATACTGCAGTTAGTCTCTTTCAAAAGCTTTTCCAATAAACCTCTAATTCACGAATGAGACTAAGTTGTAATATTTTGAGTTATTGATTGTTTTGATTCATAGAAGATCCTTATCACATTATGATTAATCTCTTTCAAAAAGCTCTTCCAATAAACTTCTAACTCATGAATGAGATTTAGTTGTAATGTTATAAGTTGTTTCAGCATTTCTTTTATGTTTTAAGAGATCCTCATTGCATTAGAATTAATCTTTTTCACAAGCTCTTCCAACAAATCTCTAACTAAATGAATCAGATTAAGTTGTAGTGTTTTGAGTTACTTGTCATTTCATGAATGTTCATTTAGAAGCTGTAATATCCATGGATTAGGACTCTCTGTTTTCATCATTTCCTAGTTAGGAATAGAACTTGCAAATAAAACTCTGCTTTAATTCATTTGACAACATTTCCTTTTCCTTCCTTTTAATTAGATTTAATCTCATCTTTCTAGTTTAGAGTAGAACACTAAGAATCAAAACATAAAACCCCCAAAACAACAGTAAAACATCAAAACAATGAAGTAAGAAGTAGGTTTCTTAAGCACATATAGTGCACCACTTTATCGCCTTTGATGCAGGAGCATCAAGGGCGTTTTTTATTTTGTAAATATGTTAAAAGGGGGTGTGATAATTTTTAATATTTTATTAATTAATTTAAATAAAATAGGAGAAGGTGAGGATTTTTGTAAATATCTTTTTATTTAATAAAAGGATATGAGGGAATTTAATTAGTTGAAGGATTTTAGGGATAAAGATCTATCCTTTAGGGATGTTGAGAAATTTAGGGGTTTGTTGAGGAATTGAAGGGATTGAGCATTTAATTAAATGATTTTTTAAAATTGTATAAATAGGAGGGGGTTTTGAGAGAAAAACACATTGAGATTGTGAAGAGAGTGTGAGATTGAGAGTAGGCTTGTACAGCAAGGCTGTAAGCCTTTAGCAAATTGTAAGGGCCACGGAATTGAAATATCTGGCCAGCAAAAGTTGTAAGTTATTGTTTTGTTTCAGTACATTGATTGATTTAGAAAATGTGTATTTCGTTGGGTTTGAATAGTAAATCGATATCAAGGGGTGTTGGATGAATGTTAGTTTAAATCTCTGTTTTCCAGTTAATAGAATTTAAAAGGCGCAGTTCTAAGTGGAACAAAGACTTTGCAATTGATGTCAATTTCTGTTGGAAGTGAATTTAAAAGGCGCAGTTCTAAGTGGAACAAAGACTTTGCAATTGATGTCAATTTCTGTTGGAAGTGAATTTAAAAGGCGCAGTTCTAAGTGGAACAAAGACTTTGCAATTGATGTCAATTTCTGTTAGAAGTTGATTTTAATTCTTAGTGCAGAATCTCATTAAAGACTGTTTGATAAAGTCGACAGGGTCGATTAGTCTAAATATTCGACCGGTAGCTACAATGGCAGAGAGAGCATTATCGCCTTTCTGGTTCGAATGATCTATATATATATACCCTGGATTAAAAAGAAACGATATTGATCCATAAGTTGCTGATGAATTGTATAAGATTCTAGTTCTCTGAATTTCATTAACTATTAATCTGAATTATGGTGTGAATTTGGGAGGATTCGATTTTAATAATTCATGACCCAATCCAGAACGTGGCATTGAAGGTTGAATGTGTTATTTGTCATTTGCAAACATTTCACTCCTCATTAACGGAGTTAGATGAAGAAACGTTGTTAGCACTGAGATGAAAAGTTCAAAACAGAAATTAATACATCGATTTGATGAAACGTTATTATTCGAATATACATAGCACAAGTATGAAGGGTTCAAGATGGAAATTAATGAAATTCGATTATGGGATGCGTTAAACCTGGACTGATCTTGTTTGCTGGAATGTTAATTAACGCAGAGACTGAATTCATCTGCTTGCCGGGATGATGGTTTTCACTTCAGAATTATTTTGCAGAAATAGCCAGCGTTGTGAATTCCAGAACTGCGTTTTATATATGTTTGAATGTTTCTTAAATTGCAGGTGGGAATCGATTGAACAGTGCTGGGAATGGAATCGATTGAATGTTGAAATGAAGAACACAGGATACAAGGTATTGCCGGAGGTAATTTGAATCCATTGAAAACAATTCAGAAGTTTGTTGAAAGTCAATCGATGTGTTGACTGCGTTAATGTTGAGTTGGAACTTAAGAAAGAGGACTGGATGATCTCATGAAGGTGCAGAGAAAATAAATGAAATGGTCTGACAAGTGCGTTGATCAGAAACAGGAAAGTGAAGGCAGCGCCACATTAATATTGGTGAACCAGATTCGATGTTGAGAGCACAAGGTAGTGAATGGTGAGTAGTTGCATATTTATTGATCGTGTATTTTTTTTACTGGTTCATATGTTGAAGAGCATAATCGATGTTAAGATGTGGTCACATCAAATTTGGGTTTTCTTAAATCTCAAAATATTGAGTTAGGCGCATTGAAAAGAGGGACAAGTTCCAGATACTTGGATTTTAGAAACATTGGGAATATTGAATTGTTTTGATTTCATTTGATTTGAAATGAGGGTTAATGCATGAGTTTTAATTTGGAATTTGAGAACCTTGTATGATGAGAACATGGTTTTCATAAACCATAAAGTGATGAAGCAAAGGGTATTGGCTTCAATTGGTAGGAATGGCTGTGTGAACTTGTAATCATAATGAAAGGATTGTTATGATTGAAGCTTTTAGAAAGTGTATGAAATTGCCAAAGAATGGAATGATTTGAGTATTAATTTGTAATTACATTATGATATGTAACTATAAGCTTCAGTAAAAGTATGTAAAATTTGTCAGACATTAAGGATCTTGATTTAGGGTAAATACTGAGATGCATGTTTATTGGTATGGTATATGGAGATCCTGGGAAATGCAGGCCTTGCCTGCGTCATTTTGGTATCAGAGCTGGAATGCTCTGTTGAAGATGTTTTGTTTTTGAATGAGTACAGTTGAGAACTGAAATGTATTTTTGAATGTGTGATGAATGATTGGAAGATCAGATTTTAAATCTGATATGCAGCATACACAATTGCAAATGAACAGGATTGCAGTGAAGAAAATTGCAGAAGCAAATGAAGGACGAGATCAGGCAGGTGAGATGATTTTCTGATTTATGGATTGAAATTTATGGTTGCAGATAAGATGATGGCAGTGAACCTGGAATTCAGCTAAAGGCTGAATAAGGAGGACAAATGTAGTGTCCTGAAGAAGAAGGTGAGTTGAAGAGATAGCCCAGAGAGAGAGCAGAGGAAATTTCTCAAGAAGTTCCAGAGGCAATGAACCAAGTACTTACCAAAAGACTGAGTGAGGAGAGCTTGGTGAGGTAAGTGGCAACAGAAGAGATTGTTGTCGTAGAGGCTAGAACAACTCATGATGAGTGAGAAACTCATGGACAAGGTGATCATGGAGGATCAGAGAAGAGGTTCAGAAGAATGCCACAGAGATGAGATGACTGCAGAAGTTCGAGAAAGAGAGATTGCAGTAATGAAAGTACAATTGCAGGTACTAGAGGAATGGCTGCAAGAGCAGAAAGATCAGAAAAGAGGATGGATCTTTCCACTGAAGGGAAAGAGAATGATTTGGCGACAATTGCAGAGGAGGTTGAGGCAAATTGTGATTGCCTTGTTGAAAAAGGAACTTAGAGTTCTTGAACCAGAGATGGAATTTGAAGATTCCACACGCAGATTTGTTCAGAAGGATGTGTTGGAGGAAGCAGTCAAGACTGAAAAGTCTTGTGGTTTTAAAACTGACGAGTTGTGTATGTTTGCAGGTACAGTACAGGAATATGAACAAGCTTTAGAGTTTGTTCAAGAAGAGGTGAATCTGAAGGCTGTTCAGATCAATGATGAGATAGCAAGATCTCAGGAGGCAATGAAGACAAAGGAGTCTAATCAGAATGTTGATGCAGAAAGAGAAAGACCAGCTGATGATGAGTCAAGAGCTGGTGAAGGTATGGAAAATTATGTAAAGTTTCCGAGTTCTACTCCTAATGAAATTGTTGAGTTGTATAGGAAACTAGATCTTCAGAGAAGAGAATTGGAGAGGCAAAGGACTTATGTGCAGGATAATTTGCTGAGGAAGCAAGGCAGGAAAGTTTTCATAAAGGACAGTCATGAAGCAGATGATGGTAAGAAGGCGAGACTAGCTGACAGTCTCATGGTGAATGCAAATCAGCATACTGATGTGCTGACAGAGGAGTTGGAAAGGAACTTAGAGCAACATACTGAAGTGTTGCCAAAGAAAGCTGAAGAAAAAGCCAGTAAAGGTTTTCTGAGTCCTGAAGAAGACTTGGAGCTGCAGAGAGAAAACTTGGTGACTGGATCGACAAGTAAGTGTTATGATTTTGAAGCTGACGATTTGATTGTGCTTACAGGTGATGTAGAAGACAGTCCATCATTTGGAATTGTCTTGGAAGAAGAAGAACAGTTGCAAAAAGAAGATGAGACAATCATGTCTCATAAGCAGAAGCTTGTTACCGTAGGTGACAAGAAAGAGTTGGCTTGTCTGTATAGCCAACAGAAGACTGGTGTACGAAATTTTGGAGCTGCTACAGTGACAGAGGGTGAAGCTACAGTGTTTGCAAAACTTGATGATGATGGACAATTTCTGAAGATTGTCGAAGGAGAAGATGGAGATTATGCTGGAGTTAATTTGCAACATGTTGATGAAATGATGAAATGTTTGCTGGAGACATTTGAACCGGAGAAAGAAGTTGCAGATGAAATTGCAGGTGATGAGAAAAGGAATGTTGCAGAGGGACAGGAAGTTTGGGAGGCCGCAACATTCATAGTGACAGCTAGAGCAACATGTGAGGCGACATTTATAGTAGCAGCAGCAGAAAAGGTGCAAAACAACAGTAAGGGTGAAAAGAAAGCGATCAAAACAAGTGAAGAACAAGCAAGAATGAGAGTTCAGCAATCAAGAGATGGAGACAATCAGCAGACAGAGGATATACTGGGCAGAGAAATTGAGTTGATAAGGAGGTTAATGATAAAAACATCCCAGAGAAAGACAGCCGAAAGAAAGAAAAGAAACGACAACAAGAGAATGACAGTGAAAGATTGCAAGAGCAGAGCAAGTGGAGCATTACAGCACAAAATATGGAAACCTGGAAGACAACAGTAGTAAAGCAATCGACAAGCACGGAAAGATTACAAAATAAAATTTGGGATCCAGGAGGAAATATCCAGACTTATGACCAGGTGGTCATGAATTTTCTTATATGGGGAGTCTGATGCAGGAGCATCAAGGGCGTTTTTTATTTTGTAAATATGTTAAAAGGGGGTATGATAATTTTTAATGTTTTATTAATTAATTTGAATAAAATAGGAGAAGGTGAGGATTTTTGTAAATATCTTTTTATTTAATAAAAGGATATGAGGGAATTTAATTAGTTGAAGGATTTTAGGGATAAAGATCTATCCTTTAGGGATGTTGAGAAATTTAGGGGTTTGTTGAGGAATTGAAGGGATTGAGCATTTAATTAAATGATTTTTTAAAATTGTATAAATAGGAGGGGGTTTTGAGAGAAAAACACATTGAGATTGTGAAGAGAGTGTGAGATTGAGAGTAGGCTTGTACAGCAAGGCTGTAAGCCTTTAGCAAATTGTAAGGGCCACGGAATTGAAATATCTGGCCAGCAAAAGTTGTAAGTTATTGTTTTGTTTCAGTACATTGATTGATTTAGAAAATGTGTATTTCGTTGGGTTTGAATAGTAAATCGATATCAAGGGGTGTTGGATGAATGTTAGTTTAAATCTCTGTTTTCCAGTTAATAGAATTTAAAAGGCGCAGTTCTAAGTGGAACAAAGACTTTGCAATTGATGTCAATTTCTGTTGGAAGTGAATTTAAAAGGCACAGTTCTAAGTGGAACAAAGACTTTGCAATTGATGTCAATTTCTGTTGGAAGTGAATTTAAAAGGCGCAGTTCTAAGTGGAACAAAGACTTTGCAATTGATGTCAGTTTCTGTTAGAAGTTGATTTTAATTCTTAGTGCAGAATCTCATTAAAGACTGTTTGATAAAGTCGACTGGGTCGATTAGTCTAAATCTTCGACCGGTAGCTACAGTGGCAGAGAAAGCATTATCGCCTTTCTGGTTCGAATGGTCTATATATATATACCCTGGATTAAAAAGAAACGATATTGATCCATAAGTTGCTGATGAATTGTATAAGATTCTGGTTCTCTGAATTTCATTAACTATTAATCTGAATTATGGTGTGAATTTGGGAGGATTCGATTTTAATAATCCATGACCCAATCCAGAACGTGGCACTGAAGGTTGAATGTGTTATTTTTCATTTGCAAACATTTCACTCCTCATTAACGGAGTTAGATGAAGAAACGCTGTTAGCACTGAGATGAAAAGTTCAAAACAGAAATTAATACATCGATTTGATGAAACGTTATTATTTGAATATACATAGCACAGGTATGAAGGGTTCAAGATGGAAATTAATGAAATTCGATTATGGGATGGACTGATCTTGTTTGCTGGAATGTTAATTAACGCAGAGACATAATTTATCTGCTTGCCAGGAGGATGGTTTTCACTTCAGAATTATTTCGCAGAAATAGCCAGCGTTGTGAATTCTAGAAATGCGTTTTATATATGTTTGAATGTTTCTTAAATTGCAGGTGGGAATCGATTGAACAGTGCTGGGAATGGAATCGATTGAATGTTGAAATGAAGAACGCAGGATACAAGGTATTGCCGGAGGTAATTTGAATCCATTGAAAACAATTCAGAAGTTTGCTGAAAGTCAATCGATGTGTTGACTGCGTTAATGCTGAGTTGGAACTTAAGAAAGAGGACTGCATGATCTCGTGAAGGCGCAGAGAAAATAAATGAAATGGTCTGACAAGTGCATTGATCAGAAAATAGGAAAGTGAAGGCAGCGCCACATTAATATTGGTGAACCAGATTCGATGTTGAGAGCACAAGGCAGTGAATGGTGAGTAGTTGCATATTTATTGATCGTGTATTTTTTTTAACTGGTTCATATGTTGAAGAGAAGAATCGATGTTAAGATGTGGTCACATCAAATTTGGGTTTTCTTAAATCTCAAAATATTGAGTTAGGCGCATTGAAAATAGGGACAAGTTCCAGATACTTGGATTTTGGAAACATTGGGAATATTGAATTGTTTTGAGTTCATTTGATTTGAAATGAGGTTTAATGCATGAGTTTTAATTTTGGAATCGAGAACCTTGTATAATGAGAACATGGTTTTCATAAACCATAAAGGATGAAGCAAAGGGTATTGGCTTCAATTTGTAGGAATGGCTGTGTGAACTTGTAATCATAATGAAAAGATTGTTATGATTGAAGCTTTTAGAAAGTATATAAAATTACCAAAAATGGAATGATTTGAGTATTAATTTGGAATTACATTTTGATATGTAACTATAAGCTTCAACAAAAGTATGCAAAATTTGTCAGGCATTAAGGATCTTGATTTGGGGTAAATACTGAGATGCATGTTTATTGGCATGGTATATGGAGATCCTGGGGAATGCAGGCCTTGCCTGCGTCATTTTGGTATCAGAGCTGGAATGCTCTGTTGAAGATGTTTGTTTTCTGAATGAATGCAAGAAGGTTTGTTGAACTGAAATGTATTTTTGAATGTGTGATGAATGATGAAGATCAGATTTTAAATCTGATATGCAGCATACACAATTGCAAGTGAACAGGATTGCAGTGAAGAAAATTGCAGAAGCGAATGAAGGATGAGATCAGGCAGGTGAGATGATTTTCTGATTTGAAATTTATGGATTGAAGTTTATGGTTGCAGATAAGATGATGGCAGTGAACCTGGCATTAAGCTAAAGGCTGAATAAGGGGGACAATTGCAGTGTCCTGAAGAAGAAGGTGAGTTGAAGAGATAGCCCAGAGAGAGAGCAGAGGAAAGTGCTCAAAAGGTTCCAGAGGCAGTGAACCAAGTACTTACCAAAAGACTGAGTGAGGAGGGCTTGGTGAGGTAAGTGGCAGCAGAAGAGATTGTTGTCGTAGAGGCTAGTGCAACTTATGGTGAGTGAACAACTCATGGAGAAGATGATCATGGAGGATCAGAGAAGAGGTTCAGAAGAATGCCACAGAGATGAGATGACTGCAGAAGTTCGAGAAAGAGAGACTGCAGTAATGAAGGTACAATTGCAGGTACTAGAGGAATGGCTGCAAGAGTAGGAAAATCAAAATAGAGTTTGGATCTTTCCACTGAAGGGAAAGAGAATGATTTGGCGAAAATTGCAGAGGAGGTTTAGGCAAATTGTGATTGCCTTGGTGAAAAAGGAACTTAGAGTTCTTGAACCAGCGATGGAATTTGAAGATTCCACACGCAGATTTGTTCAGAAGGATGTGTTGGAGGAAGCAGTCAAGACTGAAAAGTCTTGTGGTTTTAAAACTGACAAGTTGTGTATGTTTGCAGGTACAGTACAAGGAGATGAGCAAGCTTTAGAGTTTGTTCAAGAAGAGGTGAATCTGAAGGCTGTTCAGATCGATGATGAGATGGCAAGATCTCAGGAGGCAATGAAGACAAAGGAGTCTAATCAGAATGTTGATGCAGAGAGAGAAAGACCAGCTGATGATGAGTCAAGAGCTGGTGAAGGTATGGAAAATTATGTAAAGTTTCCAAGTTCTACTCCTAATGAAATTGTTGAGTTGTATAGGAAACTAGATCTTCAGAGAAGAGAATTGGAGAGACAGAGGACTTATGTGCAGGATAATTTGCTGAGGAAGCAAGGCAGGAAAGTTTTCATAAAGGACAGTCATGAAGCAGATGATGGTAAGAAGGCGAGACTAGCTGACAGTCTCATGGTGAATGCAAATCAGCATACTGATGTGCTGACAGAGGAGTTGGAAAGGAACTTAGAGCAACATACTGAAGTGTTGCCAAAGAAAGCTGAAGAAAAAGCCAGTAAAGGTTTTCTGAGTCCTGAAGAAGACTTGGAGCTGCAGAGAGAAAACTTGGTGACTGGATCGACAAGTAAGTGTTATGATTTTGAAGCTGACGATTTGATTGTGCTTACAGGTGATGTAGAAGACAGTCCATCATTTGGAATTGTCTTGGAAGAAGAAGAACAGTTGCAAAAAGAAGATGAGACAATCATGTCTCATAAGCAGAAGCTTGTTACCGTAGGTGACAAGAAAGAGTTGGCTTGTCTGTATAGCCAACAGAAGACTGGTGTACGAAATTTTGGAGCTGCTACAGTGACAGAGGGTGAAGCTACAGTGTTTGCAAAACTTGATGATGATGGACAATTTCTGAAGATTTTCGAAGGGGAAGATGGAGATTATGCTGGAGTTAATTTGCAGCATGTTGATGAAATGATGAAATGTTTGCTGGGGACATTTGAACCAGAGAAAAAAGTTGCAGATGAAATTGCAGATGATGAGCAAAGGAATGTTGCAGAGGGTCAGGAAGTTAGGGAGGCCGCAACATTTATAGTAGCAGCAGCAGAAAAGGTGCAAAACAGCAGTAAGGGTGAAAAGGAAGCGATCAAAACAAGTGAAGAACAAGCAAGAATGAGAGTTCAACAATCAAGAGATTGAGACAATCAGCAGACAGAGGATATACTAGGCAGAGAAATTGAGTTGATAAGGAGGTTAATGATAAAACCATCCCAGAGAAAGATAGTAGCAAGAAAGAAAAGGAGTGACAACAAGAGGAAGACAGTAGCAGATCTTGAAGGCAAAGCAAGTGGAGCACTACAGCACAAAATATGGAAACCTGGAAGACAACAACAGATAGCAACAGCAATAAAGCAATTGACAAGCAAGGAAAATAAAATTTGGGATCCAGGAGGAAATATCCAGACTTATGGCCAGGTGGTCATGAATTTTCTTACATGGGGAGTCTGATGTAGGAGCATTAAGGGCGTTTTTTTATTTTGTAAATATGTTAAAAGGGGTTGTGAAAATTTTTAATATTTTATTAATTAATTTGAATAAAATAGGAGAAGGTGAGGATTTTTGTAAATATCTTTTTACTTAATAAAAGGATATGAGGGAATTTAATTAGTTGAAGAATTTTAGGGATAAAGATCTATCCTTTAGGGATGTTGAGAAATTTAGGGGTTTGTTGAGGAATTGAAGGGATTGAGCATTTAATTAAATGATTTTTTAAAATTGTATAAATAGGAGGGGGTTTTGAGAGAAAAACACATTGAGATTGTGAAGAGAGTGTGAGATTGAGAGTAGGCTTGTACAGCAAGGTTGTAAGCCTTCAACAAATTGTAAGGGCCACGGAATTGAAATATCTGGCCAGCAAAAGTTGTAAGTTATTGTTTTGTTTCAGTACATTGATTGATTTAGAAAATGTGTATTTCGCTGGGTTTGAATAGTAAATCGATATCAAGGGGTGTTGGATGAATGCTAGTTTAAATCTCTGTTTGCCAGTTAATAGAATTTAAAAGGCACAGTTCTAAGTGGAACAAAGACTTTGCAATTGATGTCAATTTCTGTTGGAAGTGAATTTAAAAGGCGCAGTTCTAAGTGGAACAAAGACTTTTCAATTGATGTCAATTTCTGTTGGAAGTGAATTTAAAAGGCGTAGTTCTAAGTGGAACAAAGACTTTGCAATTGATGTCAATTTCTGTTAGAAGTTGATTTTAATTCTTAGTGCAGAATCTCATTAAAGACTGTTTGATAAAGTCAACTGGGTCGATTAGTCTAAATCTTCGACCGATAGCTACAATGGCAGAGAAAGCATTATCGCCTTTCTGGTTCGAATGGTCTATATATATATACCCTGGATTAAAAAGAAACGATATTGATCCATAAGTTGCTGATGAATTGTATAAGATTCTGGTTCTTTGAATTTCATTAACTATTAATCTGAATTATGGTGTGAATTTGGGAGGATTCGATTTTAATAATCCATGACCCAATCCAGAACGTGGCACTGAAGGTTGAATGTGTTATTTGTCATTTGCAAACATTTCACTCCTCATTAACGGAGTTAGATGAAGAAACGCTGTTAGCACTGAGATGAAAAGTTCAAAACAGAAATTAATACATCGATTTGATGAAACATTATTATTTGAATATACATAGCACAGGTATGAAGGGTTCAAGATGGAAATTAATGAAATTCGATTATGGGATGGACTGATCTTGTTTGCTGGAATGTTAATTAACGCAGAGACAGAATTCATCTGTTTGCCGGGAGGATGGTTTTCACTTCAGAATTATTTTGCAGAAATAGCCAGTGTTGTGAATTCCAGAATTGCGTTTTATATATGTTTGAATGTTTCTTAAATTGCAGGTGGGAATCGATTGAACAGTGCTGGGAATAGAATCGATTGAATGTTGAAATGAAGAACGC
Organism: Pinus albicaulis; assembly: GCA_034641835.2. Lineage (NCBI taxonomy): Eukaryota > Viridiplantae > Streptophyta > Pinopsida > Pinales > Pinaceae > Pinus > Pinus albicaulis. The sequence goes on from CM076581.1 coordinate 1,394,432,866, forward strand.
AGGATACAAGGTATTGCCGGAGGTAATTTGAATCCATTGAAAACAATTCAGAAGTTTGCTGAAAGTCAATCGATGTGTTGACTGCGTTAATGCTGAGTTGGAACTTAAGAAAGAGGACTGCATGATCTCGTGAAGGCGCAGAGAAAATAAATGAAATGGTCTGACAAGTGCATTGATCAGAAAACAGGAAAGTGAAGGCAGCGCCACATTAATATTGGTGAACCAGATTCGATGTTGAGAGCACAAGGCAGTGAATGGTGAGTAGTTGCATATTTATTGATCGTGTATTTTTTTTAACTGGTTCATATGTTGAAGAGCAGAATCGATGTTAAGATGTGGTCACATCAAATTTGGGTTTTCTTAAATCTCAAAATATTGAGTTAGGCGCATTGAAAAGAGGGACAAGTTCCAGATACTTGGATTTTGGAAACATTGGGAATATTGAATTGTTTTGAGTTCATTTGATTTGAAATGAGGGTTAATGCATGAGTTTTAATTTTGGAATTGAGAACCTTGTATAATGAGAACATGGTTTTCATAAACCATAAAGGATGAAGCAAAGGGTATTGGCTTCAATTTGTAGGAATGGTTGTGTGAACTTGTAATCATAATGAAAAGATTGTTATGATTGAAGCTTTTAGAAAGTATATAAAATTACCAAAAATGGAATGATTTGAGTATTAATTTGGAATTACATTTTGATATGTAACTATAAGCTTCAACAAAAGTATGCAAAATTTGTCAGGCATTAAGGATCTTGATTTGGGGTAAATACTAAGATGCATGTTTATTGGCATGGTATATGGAGATCCTGGGGAATGCAGGCCTTGCCTGCGTCAGGTTAAAAATGGGCCTCAAAACAAAAATATACAACCAAAATCAAACTTATAAGAACCAATAGGATTCAAGACGATAATGTCAACAATGGGGGATGATTCACTGTTTTTGGAGTAAAAAGATAAGTTAAAAGATAGAATAGTAAAGAAAAAATAAAAAAATACTTTTTCAACTTATCGCCCCATAGTTTTACTCAAATTTAGTGCGGGATCATGCATTGGATGTGGAATTTAATTCCTCATCCAAGGAGTACCCATGTTGCATACTTTCGATGGACCCTGCTACATAAAAAAAGAGAAATACATGAAAAAACATAATTACAATCACATTTTTAATGTATTTCACATTTTTCATGTAGCAGGGTCCATTGAAAGTATGCAACATGAGTGCTCCTTAGATGATGAATTAAATTTTACATCTAATGAGTGCTCCCCGCTCAAAATTTCAGTAAAAGAGTAGGGAGATAAGTTGGAAATACAAGTTGAAAAAGTAGTTTTTCTTTTTTGCCTCAAAATTTTGATGAGGTAATCCAATATTTTTTATTATTTCCACTATTATATTATACTATTTTTTTGTATGCTGGTCCAGATTTATGCAGGAATGCAACAAAATACTAATATAACCATAAACACAGAGATGCAATGGAAATAATGCTTCATTTTATTAATAAATAAATGAATGAATTAGACTTAAAAACATAATGGAAACTAGCTAGGGCGCTGGTAGCTTATCTTTGAGAAGAGATGTGGTAGGCACAAGCCTCTGAGCTGTGTTACATCGAGGCTCGAAGGCTGATGCAAGCCTAGAGCTTGCAATACCCAGAATCATCAATATTAACACATATCAAACATGCTTCTCATATCCTGCGCAAATCAAAAACACCAATCCCTGACATTTTCAAACCTTTTCATCACAACCATTTCATAAGCATCAAATTGTCAAACAACTCGCTATTCAAATTTGTTTTCACAATCCATATTCCATACCTCTTCTTACAATGGTATGAAGCCATACTTAACAATCACCTTTTCATGGGACTTAAACCCAAGTTTCAATAGCATTTAGAATTCAACTCATCAATTTCAAATGCCAATATTGAATCCCACTTAAATACTTCATATGGAAGCTCATCAAATATATGATTTCAACATTTAAAGTTTTCGGACTTTTATTTATTTATTTACTATCAATGAGATTTTATTCCACCCAAACCTCAGAACGATGGCCCTTTTTCAAAACCATAGGTGTTCATATTTGTATTGACACTCATATGGTCAATTTCTAATATAACTCCCAACAACCTTCACTTTTTAGTTGAACGCATGCACATTTGACTACACCCATATACGAATAAAACCGATTGACAACATAAAACAGAGTTCACCCTGACCATTCAATGCCACTTCACATCGATTTCATGCATTTATATGAAATTTCATGCAAACGTTTATCATTTAACACGTCCTTTGCAACTTATCCATTCCAGTCAACATGTTAATAGATACAGCCACGGGGTTTAATACTTATTTGGTAATAAAAACGCGGCTTACCTCCTTGTAGAGTCCGCCGGCAATCATGACTGCGCTACTGCAATTCATTCACAATTTCCACAGTATTTTCTCCGCGTATCTCAACGTTTTCTTCAGAAATTCATTAAATAACATCGCCCACAGGTATTTCTTACCTTTACAAATACTCCGGCAAACTGCGTCATTCCAGTGACAAGATCAGTTCAGGGTTAACGCATTAACTTTCTGGTTCCATACCCCAACAGATCGATTTTTAAAACTGTGTTATGCCATTCGATCAATTAACATAAATAGCGTTCAATTAGCATTCATTCTGGCACTTTCTAAATACAGTGTTCAAGACACTCATAGATTCGATTTCAAACCTGCGCTGTACATTAACCATTCAAATGTAATTTCACCACTGTCAATCGACTTTTTAAAACTCCCATCTGCATTTAACACAAAAATGTCAACGCATACTATATAATATCTGAAATGTTCTCCGGATCCTGCAATTTCTCACCATATAAGTTCTAAACGCTAACTCTGCTTTAACACAGCAATTTGTTAACTTGTAAATGCGCTCTCCTGTTTCTAAGAACGCATGTCATTATTTCTGAACTATTACAATGTATAATCCTACGCCCTTTTGCACTTGGCCACCACCAACAGCGTTCAATTAACACTTATGCATTCATGACAGCATTCAGGATTTTCAAGCCGATATACAAAACTTGTAGACTCAATTGGAACGATCATTACGCAAACAAGATTTAAATCAAAAATTTGTACAACGCTCATTTGATTTGTAAGGATTTAACAATCCACTTATGAACTCCACAGATTTACATTTGCTGGCGCTCTCCTTTGTACTTTTATTGCTGTCCATCAAGCTACAGATTGGATAAAGTGACCCATTCATTTGAAATCGATTTGCCCACACAATTCCAGCGTTACATATCATAGAAAATGCTCAAATTGATGTATGTAAAGATCGACTTTCCCAACATATTTAATCGATTTCTGAAAATAGCAATTATAATGTGGAACCACTAATTGACATAGAACAGCGCTTTCAACTTAATGAAACGAAATACAATCCTTCCCACAGAGAACGCAGACTTAATTTTGTTTTATTCATTGAACACATAAATCCAATCTCATGCAGACTCAATACTGGACATACAGTAAAAATCAAAGGCTGTATTTACACACAAAACACTTACAAGAACTTTCGATTCATGGCCAGATATTCAACATTTAGGCCCTTACAATTGCTGAAGGCTTACAGCCTTGCTGATCAAGCCTACTCTCAATCACCCTCTCTCACAATCTCAATGTGTTTTTCTCTCAAAACCCCCTCCTATTTATACAAATTTAAAAAATCATTTAATTAAATGCTCAATCCCTTCAATTCCTCAACAAACCCCTAAATCTCTCAACATCCCTAAATGATAGGTCTTTATCCCTAAAATCCTTCAACTAATTAAATTCCCTCATATCCTTTTATTAATAAAAAGATATTTACAAAAATCCTCACCTTCTCCTATTTTATTCAAATTAATTAATAAAATATTAAAAATTATCACACCCCCTTTTAACATATTTACAAAATAAAAGACGCCCTTGATGCTCCTGCATCAGACTCCCCATGTAAGAAAATTCATGACCACCTGGTCATAAGTCTGAATATTTCCTCCTGGATCCCAAATTTTATTTTGTAATCTTTCCGTGCTTGTCGATTGCTTTACTACTGTTGTTATCTGCTGTTGTCTTCCAGGTTTCCATATTTTGTGCTGCAATGCTCCACTTGCTCTGCTCTTGCAATCTTTCACTGTCATTCTCTTGTTGTCGCTCCTTTTCTTTCTTTCGGCTATCTTTCTCTGAGACATTTTCATCATTAACCTCCTTATCAACTCAATTTCTCTGTCCAGTATGTCCTCTGTCTGCTGATTGTTTCCATCTCTTGATCGCTGAACTCTCATTCTTGCTTGTTCTTCACTTGTTTTGTTTGCTTCCTTTTCACCCTTACTGCTGTTTTGCACCTTTTCTGCTGGTGCTACTATAAATGTCGCCTCACAGGTTGCTCTAGCTGTCACTATGAATGTTGCGGCCTCCCAAACTTCCTTTCCCTCTGCAACATTCTTTTGCTCACCATCTGCAATTTCTTTTTGATTATTATTTATGACAACCGCTTTGTCATCCTTATTCAACAATCTATCCCGGACATTCATCCTCTGTTCTTCCAATTTCCTCCTTTGAAAGTCTAATTCTCTATATAACTCAATGATTTTACTCGGAGTGGAATTTGGAAATTTTACACGATCTTCCATTTCCTCATTTGTTATTGTCTCATTATCACATGGTCTTTCTTTTGCTAAATCTTCCTTAACATCCTTCAGTAGATGTTCTTCCTCTCCTTCTTCCAAACCTGCAATCACACACAAATCATTAGTTTTAAAATCACAAGACCTTATGGTCTTGTTTGATACTTCAGTCATCAAATCTTCCGGCTGCTTTGAATCATTCATATGATTCAACTCCTCCAGCTCTTCATCACTTTCAAAAAGTAATGGTCCACTCTCTGGGTAACATATCGAAACTTCAACATCTTCTTCAGCATCTTCCTTTTGCTGTAGCTCAACTGTTTCGAGCTTCTCTATCCTCTGTCTGGCATCTATAACCTGTTCAAGTTCCCTTAGTTCCTTTACCAACTGCATATTTACCTGATGATTCCACTTCTCTTGTAGCCTCTGCCACTTCAGCTCCTTTCTTATGACATAACCATGCTTCTGGTTTTCCTCACTTCTTTGCAACATCTCCATTAACACCTCAAGCTGAACTTCTATCTCAGCCTTCTCCCTCTCATATTCTTCTTTGCTTAACTGTCTCTGTATTCCAATTACCTTGGCATCCTTCTTCTTTTGTCCTCTGCTGTGGTTTATTTCAGAACCTCTGTTACGACTGTCACTAGTCATCATCCTTTCCATCTCTATGAGTCCCTCACTCAATTTACTATGAGTTGCACTACAGCCTCTTCAGCAGCAAGTCCTGTCCTGCCGCCACTTACCTCACCAAGCTCTCCTCACTCAGTCTTTTGGCAAGCAATTGGTTCTCTATCTACGAAACCTCCTTTGAGCACTTCTCTTTGCTCTTCTTGGCTTCAACTCATCTACCTGTTCACAACTATCCTCCTTATCCAATCTCTATTGGATTTCCTCAAGGTTCTTCCACCTCTATGTTTTCACCTAGAAACTTTCACCAGCTTCCTCTTTATCTGTTAGCAATTCTAATCACATTGCCTTTTGGGAGTTGCAATAATATTTCAATGCAAAGACTACAATACTCTATTATTCAAAAACATATCATCTTACCTCCAAGATCTCGTCTGATCTTGTCCTTCCATTCTCCTGCACTTCAATTACCTTCAGAATCTCACCACTCCTGCAAATCTGTTCCAGCAAATCTTTATGCTTCCTTTGCACAATTTCTCAATATTCAACCACTGTCAATCAGATTTTAAAATCTGATTCTCTCTTTCAATCTTCTGGCTTGATCTGGCAAACTTTAGCTGTCAGCAACAATTCCTTCTTTGCTGAGTTTCTTCATTGCTGCAACCATCAATCCTCATTCCATTTCTTTGTCAGTAAAACTCAAATCAAAATTAACCAAACACAATACCTGCACGATCCAAGTGAATTTCCATTTCCCAACATTGTTGTGGATTCTTTCTGTCTCTGCAATCTCTGCTTAATTCTGCTTTACCTGCCTCTAAGAACTTAATTGTTCTTCTCCATTCTCCCAGCTGTATTCTGGTTGCTTGACTGTCAGATTAGAATCTGATCTCCTTTACCTGCATTCTGTTTACTTGCAATTGTATATGCTGCATATCAGATTTAAAATCTGATCTTCATCATTCATCACACATTCAAAAATACATTTCAGTTCAACAAACCTTCTTGCCCTTATTCAAAAAATAAACATTTTTCAATTCAACAGAGCCAAGCTCTGATACCAAAATTGATGCAAGCCTAGAGCTTGCAATACCCAGAATCATCAATATTAACACATATCAAACATGCTGCTCATATCCTGCCCAAATCAAAAACACCAATCCCTGGCATTTTCAAACCTTTTCATCACAACCATTTCATAAGCATCAAATTGTCAAACAACTCGCTATTCAAATCTGTTTTCACAATCCATATTCCATACCTCTTCTTACAATGGTATGAAGCCATACTTAACAATCACCTTTTCATGGGACTTAAACCCAAGTTTCAATAGCATTTAGAATTCAACTCATCAATTTCAAATGCCAATATTGAATCCCACTTAAATACTTCATATGGAAGCTCATCAAATATATGATTTCAACATTTAAAGTTTTCGGACTTTTTTTATTTATTTACTATCAATGAGATTTTATTCCACCCAAACCTCAGAACGATGGCCCTTTTTCAAAACCATAGGTGTTCATATTTGTATTGACACTCATATAGTCAATTGCTAATATAACTCCCAACAACCTTCACTTTTTAGTTGAACGCATGCACATTTGACTACACCCATATACGAATAAAACCGATTGACAATATAAAATAGAGTTCACCCTGACCATTCAATGCCACTTCACATCGATTTCATGCATTTATATGAAATTTCATGCAAAATTTTATCATTTAACACGTCCTTTGCAACTTATCCATTCCAGTCAACATGTTAATAGATACAGCCACGGGGTTTAATACTTATTTGGTAATAAAAATGCGGCTTACCTCCTTGTAGAGTCCGCCGGCAATCATGACTGCGCTACTGCAATTCATTCACAATTTCCACAGTATTTTCTCTGCGTATCTCAACGTTTTCTTCAGCAATTCATTAAATAACATCGCCCACAGGTATTGCTTACCTTTACAAATACTCCGGCAAACTGCGTCATTCCAGTGACAAGATCAGTTCAGGGTTAACGCATTAACTTTCTGGTTCCATACCCCAGTGGATCGATTTTTAAAACTGTGTTATGCCATTCGATCAATTAACATAAAAAACGTTCAATTAGCATTCATTCTGGCACTTTCTAAATACAACGTTCAAGACACTCATAGATTCGATTTCAAACCTGCGCTGTACATTAACCATTCAAATGTAATTTCACCACTGTCAATCGACTTTTTAAAACTCCCATCTGCATTTAACACAAAAATGTCAACGCATACTATATAATATCTGAAATGTTCTCCGGATCCTGCAATTTCTCACCATATAAGTTCTAAACGCTAACTCTGCTTTAACACAGCAATTTGTTAACTTGTAAATGCGCTCTCCTGTTTCTAAGAACGCATGTCATTATTTCTGAACTATTACAATGTATAATCCTACGCCCTTTTGCACTTGGCCACCACCAACAGCGTTCAATTAACACTTATGCATTCATGACAGCATTCAGGATTTTCAAGCCGATATACAAAACTTGTAGACTCAATTGGAACGATCATTACGCAAACAAGATTTAAATTAACAATTTGTACAACGCTCATTTGATTTGTAAGGATTTAACAATCCACTTATGAACTCCACATATTTACATTTGCTGGCGCTCTCCTTTGTACTTTTATTTCTGTCCATCAAGCTACAGATCAGATAAAGTGACCCATTCATTTGAAATCGATTTACCCACACAATTCCAGCGTTACATATCACAGCAAATGCTCAAATTGATGTATGTAAAGATCGACTTTCCCAACATATTTAATCGATTTCTAAAGATAGAAATTATAATATGGATCCACTAATTGACATAGAACAACGCTTTCAACTTAATGAAACGAAATACAATCCTTACCACAGAGAACGCAGACTTAATTTTGTTTTATTCATTGAACACATAAATCCAATCTCATGCAAACTCAATACTGGACATACAGTAAAAAATCAAAGGCTGTATTTACACACAAAACACTTACAAGAACTTTTGATTCATGGCCAGATATTCAACATTTAGGCCCTTACAATTGCTGAAGGCTTACAGCCTTGTTGATCAAGCCTGCTCTCAATCACCCTCTCTCACAATCTCAATGTGTTTTTCTCTCAAAACCCCCTCCTATTTATACAATTTTAAAAAATCATTTAATTAAATGCTCAATCCCTTCAATTCCTCAAAAAACCCCTAAATCTCTCAACATCCCTAAAGGATAGGTCTTTATCCCTAAAATCCTTCAACTAATTAAATTCCCTCATATCCTTTTATTAATAAAAAGATATTTACAAAAATCCTCACCTTCTCCTATTTTATTCAAATTAATTAATAAAATATTAAAAATTATCACACCCCCTTTTAACATATTTACAAAATAAAAGATGCCCTTGATGCTCCTGCATCAAAGGCCTATTATAGATATAATGGAAATAGATGAGATAGGGTACTGGCAGTGCTTATCTCTGAGAAGAGATGTGTTGGCTACCATCCCCTGAACTGTGTTACAATAAGACATAATGGAAATGAGCGAGTGAGGGAACTTGTAGGTGTATCTCTGAGAAGATATGTGTCGGCTACAGGCCTCCCCACTGTGTTATATAATTGAAAAGATGAGAACAAGCGAGCTAGGGAACTGGTAGTGCTTATCTCTGAGAAGAGCTGTGTTAGCTACCAGCCCTTGAATTGTGTTACAATAATAAATAATGGAAATGAGTGAGCAAGGGCACTGGTAGGCGTATCTCTGAGAAGAGATTTGTCGGCTATAGGTCTCCCCACTATGTTACAGAAATGAAATTATGGGAACAAGAAAGCTAGGGCACTGTGTAGCGCTTATCTGAGATCTTTGATATCCGGATTTATGCAAGAACACAAAAGAATACACATATAGCCATAGATACATAGATGCAGCGGAAATAATGCTTCATTTTATAAATAAAAAAAATGACTGAAATAAGCTTACAAACATAATGGAAACAAGCTAGGGCACTAGTAGCATATCTCTGAGAAGAGATGTGGCATACGCAGGCCTCTGAACTGTGTTACATTGAGGCTCAAAGGCCTATTATAAACATAATGGAAATAGATGAGCTAGGGTACTAGCAGTGCTTATCTCTGAGAAGAGATGTGTCGGCTACTAGCCCCCTGAACTGTGTTACAGAACTGAAATGATGGGAACAAGCGAGCTAGGGCATTGGTAGTGCTTATCTCTGAGAAGAGATGTGTAAGCTACTCGCTTGTTCCCATCATTTCAGTTCAAGGGGTTGGTAGCTGACACATATCTTCTTAGAGATAAGCACTACAAGCACCCTAGCTTGCTTGTTCCCATCATGTCTTTATTATAACACAGTTAAGGGGCTGGTAGCCAACACATCTCTTCTCAGAGATAAGCGCTGCCAGTGCCCTAGCTCACTTGTTCCCATCATTTCAATTTTGTAACATAGTGGGGAGGCATGTAGCCATCACATCTCTTCTCAGAGATACACTACCAGTGCCCTCGCTCGCTCATTTCCATTATGTATCATTGTAACACAGTTCATAGGCATGTAGCAGCCACATCTCTTCTCAGAGATACGCCTACCAGTACCCTAGATTTTTATTTCAGTCATTTGTTTTATTAATAAAATGAAGCATTATTTCCGTTGCATCTCTGTATCTATGGCTATATGTGTATTCTGTTGCGTTCCTTTATAAATATGGATCAGTGGTACTAGAGCGGGTCTAATATTTCTTTTTTTTCTTTGCATGTCCCCAACGTGGTCAGGGTGTAAGGAGTTCGGGCTCGATCTGGTTGACCCATCACAAGATCAGCCTCGCAAACCCTGATAAACCCCCATGGCAGAAGGAAAGAAAGAAGAGGGAGTAGAAGATCCTATCAAAATCTTGTTTGAGGAGGCCCTCGAGAAATAGAGGAACGCGATAATGGATAAATTTTCCCAGATCCTTCAACGACTGCCCACTGGCGACACATCTACATCTAGCACGTCCGCCAAGAGGTCCACGACATCCTGGACAAATCCAATACCAAGTTCAACAGAATTTTCCCCACCCCCCCATGGAGGAACTTAACGCAATGGAGACCATTGCTTCCTAAGGAGGGAGGAATGATCTAGGTGGATATCGGTGGACACCCACCTATTCCATTTGGACCCGCAACATCAATTCTTTCAGTTTTTCAGCTTGAGCACAACTTACTATTTTTAGCAAGTTTTCGGGTCCTGCACTCTCGGAGCTGTATTGGGGACTTAATGATCCAGGTGGATATTGGTGGCCACCCACCGAGTCCATTTGAACCACCACCATCAATTATTTCAGTTTGTAAGTTTCAACAAATTTTACTATTTATAGTAGTTTTTCAGGTCTTGAACTTCCAGAGCCATTTTTAGGCCCTAAACGATGTTTTTTTGGAAACCTAGGAGCAATGGGTCGATGGACCGATGTTTCTCACACCTAAAGTTGTGGTCCTCAAATAGATCTTTCTAATGAGCTATTGAGTGCGTCAAACAAAGATTGGATGCCAAAGTTACATCCCCGGGAAGTTGAAACACCAACTTACCCAAACAGGGCCCAACATTTTGGCACTTCATTTCCTAGGGTTAGGTTTTTGGACTTTTTGGGTTTTACATTGTTTCTAAACAATAAATAGGCCTTAGAGCCTCATTGTAACACAGTTCAGGGGTTGGTATCCAACACATCTCTTCTCAGAGATAAGCACTACCATTTCCCTAGCTCGCTTGTTCCCATCATTTTAGTTCTGTAACACAGTTCATGGGGCTCACAGTTGACACATCTCTTCTCATAGATAAGCGCTGCAAGTACCTTAGCTCATCTATTTCAATTATGTTTGTAATAGGTCTTCGAGCCTCAATGTAACACAGTTCAGAGGCCTACGTACATCACATCTCTTCTTAGAGATACGTTACCAGTGCCTTAGCTTGTTTCCATTATGTTTGTAAGCTTATTTCAGTCATTCTTTTATTAATAAAATGAAGCATTATTTCTGCTGCATCTCTGTATCTATGGCTATCTGTGTATTCTGTTGTGTTCCTGAATAAATCCATATATCAGAGATCTCGGATAAGCACTACACAGTGCCCTAGCTCGCTTGTTCCCATCTTTTCAGCCTGTAGCCAACACATCTCTTCTCAGAGATACACCTACCAGTGCCCTCGCTCGCTCATTTCCATTATGTCTTATTGTAACATAGTTCAGTGGATGGTATCTGACACATCTCTTCTCAGAGATAAGTGTTGCCAGTACCCTAGCTCATCTAGGGCACTGGTCTCTAAGAAGATATCTCCGGATATGGAAACAAGCTAGGGCGCTGGTAGTGTATCTCTGAGAAGAGATGTGGCGTACGCAGGCCTCTGAACTGTGTTTCATTGAGGCTCGAAGGCTTATTACAGACATCATGGAAATAGATGCGCTAGGGTACTGGAAACGCTTATCTCTGAGAAGAGATGTGTCGGCTACCAACCTCTTGAACTATGTTACAGAACTGAAATGATGTGAACAAGCGAACTAGGGCACGGGTAGCACTTATCTCTGAGAAGAGATGTGTCGACTACCAGCCCTTTGAAATGTGTTACAATGAGGCTCGAAGGCCTATTTATTGTTGAGAAACAATGTAAAACCTGAAACATCCAAAAACCTAACTCTAGGAGATGAAGTGCCAAAACTGTGGGCCCTGTTCGGTAAATTGGTGTTTCAACTTCTCGGGGACGTAAATTTGGCATCTGATCTCTGTTTTACGTGCTCAATAGCTCGTTAGAAAGATCTGTCCGAGGAATACAACTTTTGGTGTGATCAAAATTGGTCCATGGACCCATTTTTCTCCTGGGTTTCCCAAAAGATGTTGTTTAGGGCCTCAAAATGACTTGGAAGTTCAGGACCCGAAAAACTGCTAAAAATAGTAAGTTGTGCTGAAACGTAAAAACAGAAAGAACTGATGGTAGGGGTTCAAATGGAATAGATGGGCGGAGACCAATATCCACCTGGATCATTAATGCCCCAAAATGGCTCTGGACATGCAGGACCCGAAAACCTGCTAAAAATAGTAAGCTGTTGGAAGTGAAAAGTTGCGAGAATTGATGTTGCGGGTCCAAATGGAATAGGTGAGCGGCCACCCATATCCACTTGGATCATAGACCCATTTTAGACCTCAACATTTCTATAATGGTTGTTATGTAGGAAAGATCTCATAGTCCCATTTTATTATAATTGTACCATTTTTATCACACACACACACACACATATATACTAAGGAGATCTAGTATTACGATTATTAAACATTGTCTTGTACATTGTATTCATTATAAAAAGAGGTCTCTCCCTAAAAGAAGAAATTTCATAACAAGATCTAATTTAAATCATTAATAATTTTAGCCTACACCTTTAGATCACATAAATAATACTATAAACCATAACCAATAAAGTGGCCTCCTTTCTCTCATCTCTTTTCCTTTTCTCTCTCAATTTTCTTGATTTCTCTAAAAACCAATGGAAAATCAACTTACCTTCTAAGATCATATAACTTTGAGCTTCCCCTTTTTATGATAATGTGGCGCTTCACTTTAACAATCATGTTTTAGGCTTATGGATTTATTTTGAAAGGTTAAGTGCATATGGTCATTAAAGCCTATTTATCAAAGTGTGTATGTGCAAGCTACTAAGGATTTTGTGCGCAAGAAGGAAAATGGCAAGCACATTTTGAACTTGGTGCACCAAATTCTATAGAAGATTTACATTTGGAAGCTCAAAATAGGCATTTCCACTTGGACCACATACGGTAAACATAGGTTGATGTAGAAAAGTCTATCCACAACTATTTTATTTTATTTTTTATCAAAAACACATATAAATCCTATTATTTTTTTAAATAAGCATTCAACACAAGACCTCTTAGACATTGCATATCTCAACTTTTACTCAAATCATAAATACACTACATCATACTACACACTTATATGACCCTTGCATATCTCAACTTTTACTCAAATCATAAATAAATACACTACATCATAGTACACACTTATATTACACCTCAACGATTAGTAAAGAACACTCTTGGCTTCTCTTTTCGAGTTAAATATTATATCTTTAGATTTTTTCTATAAATAAATATTAACGCACTTCTTTTAAAAAAAAAAAGACAATTTAAATGTTTTTTAACTTTATATACATATACACCTTTAACTCTATGACCTCTTTTTTAAAACTAAACCTTTAAATTTGTCACCTCATTTTTAAAAATGAAAGTTTATATTAATGTACAATACGTACTCATGCTCATTTTAAAAACCTCAATTAAATCACATATGATAAATATTTTCTAAGTAAACCCAACATATAAATTAAAACATGATATAAAATATTTTCTCTCACCATTTTCAAACCTTCTATTATGAAATTTTGACATAAATCATAAACCATTGGAAAATTCAAAAAAGTATTAACAAAAGAGTTCATATGTTGCTTTTGCGTTCCTCACTTTGATAAAGAGGTTGCTTTATTCATAGTATATATTGTAAGGATTCTTATATGGATTCACAATCCAACGAGGTAACCTATAAAATAGAAAGTTGTGAATTTTACCCTAGCTTGCCCTTAAATTATCACAATATTCTACTCCATCATTTACAATAATGGAAAGTATAGTCAGTACCATTTCATGATTATTGTAATATTCTACTCCATCATTTACAATAATGGAAAGTATAGTCAGTACCATTTCATGATTATTGTCGGAACTGAAAGAGAAGGTGGGATTCTAATGTTGACTTAATGTCTAAGATTATGAAGTGATTTAAATTAATTGAACCCAATTGTGGGATCGTTATGTTGGCTTAATGACATAAATTATAAAGGTTGCTACCATGATGAAGGCAATAAATTAATTCCCAATCCCAAAGGATAAAAAAACCCACTAGGAAATCCATGTCCTTCTCTAATAGAGAAAAACTATAAATTTCATTTATTATGACACTAGATTTTGCTTGTATCAAAATTAAACTTGAAACCTTTTGAGTGGAGGCGTTTTGGAAATAATTTTCAATTAAAGTCATCCACCTTATTAAAATGTCATATCAAAGGGCATCCCATCTTTTTCCACTTTTTTCAAATAATACATTATGAATAGAAACCTTTGAGTATCCTTCAAGTTTATGAATCTCTAGGAATCTTGCATAATTGCATCCAACATTGAACCTCGTTAAGTCAAATTCTGTTATCCAAACATCATGAAGACCAATCCTTTTGTGGTCGGAATGAAATATTAATATTAAAGATACGTGTTCTGCAATTCTTATTGAAAAGTTATGATTGGTGCACAAATTTGAGTATATCATAAAGAGGCACGTAAAGAAATAGTGTAGATTGAGTTTGTTTGATGTTTATAGGTTTGTTGGGTCAAACTATGGATGTTTTTGTCTCATATCACTTGATTCTTTCATGTTGTATTTATGTAAAGAAATATTATTTGTGAAGAACGCTATCACAACTGTTAAATATGATTAAATATTATATATCTTAATTAACATATAACATGCCATTACTTTTCCACAAGTAATAAACACTTAAGTTTATAATTATAATTTGTATTTTTAAATTTTTTTTTATACTTAAAATTGATATTGAAATAAAAAAGTAACAAGTTTTAAGAGATTGGATTTCTTGATGACGAGTAAGGAGGTTTTTATCAATGAATAGGTTCACATTTTGTAATTTTTTTTTTTGGTTTTGTATTGCTTTTTTCTTTTTTCTTTGTAGTCCTGAATTCATCTTAAGGGTAGTAAATATGGGGTTATATTCAAAATATTGTATTTAATAATTTTGTGACTTATATATAAATGGATAAATGTATTTATGTTATTCAAAATTTTCCCAATTTAGGTGGTTGAGAAGAGGAATTAGTTATCTTTCTTATTCGAGTTCAAATCTATATATGACATGATTGTCAATCATAACTTATATATGACATGTTTGTCAATCATAACTTAATTGTTGATTGAAACCTTTCGTGATATAGGAAGACTATCTTAAAACCTTTCTAAAACGATATATAATGGAGTGTTTGCTTAATGTTAAAAAAATAGAATATAAAAATTAAATTAAATTAAACATTAACATTAAGAAGTGAATAAATTTGGTTAAAATAATCATTATATATAAAATGGAATATTTAAAGCAATTATCCAAAAAAAAGATATAGTTTAAGTAAATGTTATAAAAGATAATGAAATAAAAAACACATAAATACAAGAGTATGCTTTCCTAAAGCATTACAAGGGAAAAAAATGATTTTTATTAATATTTGAAGATAAGAAAAAGTTAGAAATATAATGTGATGAATATATGTGTTAAATAGAATTTAAAATTTTAGTTATAAAAGAGATTTTTTGTTTACATTTTATCTATAAAAATAAAACAAAATATTTAAAGCATAGTAGATTAAGGCATAGTCTAAGAAAACGTTAGAGAAAGATGAGGAAATAAAAAACATACAATAAATGAATAATCTTGCCTAAAGCATTACAAGGAAAGATTGAAATAATGGGAATAATATTTTTTAAAGAACTATAATGAAAGATCAAAATAATAGTTTCTCTTAATATATGAAACTAAGAGAAAATAAAAAATATAATGCCATGAATATATGTGTTTGTATAGATATTTAAAAGTGAACATAATGAATGTGTCTTTTCTCTATCTCAATAATAAGGTGATAAGACAACACTTTAAAATAAAGTTAGATTTTGGGGTATGTGATGATTTTATCTAAAACTAAGTAAGCTTTTTTAAGCTAACTTAATATTAAAATGGGTGGCATTCTAAAGAAGTTTTCATTATCTAAGAAAAATCTTAGAAATTATGTTTAACATTGTGTGATTCATTTTACTAGACTTAATCTCATTTTCTCACCCTTATGAGCCTTCCCTAAGAAAATTTAAAGCCATAAAAAATATTCATTAATGAATTATGCTCATGTAAGATAGGTCATAGTGTGAAACTACCACATTAAATACTTCACATAGCTAATCCCAAAATATGATATATTATAATGTTGGATCATGGTTGTCCTTTACATTCTTTAACAAAGAGAAGGGATTTTTGAATGAATGATTCATGTGAGACAATACTTGCTAAGGTATTTTAAATGGGTTAGTATGTTAGCTTTAACTAAAGACATATTATTTCAAGTGCAAGTTTTATAAGTGATAATTGATACTTCATAATTCATTTTATTAGTTTCAACTCCATTTTCATCTTTGTAAACAATACTTATACAAACAACTAAATAATTTATTCAAGTACATTAAAAAAATATTAATTAATAACCCTCATAAAAGATAAGTTATCTTCTCTTTCTTCTTCTTCATTTTTTTTTAATTGAGCATAGAATTAGTGTTTTTCTCTGTATGAAGGTTAGAGTGAGGTTGTTGGTACAAGGATAACACATAAGTATACTCACTTAGGAGTTCACAAGGATCAAAGCTAATATAACAATATTGATATTCACAGGCACGAAGCCATTACAACAATATTTATCAAGACAATATAGCTCATTATATCACCAGTACATATTTGAACATGGGTAGGGAAGATAATAACCGTTCTGCCCGCCCACCCAAAATAAAAACTTGATTAACACTATATATATATATAATTTTAAATATTCAATATCAATAGTAAATAATTTGAATATTAAATAATTTTCATACTAAATGCTTAAAATTTTATAAAAATAAATTAATAAAAAGTTGTTAAATGAACTATTAAAATTAATTAGAAGTTACCAACTAGTGTATAATGTTAATAATACATTGGTCATAATGAATGACTCGATTATCACATACTCTGTAAATTGAGCCTCACAAAACAATATTAAAGAGTGTTAAATAGTTTATTCATATTTATAAAACAAATTATTGCATTGAGACATGCTCTAAAACCAATATGTTGTAATATTGTATTAAAAATTTTGACTCGATCAAATTACACAAAAAAAATAAATAAAAAAAATTAATAATTAAAATAAAATTGAAGTAAAATAGTCAATTTATTATTGGTGGTTTTTAGCCTCTAGCTTCTGACAACTCCTAGTTTTGCCAATGATCTATATATATATATATATATATATATATATATCATTGGCAAAAATATGAGTTGTCAGAAGCTAGAGGCTAATATATATATATTATTAAACATTTTGACTCAATCAAAAATAAAATTAATAATAAAAATAAAATTGAAGTAAAATAGTCAATTTACTCTTAGTGGTTTTTAGCCTCTAGCTTTTAACAACTCATAGTTCTGCAAATGATATATATATATATATATATATATATATATATATATATACACGTACACTAAGACAAATGTGGTATATCATACATTAAAAGTAAGAGATTGATTGAGGCTCTATAATATTTTATTTATATGATAAAAAATAAAGGAGAGAAGCATTCCTAGATCACTATAGTTTTGTTGAATTAGCAAGTCATGAAGGTTGGTAGTGTGACAAAGATTTTGGAAATGAGATCGGGTGTGAGTAAGAGTCGGGCAATCCAAGAGAAAGTGCTTTTCATCTTCAACCCTCTTAGCATTTCAAAGGTAACACTCTTTTGTCCCATGGTGTTTTGGTAATCAACCAATTACTAGTTTCATGTCAAATCTGATGAGAATTAGTTCTTATCTTCACAATGTTTATTTTATTCATAGAACTTGTTAAGACAAAAATATAATTATGGTTAGCAAGATCGGGGTTGATCACCTCCTTATAATACCTTAGTTTCATTTTTCCCTCTACTTCCTTATCATCCCACAACTTATCTTTAGATTTGGACGTAATAGTATTTTTAATATTATCCTTATTCTCCAAGATGATCTCCTCCTTTATCCCCAATGGTCAATGAAAGAATGAGAATCCTTATGCTAGCCTTGCTTCAACTAGTAGTGGGGGTTTTAGCTAGAGTTAGAAGCAATTTTGGGGAACCTCTTGGCCTATATGTTGTAAATCTTCTTCTTATACATCAAATATGTAAACCTAGCCATGATTTCAAAAGGGGAAATGTTGGATTCAATCAAGAGGATAGGGTAAAGATTATTTCCATTAATATTGAAGTCGTAGGTTATAAATTACTTTTGGAAAATATCGATATTCCTGCAAGTTTCTCTAGATATATTACAACCCCAAATCTCACATCCATATAAAATAATAGGGGCGACAAGAGTATCAAAGAGGAACATATTTTACACCATACCTTAATATAAACTCACTTATAGTTGTTTACAAGCTCATAATAAGCTTTCCAGCCTCATATAATCCTTTTCCCAATGCTATAATTCCAATTGAGCTGACGATGAACGTCAATAACTAAATATTTGTATAAAGAAACCTTCTCCAAGTAATTTCTATGATAACTGAAATTATCATAGTTAATATTTTTTGATTTAATTTTCATGACTTTATTCTTGTAAATATTAACAATGATACCCATATTGGAGTAGTAATCATGGATGATCCTAAGTTACTTGTCAAGATCATCACGGCTTATGGATAAAATAACAATATTTTGTTAGCATAAAGGAGAATAGTAATGACCATACTAGAAATTTTGGGGCCTTTGCATCCTAAAACTTTCAAAAAAGCTTCTAGATTATCATTAGAAATGCCAAAAAGGGTATCGGACAGGGGACACCCTTGCATAACTCTGATATTTCATTTAATTTCTTCATACCAAACCTTGTTGGTATTAAGATTGGCAATAAAATTCTCATATAACTGAGTTAGAACATGATCTACAGTGGATATTGGTGGCCAACCACCTATTCCACTTGGAATCCCAACATAGTTTCTTTCTATTCCCTTAATTGTAGCACAATTTACTATTTTTGGAAGTTTTTTGGGTCCTGAACTTCCGAAGATATGTTGAGGCCTTAAACGGTGTTTTTATTTGAAAAATGGGCAAACCGAAAGATTAAAATAAGGGTCGCAGATTTTCAGTGAAATGAAAATTGAAAAGTGGTGGTAGATTTTCAGTGAAATGAAAGTGGTCAATTTTGTGGGCAAGGAAATTATCTATTTCTAAAAATAATTGCAATTCATTTTCTTATGAGGCTCAATTCAAATAAGACATCCAAAATTTATTTTTTTATTCATAAAATTTTATAAGAAGTTTCCCATAAGTTGTATTATTGAAAAAAAAAAAGTTGCAGCCTTTTTGTTCACATATGGCAAGGATAAATATGTATTTAACCTTAATTTTTATGATTTCCTTATAATATTAGGCTTTGGGGGTGAAATTGCTCAAAATCAGGGTCTTTTGCAGCTCACTAGACTTTCTTGTAGTCTTCTATAGAAGAAAATTTGTCCCTCCCTGTAACAACTTTATTTCTCTTGTAGCAGCCATGCATGATCTTATATCACCTACAAATAAACTCTATATCTCTTTTGTAGCATCCTAGTAACCCCTCGTGGCATCTAGCTTGACTTTTGATGCCTTAATGAGTCTCTCTAACTATTTTGGGAAAGAAAATAGATACATCTAGAGCTGATCCTTGTACTTTTATTTCTTTTTGTGGTAGTGCGATCGATGTGCTTATTGATCTGGTCCAATTTCTTTGTAATTATCACTTTCCTTAATTTGGATTTTCCATGTTGCATGAGTGACAGAGTTGGTTGCACTTAACTAGTTGTGGGTGGCTGAGACTGTTGACCCATCCTTAACTTATAAGACCTCATCTCTCATGCATTGACAAAAATTTCTAACCATAAAATGATTAAGAGAAGAGGTAGAGAATATTTCATACTTGCACCTAACTGTGACGTTGATTTGTTGGAGATGCTTGCATGTTGGAGCTGGGCCATATACATCATGATATCCGAGGGAGTTGACTCTTTTTCTGTTCTTGGTGCATGTCTCTTCATAATTTGATTATACCTTGCATGATAACATTGTTGTGTGTTTAGGCTCCTCTTTGATGTCTAAGTTGCTTCTTCTTGTCTAATTCCTTCTTGGAGTGCCATAGCCTCTTCATAGTCACCTCAAAAGTTTTCCTATTTTCCTAGATGATCAATAAAACCATATAATGATTTATGGTGATTACAAAAGTGTGCTAAAGGAAGATGTTTCCTTCATGTAGAAGCCCTTTTTCTTATTGTTTTGACCTCAAATATGCATGGGATGATGAGGGAGAGTGTGGTAAGGCTTTAGGACATCGATAAGCCTATGAAGGAGTAGTGTGGGATTGGAAGAATCATGTGAAGGAACGCTGTGTTTTTGTAGAATTGTTTTTTTACAAATGGGACAAAGCGAAGGGTTTGAGTGGAAAATATCTTTAAGTGAGTTGGATGAGTGATGAAAGGATGATGGGTAATTTTGGGAAGACCTTATTCATGATGTTTTTATACCATATGACCATTGGTGACTTCCCTTTTCTCTCGATCCTCCCTCCTGTAGCTTTTTAGAACCTTCCTATAGCAACACATGTCCTTCCTGTAACACCACAAAGAGAGAGTGAAATTTGGGTTTTGAGCTCATGGGATGGCAGAGAAATATAGTTAGATGAGTGAGGGGTATGTAGATGAGATTTCATGGATGAAAGGATGGAGGAAAGCTTTTTAGGTGAGCTTTTGTAGCAATTTTGGTTGTTCTAGTAGCATTTTAGGACAATCTCTTGTAGCAAACTTGTTTTATCCATAACTCTAAAACTGTAGAATGGATTGACCTGGATTATTTTGAGCATGTTTCCATAATCCTTATGAACCTATCCATAAAAAATCCTGGCCATCAGATGCAATAATCATGATAAAAATTAAAAATGGTTGTAGGTGATGGAGGTCGATTTCTCAAAAAGTGTGCAATGAAATTTTCTGAAATTGCTTCAGCATGTTACCATCATCTACATGCATCTCCTCATGAAACAAATCATCTAATCGATGCATGGTTTTCAAGAAATAGTAAAAAAAAAATTATGCTCTATGTGTTTTGGCCTCCAATAGAAAAACAAAACCCTCATGCAACATTTTAGGACAACGATTAAAATGAATGAGAATTGATTGGAAATGATGGGTGGATGTGGGAAATGGAAGAGGTTGATGGATTTACATGGAATTTATCCTATTGGAGCATCTGAGAAAAGGAGGAGAAAGTCCAACTTTGACCTC
Source organism: Pinus albicaulis (assembly GCA_034641835.2). Classification (NCBI taxonomy): domain Eukaryota; kingdom Viridiplantae; phylum Streptophyta; class Pinopsida; order Pinales; family Pinaceae; genus Pinus; species Pinus albicaulis. The sequence goes on from CM076581.1 coordinate 1,394,454,356, forward strand.
CTTTGACTATATTTTTGACCAAAATTTTATTTTGGTGATAGCTTATTTTTGTTGCCTGCAAAAGCTGGAGAGCACATGCATTCATTAGAGAGAGATACATGGATAAAATAAATTTTATTTTAATTATTTTATTTTATTTTCTCTTTTCTTAGGCTTATTAGCTTCCTCAATGAGGTTTTCAACTAGTAGGTCTGCCTACTTGCCTCAAAGGAGTTTTTCACCTAGGATCGTTTATTTTTATCTTATTCTCTATTTTTTACCAACCCATTGACCGCCTCATGCAGGTTTTCAATCACTGAGCTAATATTAGGTGCCTCAAAAGAGGTTTTCACTTGAAATTTTATTCTTTTCTTTTTTCTATTTTTCCATTTATTATTATTATTTTTCTATCCTACTCTAATTGAAAAAAAAAATCTCTTTCAAGTATAAGAACACTTCAAATGGAGCCATGTGCACATCAATATGACAGATATAATCCCGTGTAGGCTTGAAATATATGCTTTGACATGTACCTCAATATGAGAGACAAAATACTTTGATTGAGATGATATCAAGTACTGTTGAAGAAGAGTTTGTTCCTACAAATTAATGATTTTTTGGAACTACATTTCAATATATGTTGAGATTCAACAAGATGATGAGCTTAGTCAAAAGAGTCGCCTTCACTAAGTGGGCCCGCAGGCTATTTTTGGCGCAAGTCTATTTTTAGACATGGTGATCATATTTCAGAAGTTGCAGGATGCTATTTGTGGATGGTTGATCAAGTTGGAAAAATAGATGAAATTCTATTTTTAGAATATTGGGCGAAGTCTATTTTGAGATCGTCGATCTAAAAATAGAAGTGTTGATTATTATTAGCTCTTAATAATAATCCGACAATAAACATCAACTTATTCTCTTGGAGCACTTAATTTTAGTGCATAGATTTGGAAAATTAGTGGGCTGAAGGAATTACACAATTCCTAAGGGTTTAACTGGTGGTTCGTGCATGGAGGACTCAGTTAGAACTGAAGTGGAAAAGTTATAACAGAGTTGGAAGAGTAGTTTATGGAGTTTTATTCAATTTAACTTAGTTAGACTCAGTTGAGCTATTTGTATCTAGTCTAACTGAATGATACACTAGTGAGAGTGGAGTGAATTAATTAGTTAATTAATTCACAAATAATAACTCATTAATCAACTGAAAAATACAATAGTTAACTACAGTGCATGGCAGTTCCAGTGGAGACCCAGTGGAGAGATAGGCAGGGCAAGTAAGATGGACTATCTGTTGTGACTATAGTGATGCATTGATTGCATCACACACACATTGGAGTTGCCAATGAGGATTGCGCAGTCAAGGCAAGAGTAATTCAAATTCATTCAGTGCTATTCTTGAGGAGGGATTGCGCAGTGGAGGGAGGCTAGCAGGAGGACAAAGATCAGTGCATGGATTTGCAGATTTTTCCTGATTAGTGTGTGACGATTGTATTGTAATGAGAGCTTGATGTACTAATCTTTGTATGAGATTGTTACATGATCTCCATGATACATAATATATGATAGTTGGGGTTTTTAGCTTTAGGCTTTCCCGTTAAACAACTTTGTTATGTGCGATTGTTTTTATTTATGATTCGCATGTGCGTGCAATTAATTTTCCACAAAAGATTAACAATGGAATGATTCTGTATTTTGCAAGAAGTTAAATATCGTGAGATTAGGGGAATATGGATGTATGCATGCTTATTGTATACTAATTTCAACATGGTATCAGAGGATTGTTAATTCTTGAATATTGCAATTGTGAAGAATTGGTGAGTTTGTCCTAGTGGAAAATTTGAATTTGCTACAGAAGATTCTTGGTGCAGAAGTTGAGTATACATTGAAATGGATTTCAATGGGTTGCGATTGGAGTATGCCCTTGATGGGAGCTCGAATTACATAGCCTAGAAGGACAGGATGGAGGTGGTGCTAGAGGATAATGGACAGAAGGAGTTCATCGATAGAGATGTTCCTAAGCCGGGATCTAGCGATGCTGCATTACTTGACGCATGGAAAAAGAAGACAACAAAGATGAGAAGAATTATGTTGGAAGGTGTGAAGGACCATATTGTGTCTAGCCTTTACAGGAAAGCCACTCCATTATTAATGTGGAAGGCTTTGACAGATTTTTTACGAAGCAGAAGTGACCAGAGGAAGTTGGCGCTTAAAGGAAAGCTCAGAAAAATAAAAATGGAGAAGGGTGACAATATTACAAAATACCTCACGAAGTTTGTCCACTGCCAGGATGAACTGGGAAGTGTGGGGGTTACTGTTGATGATGAAGACTTGGCGAGCTTGGCTCTCCTTGGGCTTCTGAAGAGTTGGCATAGCTATGAGGACTCTGTTAACGGACGGGAGAAATTGCGGGGATGGGAGCGACTTTGGTCAGATCTTGTGCAGGAGGAGATAAGGTAGAGTACCAGGGATGGCTCTTCATCAAAGAATGAAGATGAAGAGAATTGCGCTTTGGCTTCCAAAGCAAGGAAAGGGAAGGGGAAGAAATTTCCTTCAAAATCCAATGCTAAAGGCAAGAAGCAGAATTTGTCCAAAGTGAAGTGTTTTCACTGTCACGAACATGGGCATTTCACCACTAACTGCCCACAGAAGAAGAAGAACAAGAAGGCTACTGGAGCTGTAGCTGGAGAGGCCTTAGCCTCGCAATTTGAACTTGATTTCTCTTTGATCGCATGCTTGGTTTCAAGCTATATGGGATCGATGTGGTATCTTGGTAGTGGTGCGTCTTTCCATATGACAGGAGACAAGGAGTTGTTTAGTGACTTGGATGAGAAGGACCTCCAGATGCATATAGAGATGGGTGACGATGGTCGGCACAATGCGACTAGCATTGGGACCATTACCTTTGAGAGGGAGTCTGGTAATCCATTCTTGTTGAAGGATGTTATGCATGTTCCAGGTTTGAAGAAGAACTTGGTCTCAGTCGCAATGTTGGAAGACAAAGGTTATGATGTTGTTTTTAGTGAGGGAAAAGCCTTCCTTCGACATAAAACAATGGGTCAAACCAAGAAGATATGTGTTCGAATTAAGAATCTCTACAAGATGGAGGTAGATGCTTGCACTGCAATGGTGGGAAAAGCAGAAGAAGTGGTGAGCCGAGATGAGGGCGAATTATGGCACAGGAGATTGGGCCATCTTCACCATGGCGCTTTGAAGATTTTGTAGAAGATTTCTACTGGACTTCCCAAGGGTACTCTTGCGTAGTCAGATCAGTGCAAGGGATGTAATATGGGTAAGTTTGTGAAGACCACCTTTCATGAGAAGGAGAACCATGCTTCGGTGATCCTGGAGAGAATTCACATAGACGTGTGTGAACCTTTCTCGGTTGATTCAACAGAAAAACACAGGTATTATGTTATATTTGTTGATGAATATTGTTGTAGATGCTGGATATTCTTTATGCAGAAGAAGAGTGAAACATTCTCAAAGTTCTGTGAGTTCAAAGAATTGGTGGAGAAGGAGTTGGGGAAGCAACTGAAAGCTCTACGGAGCGATAATGGTTGTGAATACATCTCAGGCGAATTCAAAGAATTCTGTAGCAAAGAAGCAATTTGAAGAGAACTCATAGCGCCTCATAACCCACTGTAGAATGGGGTCACGAAGAGGAAGAACAGAATGATCATGGGTGTTGCATGAGCGATGTTGCATGACTAGTGCCTACCGATGCACTTGTGGGCAGAAGCATGCAACATTGCGGTTTATGTGCAAAACCGTTGTCCTCATAGATTACTTGGCACAAGTACACCTGAAGAATATTTTATTGGTAAGAAGCCTGATATTTCTCATTTGAAGATTTTTGGCTCATATGTTTACATTCATGTGACAAAGGATGCCAGGAAGAAGTTGGAGTCGACTGCAGAAGTTGGGATATTTGTGGGGTACACAGAAACAACCCATAATTATCGTGTGTATTTGCCAGATAGTTGGATGACTATGGTGTGACAGGATATAAAATTCAATGAGGTGAAAGCCATGAAGTTGTCGCTTGAGAGGGAGCTACACTTGCATGCAGAGGAGGAACTTCTTGTTCCCAAAGAAGAGCCTCTATATGTGGATCAGCCACAGGAGGAGATTCATGGAGTGGAGGAGTCCACTCATGCAGAACCATACATCAGACAAGGCAGAAAGCATACCACAGAAGCTGAGAGACTGAAGCTCGATGCAGCACATAATGTAGGAGTCCCTACATCACAGCGCAGATAGAGACACTCACCTGACCGATTTAATAGATACATGGCTCTTATGAGCAAGTGTATTGTGACAGAGACATCATCTTTTGAAGGAGAAGTGCAGGAGCCCACATGGGTAGATGCCATGGTGGAGGAGTATGACTCCATTGTCAGAAACAGTTCTTGGGAGATTGTTCCAAGACCGGTGGGAAAATCAGTTGTAGGATCAAGATGGATCTACAAGGTAAAACAAGCTGCTGATGGGAGAATTGAGAAGTATAAGGCAAGATTTGTTGCCTGGGGCTTCTCATAGATTGAGGGGATTGACTATGAAGAAACCTTTTCACCTGTCGCAAGGTATTCTTCCATACAGACCATCCTTGCTTTCTCAGCGTAGATGGGTTGGCACATTCATCAGATGGATGTGAAAACTACATTCCTTAATGAGATCATTGAGGAGGATGTGTACATTGAGCAGCCTAAAGGATTTGAGATCTTCAGTAGCGAGTCGCATGTGTGCAAGCTCAAAAGAGCACTGTATGGGCTGAAACAAGCACCACATGCTTGGTACACTTGGATCAACAACTATTTCACTGGACTTGGCTTCAACAAGAGTGAGGCAGATGCAAACCTGTACTAGATTGTGGTGGAGGGTAAGCTTTAAATCATTGTTCTTTATGTTGATGATTTAATACTAATAGGTGATGAGCAGTTGATACACTCATGCAAGGAAGATCTTGCAAAGGAGTTTGAGATGAAGGATTTGGGCCTCCTTCATTATTTCCTTGGATTGGAAATATGGTAGCGGGAAGGTGAACTGTTTGTGTCTCAAGGCAAGTATGCCCGGGAGATATTGGAGAAGTTTCACATGCAAGGCTGAAAGCCTATCGACACTCCTCTTCCAGGAAATTGGAAGAAAGAGGATGCTACATCGGTAGAGATAGTGGATGCCACTGCTTATCAACAGTTGGTGGGTTCGCTCATGTATTTAGTCAATACAAGACCAGACATATGCTATGCAGTGGACCAGTTTTCACAAGCAATGGTTAAGCCTACCAAGCCCTTTTGGAAGGCAAGCAAGCATGTCCTGAGATATCTCAGGGGCACATCTGAGTATGGTTTATGGTACAGACAGACAGATGAGGTGAAGTTTCATGGCTTCACAGATGCAGATTGGGCAGGAAGCCCAACAGACAGAAAGAGCACATCAGGAGAGATTTTCAGTATCGAATCTACGACAGTTTCTTGGTACAATAGGAAACAAAGATCTGTGGCACTCAGTTCAGCGGAAGCAAAATACATGGCAGCAATTCAAGCTGCATGTGAGGCTATCTGGATGAGGAAGATCCTGGTCGGTTTGTTTGGTTCACATTTAGATCCCACAGTAATATATTGTGATAATCAAAGTTGCATTAAACTCTCAGTTAATCCTGTGTTTCATGATAGATCTAAACATATTGATATCCGGTATCATCATATCAGAGATTGTGTGCAGTGGAAGATCATGTTGCTTCAAAGACATTCCCACAGGAGGATCGTGATGCAGAGACCGACGAAAGCGCCACTCGGTGGAGCAAATTCGAATACCATAGAGGCAGCAGGATCAGGGTGAAGGATAATCCCTATCTTGTTGAGAGGGAGTGTTGAGATTCAACAAGATGATGAGCTTAGTGAAAAGAGTCGCCTTCACTAAGTGGGCCCGCAGGTTATTTTTGGTGCAAGTCTATTTTTAGACATGATGATCATATTTCAGAAGTTGCAGGATGCTATTTGTGGATGGTTGATCAAGTTGGAAAAATAGATGAAATTCTATTTTTAGAATATTGGGCGAAGTCTATTTATAGATCATCAATCTAAAAATAGAAGTGTCGATTATTATTAGATCTTAATAATAATCCAACAATAAACAACAACTTATTCTCTTGGAGCACTTAATTTTAGTGCAAAGATTTGGAAAATCAGTGGGCTGAAGGAATTACGCAATTCCTAAGGGTTTAACTGGAGGTTCATGCATGGAGGACTTAGTTAGAACTGAAGTGGAAAAGTTATGACAGAGTTGGAAGAGCAGTTTATGGAGTTGTATTCAGTTTAACTCAGTGAGACTCAGTTTAGCTAGTTGTATCTAGTCTAACTGAATGATACACTAGTGAGAGTGGAGTGAATTAATTCAAAAATAATAACTCATTAATCAACTAAACAATACAACAGTTAACTATAGTGCATGGCAGTTCCAGTGGAGACCCAGTGGAGAGATAGGTGAAAGGGAAAGATGAACTATCTGCTGTGACTATAGTGATGCATTGATTGCATCACACACACATTGGAGTTGCCAATGAGGATTGCGCAGTCAAGGCAAGAGTAATTCGAATTCATTCAGTGCTATTCTTGAGCAGGGATTGCGCAATGGAGGCAGGCTAGTAGGAGGGAAAATATTGGTGCATGGATTTGTAGATTTTTCCTGATTAGTGTGTGACGATTGTATTGTACTGAGAACTTGATGTACTAAGCTTTGTATGAGATTGTTACATGATCTCCGTGATACATAATATATGATAGTTGGGGTTTTTAGCTTCAGGATTTCTCGTTAAACAACTGAATTATGTGCGATTGTTTTTATTTATGCTTCACATGTGTGTGCAATTAATTTTCCGCAAAATATTAATAGTGGAATGATTCTGTATTTTACAAGAAGTTAAATATTGTGAGATCAGGGTAATTTGGATGTATGCATGCTTAGTGTATACTAATTTCTACAGTTGCGATACCCCTAGTCCACTTGCACAATTGGATCTCTTTTTATGTCCTCTTCTACGATGACATTCAAATATTCCTCTTTTTTCTAATTGTTGCATTGAACACATGGAGGATCTGATGGTAAACATTATGGAAATTTCTCAATATCTAATTCTAATGTCCACTGTTCATCAAGTGAAACCCATGATTCTTTGGTATTCTTATTTGAATGTTCTTTTTCTCAATCTTTTCCTTCAATAACATCAGGAGAATATTTTTTTTCAATACTCTTCCTGAGCTAAGTGTTGAAATGGCACCCAAAGGGGGCTCTTTATTTAATTTTCTCTTAATTAAATTGGAAGATAAATTGTAATTTCATCTCATGAAAACTTATATTAGTTAAATAAGACAGAATGATTGAGTTAGTTTAGGAAATTCAAGTTGAGGGCTAGAGAGGAGGCATGTAGAGTTGTCCCCATGATTTAAGGGGGTCCAATTACAATTATGTATGAGTTGTAATTAGTTAACTCAATTAATTGAGTTAAAATTAGTTTAACTAGTTGTAATTGAGAGATCAACTAGTGATTGGTCTAGTTAATTAAATCTGATTTAATTCACAAGCAGGGATCAATCATCTAACCGATAATTCACTATAAATATTTGTTGCATGTCAATTCTAAGGAAGGCCCAGTTGAGACTGAGGTTAAGGGATGATAAATATCAGTTATATACTTAGAAAATTGTATAGGTCTGTTATAGATTCATGTGGAGGCCAAGGATGCATTGTGAAATAAATTCATGGGAATTTACTATTTAATAGGGCAACAATTCCTCCAAGAATGCATGAGAAAGGAAGGCTGAGTAGAGGATGATAATTGGTTAAGTAATTGACTTAATTTTCCTAGATCAAAGTGAGACAGTTGGTAAAGTGCAAGAATTTCTCCTAGAGAGAAAAGCATGGTATTGTTTCATGGTATTGAATTTATAAAATATACAGATAGTGGGATTTTAGGCAATGTTCTTTCCCCAATTACATCTTGTGTAATGGGATTGATTGTCTCTTTCTCTTACTTGTTATGTGATTGTGCGCTCATGTTTTGCTTCTGCAAATTGTAGAAGGATTCAATATCTTGTTTTAGTACATTATAAGATCGGATTGAATCCATTTGTTACATTTTTTATGGTATCAGAGCACCACGAATCAAAATAAGAAGAGAAGAATAGAGTTTTTTTTTATCAAGTTTGAATTTTCATATTTATTCTTCTAGATCCAACATCAGATCAAGATGTCTTTCAATGGCTTGAGACTCAAATATGCACTTGAGGGAAATTAAACTTATATTGCATGGAAGGACAATATGGAGGCAATACTTGAGGACGACAGACTGAAGGCTTTCATAGATACTGATGTCCCATAGCCCGCAACAGCACATGCTCAACTTCTTGATGCATGGAATAAGAATGTAGCAAAGGAGAGAAGAATATTATTTGAGGGAGTTTACGACCATATTTTCTCGAGTATCCATGAGAAGGAAACTCCATATGTGATGTGGAAGACCTTGAAATATTTTTATTAGAATAAAAATGAACAAAGGAGGTTGGCACTAAAAGACAAGCTCATGAATATAAAAAAGGAGAAGGGCGACACGATCTAAAAATACTTGATGAAGTTAACTCAGTGTCGAGATGAGCTTAGAAGCATTGGGATTATTGTTTCCTCGGATGATTTGGTGAGCCTAGCTCTTCTAGGCCTTCCCAAGAGATGACATAGATATGAAGGCTTTGTTAATGGGAGGGATAAGCTTCCAGATTTGGAGCGACTATGGTCCAATTTTACATAAGAAGAAATTCAACAGAGCACTAAATATGGATCCTCATCAAAGAATGATGATGAGGAAAATTATGCCTTGGATGGCAAGATAAAGAAAGGGAAAGGGAAGGAACACCATTCCAAATCAGATTCTAACAAGCCACAAAAGAAGAGAGACTCGTAAAAGGTAAAAAATTTCAACTGTCATAAGCATGGACACTATGCGACAAATTTTCCACAAAGGAAGAAAAAAAGAAGGCCTTAGGAGGAGAAACATGTGACGCACTTGCTTCATAGTTCGAGTTGGAATTCACCCTCATTGCATGCATGGTGTCATCGATGATGGGTTATGTGTGATACTTGGATAGTGGAGATTCATTACATATGATCGACAACAAAGAATTATTCAGTAGATTGGAGGAGAAGGATCTCCAGATGCACATCGAGATCGCTAATGGCAGGAGGTATAATGCTACAGGTGTAGGTACAGTTACTTTTTAGGGGGAGCCAAGTAATCCACTCACATTAAAATATGTCATGCATCTTCCTGGTTCAAAGAAGAATTTGGTTTCTGTTGCTATGTTGGAAGATTGTGGCTACGATGTGATCTTCAATGAAGGAAAGGTGTTCCTTCGTCAAAAATCCATGGGACAAGTGAAAAATATTAGGTTTCGAGTAAAGAATATCTATAAAATAGATGTAGAGGACCACGCAACACAAAGAAATAAATTAGATAAGGTGGATAGATGATACATCGATGAGTTATGGCACAAGAGTTTGAGCCATATACACCCCAAATCTTTGAGGATCATGCGAAAGATTTCTACAGGACTTCCAAAGGGTGCAATTGCACAGAGAGACACATGAAAAGGGTGTACATTGGGGAAGTATACCAAAGCCACCTTTAATGATAAGGAAGGCAATCCTTGAGAGATTTCACTCAGAAGTGTTTGTGATTTTCTTGACAACTTCCACAACAAGGCATAGGCATTATGTGATTTTTGATGATGATTTTTCAAGAAAGTGTTGGATATTCTTCATGTAGAAGAAATATTAGATGTTCTCTAAGTTTTGTGAGTTCAAGGCACTTGTAGAGAAATATAGAGGGAAGAATGTGAAGGATCTGAGGAGAGAAAATGGTGGAAAATACATCTCTAATGAATTCAATAACTTATGTGCCTCAAAATGAATTCAAAGAGAATTGATTGCACCTCATAACCCACAGCAGAATGGGGTTTCCGAAAGAAAGAACAAAAATATTGTGGGAGTGGCATGAGTTATGTTTCATGATCAATGCCTACTGTTTCATATGTGGGTGGAAGCATGTAATACAACAGTATTTGTTTAGAACAAAATTCCTCATAGGATACTTGGGATGAATAGACCAGAGAAGAATTTTTAGGTAGGAGACTGGATGTGTAATAACTTAAAATTTTTGGTTCATCTGTTTACTTCCATGTGACCAAAGATACCAAGAAGAAGCTAGAGCCAACAACAGAGTTGGGGATATTTGTGGGGTACACTAGTACACCTCACAACTATCAGATGTACTTTCTAGAACACAAGATGAAAGGGGTCAGAAAAGTTGCGAAGTTTGATAAATACAAAGCCATGCAAATGTCCCTTGAGAGGGAGCTCAAGTTGCATGTAGTTGAGGAGATATTGGCTCCAAAGGTTGAACCTCGGGATGTGGAGTAGCCAAAAGCATACGAACATGGAGTGATATAAAGCACTTGTGAAGATCTATCCACCAGAGATGGAAGGAAGTGCGCTAGAGAGGCTAGAAGATTATTACTAGATGCAAGAGAGAATATGGGAGCACCCACATCACAACACAGGCAGAGAAATTTCCCAGAGTGGTACAATGGAAACATGGCTCTTATGAGCAAAGGTATTGAGATAGAACCATCATCTTTTGAGGAAGATGTGTATAATATAGTGTGGTTTGATGCCATGGTTGAGGAGTATGACTCCATCATCAAAACAAATGCATGGGAAGTTGTCCCAAGACCAGTGGGGAAGTCAGTTGTAGGATCTAGATGGGTCTACAAGGTGAAGATGGTAGTTAATGGGAGTGTGGAGAAACACAAGGCTATATTTGTGGCCAAATGGTTCTCTCAGGTGGAGCGGATTGACTATGATGAGAATTTTTCACTAGTCACAATGTACTCATATATTAGATCCATCATTGCACTCTTAGCACAGATGAGAAGGTAGATACATCAGATGGATGTAAAGAAAACCTTTCTCAATGGAGTTATTGTGGAATAAGTGTAAATTGAGCAGCCGAAAGGTTTTGATTCCTTAGATAAGGAGTCACATGTGTGCATACTCAAGAGAGCACTGTATGGGCTAAAGCAAGCACCTCATGCTTGGTACGTCACGATTGGAAAATATTTCACCATGTTGGGCCTTACCAAGAGAGAAGAAGATGATAACCTATATAATATTTTGGTTCATGGTAAGATTTTGATTATTGTACTTTATGTTGATGATATTATACTGACATGTGATGAGAAACTCTAAAGTCTTGCAAACATGATCTTCTAAGAGATTTTGAGATGAAGGACATGGGCCTCTTGCACTATTTCCTTGGATTGGAAATATGGAAAAGAGATGGGGAGCAATTTGTATCTTAGGGAAAGTATGCCAAGGATATTCTGAAGAAGCTCGACATGGAGGGAAAAAAAACCCTTGGAGACTCCTCTTGTAGGAAACTGGAGGAAGGAGGATGTTACTTCAGGCGAAGTAGTGGATGCTACTATTTACAGGACACTTGTGGGTTCACTCATGTATTGAGTGAACACATGAACTAACATATGATACGTAGTTAACCAACTGAGCCAATCTATGGTTAAGCCGACCAAGCTCTTTTGGAAGGTATGGAATCATGTGTTGAGATATCCGAGGGGCACTATAGAGTATGGATTATGGTACAAATGGATAGAGGGAGTGAAGCTTCAAGGCTTCACTGATGCATATTGGGAAGGGATTCGATCTGATAGGAAGAGCACATCAGGAGGCATCTTCAACATAGGATCAACATCAGTTTCTTGGTACAAAAAGAAACATAGATCAATTGCACTCAGTGCAAAAAAGGAATAGTGCATGGAAGCTAGTTAGGCAGCATGCGAGGCCATCTCGATGAGGAAGAAAATTTCCGGTTTGTTTGGTCAATAGATGGATCCGACAGTTATAAATTGTGATAAATAGAGTTGCATCAAACTCTCGGTTAATATAGTATTCCATGACAAGTCCAACCATATTGATATTTGGTATCACCATATCATATATTATGTTCAGAAGAAAATTATGTCATTAGAGTACATTCCCATGGAGGAGCAGGATGTAGATATCTTGAAGAAAATTCTAATTCCACAAAGGAAGGATTGGGGTAGTAGATAATCCCTTTCTTGGTGAGAGGGAGTGTTGAAATGGCACCCACAAGGAGCTTCCGATTTAATTTTCCCTTAATTAAATTGGAAGACAAATTGTAATTTCATCTCATGAAAACTTGTACTAGTTAACTAACTCAGAATGACAGAGTTAGATTAGTAAATTCGATTTCAGGGCTAGAGAGGAGGCATGTAGATTTTTACCCATGATTTGAGGAGGTCCAGTTACAATTATGTATGAGTTGTAATTAGTTAACTTAATTAATTGAGTTAAAATTAGTTTAACTAGTTATAACTGAGAGATGAGTTAATGACAGGTCCAGTGAATTAAATATGATTTAATTCACTAGTAGTGATCAATCAACTAACTGATAATTCACTATAAATATACATTCCATGTCAATTCTAAGGAATGCCCAGTTGAGACTGAGGTTAAAGGGATGATAACTATCAGTTATATAATTAGAAAATTATACAAGTCAGTTATATAGTCATGTGGAGGCAAAGGATTCATTGTTCAATCAATTCATGGTAATTTTCTATTTAATTGGGTAAAAATTCGTCCAAGAATGCGTGAGTAAGGAAGGTTGACAGAGACTGAGAATTGGTTAAGTAATTGACTGATTTTTCCTAGATCAGAGTGAGACAATTAACAGAGTGTAGGGATTTCTTTGAGAGAGAAAAATCATTACATTGTTTCATGGTATTAAATTTATACAATACACATATAGCGGGGTTTAGGTAATATGATTTCCCCAGATACATCTTTTTTTGTGCGATTTATTGTCTCTTTCTCTTACTTTTTATGTGATTGTGCGATCATGTTTTGTTTCTGCAAATTGTAGAAGGATTCAATATCCTGTTTTAGTACATTATAATATCAGGTTGAATCCCATTATTATATATTCTACACTAATATTAATACCATTTATATTAAGAGGATATGTTAGGAAGTGTTGTATCTCAACATTGTAAGTTAACTAAGCTACTTCCTTGTCTGGATTTGGAAATGGTGGTGCAGGTAGTTGAGGGGGAGTGGATATTTGAAATGGATGTGGTTGTGGTGGAGGTGGATGGTAGGGATAGTAGGGATTTTGGTATGGAGGATATTGAGGAAAATATCACTACCACATTTTGGGTTAAAATCCGACGGCGAAATTTGAAAAACTGATAAAATCGGAACCATTGTCGGATGTTTCATGTATTTTTTTGTTTTTTTTTAAAACCTGACGATCGTTGACTATGCGACGTTAATTAAATAGATTTGGATATTCGACGATCATTGTCTTATCACCGATTAACGACCAAATTTTGGCATTAATGGCATGTTTAACCGACAGACTAGTGTCGAATATTGGAAGGGAAATTGATTTATATATATGTAGGGCCGAATACATATTTACGAGTTCCACATTTTGTTATACATCCCATGATTTTGAAATGTTATAGGTCTATTTTGAGGTTAATTTTGATTGATAATCATCACTAAAATATATTTGGTGAGGAAAAATATCAGATAACATTCCTCAAGGACTGGAACAAGGAGATTTGGGATCGACATTAGGGGCTTCAGAGGATAGAAAATGTTATTGCCCTTGTAAAAAGTGAAAGGGATTCAAATTAAGGAGACTTTTAATAACAACAACTAAAAATCATTGTAGAAATTATGGAGATGCTAAAGGTACAGATGAATATCATCCATTAGTAAGTATTTATTCATTATCATCCATTAGACCATAAGAGACTTGTTCTTTATATTTCTTATACATGCCATAAGTGACTTGGTATTTACTTAGTTCAAATATATTGTCAATTGCACAAGTGACGATCTTCCAAAATATTCATTTTGTGTTTTATGCATTGAGGAAAAATATCATAATGAGTTCTAGGTAGTTAATTTTCAATTAATATTTACGTTTGTTCATGAATATTTATTCTAGGTAGTTTGCAATTAATATTTATGCTAGGTAGTTTTGGCATTCATCGACGATATCTCTCTCTCTCTGTCTCCAAAACTAACCTCCTCTCCTCATTGGTGTGCTATGTTTCTCATTTTTTCAAGTTTCTACTGCTAGGATTTCATTTTTCCCTCCCTCGTAGCACTAGGTTTTCCAATTTCCTTCATTCCTAGCACTAGCTTTTTAAATTGTCCTTTTCATAACACTAGATTTTTCACCTTTTTAACTTTATAGTGCTATATTGTTTCTCATCTACCTTGTTTTATAGTGCTAATATTTCTCATTTCCTTTCCTAGTGCTAGGAATTCCAAATGTTCCCTTTCATAGTGCTAGGCTTCCTAATTTCTCTTTATTCTAGCATTGAGTTTGTCAATTAGACTTCTTTCTAGCAGTAGGATTTGCAATTAGGCTATTTTCTAGTAACATTGATTTTTCGATTGTACCCTTTTCTAGTGCTAGGAGTCTCCAAAAGTCCTCATTGCAACATTGATCAGTTTCACATTTGTTCCTTTTTCCAGTGCTAGGTTTTGAAATTGTCCTCCTTTTGACCTTTTTCCATCTTTTCCTTCATCCTTTTTCTCCTGAATTGGTTACAAAGGACAATTTCCTTAGGACATTAAAAATGAAAATTAAAATGCAAACATAGAATAAAAAACAAGAGAATAGAGGAATAGAAAAGAAACAGACCATCATATAAAGAGCACTTAACCATGTATGAATTCCTTAATATGAATTTAGATGAATATTTGTGAAATGTTTAATTTATATATTAAAGAGCATCTAACAAGGATGAATTATTCATATGTATTTTTCAATCAAACATGAAGATAAAACAGAGGTGAAATAAACAAAGACGAATCACATACACATAAGAGATTGATACATTCATCAACACACCATACTCTTGGAAATCTTGGTATAGAATGAGTCTGTACTTCTCCACTAATTTTTCATTAATAGCTTAAATTTACATCATCACAATAGTTTTTTCTCCAAAATTACTCAAAACACGGACCCCAATTATATCATAGAATATTGTATATATATAAGCTTAGACTCCTCGATTCATTTTTAGAAATTACATAAAAAGATAAATAAATTAAAACTTTTTCTATAATCTTGGATCTTTGTTCCTGGAAATAGCATATTCAATGAATTTCTTTATGAATTATTGGGATCAGATATTCTTGAAGAACTTCTGGTGTTGAATAAAACTAGCATCCTTTGAATCTATTTCTTCCTGGCCTTGCTCCTTGGAAATCTCCTGAGTAAGCTTCTTTGCCCAAACAATTTATTCTTTACCCTCATTTTTTGGTAAAATATTATCTGAATTTACAATCAAATCCCTTATGATATTATTATTTTCTTCTTTGTTGTTATAAATTTTCTCTTTCTACTCGTTGCTCCAGTTGATTTCAGGCATATCAAAATCTTCATCATTGTTTGACGCTGCTTCAAAAAAATATTCTATCTCATCCATATGTTTCTTAGGCTGAAATAATTATTTATATTTCACTAGTTGTAATTCATTTACTTCAATATTTTTCCTCTTACGCATAAGATATGCTTTATTTTCTTATTTCAAATCCTTGCCAACTCTTTCCTTTTTTGACAAATTACTTGTGAATTTAATCTTTACTTTGTAAATAGAATGAATCAAAAGAAATATCTCAGCAAAAAATATAGACTCTCAACCGCCAATTTTATATGCAACCATAAATGAAAAGAACTGTAATGATAACCTCCCTCTCCCATAACATGTGCAACATGTGTGCCTGCTTTTATTTGCCTGTAACACATGAAAGGTCACCTCCAAATCTTCGACTAATCTATTTCCCATGATTAATCCTAGAATCCCTGATGTGTATTTATTCTATCCTCACGTGCCAGAAACTTCACCCACCCTCGAGAACTTGTTGCAAGAGACAAATCTGAAACATTGCACTTATCTACAAATATGGAAATTTTTTTCCAACTAGATGATGAAGGAAAATATACTGCCAACATTTCTTTGTTAATTGCATCTAATTCTGAATAGAAAGTATATGTAATTGGCGGTAAACCAATAATCACCTTTCCAAATTCATAAAGTAGGAAAACATCTTCTTTCAGGATTTTAATTATTAGCCATCCCTTCATATTTGTACTTATTTGATTTATTGATGATATACCATTTGTTTTAGCTAGCAACATCATTTGATATTCACTTTCTGGAATCGAAAAAACCTCTGAATTCCAAAACCCTGGAAAACCCAACACAAACATCTCTCTGAAGATTATTTTAAAACCCGATATTCTTTTTTTCATGAAATCTGTTTTCAATGAAAGATCCTTCATCATCTAATTTTTGATGATATAATTTATTGCTTGGGATATCATTTATGCTCTGTCATCTGTCCCTGCAAAAGTAATTTGGGATTTTTTTCTTGAATTCAAATAATTGATATCATTTTGATCCTTTGATGGTTTATCTCCCAACATTTGCTGAAAATTAACAATATTGGCTGAAACAGTAGAAGAAAATTCTCTTTCATCCTCCACTTGTGAAAAATAATCTTTAAGATTTTTAATTTATGAGATGGTATGATCCCAGATTAAATATTTTTCTTATATCAAACTCTGCTTTGTTAATTCAGATGCTGCTGTAAAAAATATTTCTTACTTATACTTTGCACCAAAGATTTACCTTTCCCTTGAATCTCCTTATTACCTTTATCTAAATTAGACTACAACTTTTTAACCTTCTCATCCTGCACTGAAAGCTTCTTTAAATATGAAATAAAAGAAGAGTTAGCATTAGATTGATCTACTTTCTCTTTAGTTGTTTTCAATTGAAAAAATTCAGCCTTCAAGTTTAATGTTTCATGCTTTATATCATCTATTTATTTTTGAAAATCTAGCATCTCCTGAGTCCGAGGATGATCAATCTCAACAATCTTCAATTTCTTCTTCAAAGCTTGAATAATTTTTTGTTTATCCTCCAACAATTTCTTTGATGCTTGCTTTTCACTAGACTTCCCTTATGTTACTATCAAATCTTCTTGTAATTTCTTGATTTTATTCTTCCATCCTTTTGACATGGCTTTATCTTTCTTAATTTGCTCTTCTAATATAATAACCTTAATCTCAAATTTATTCTTATTCAAAAATGAAATTAGTAGATCATAATATAGAACATCTGAGACTTGCTTATGGAAATGAATCTTATCTGGAACATTAATTTTATCCATTTTGATATTTACCTCAGAAATTTTCTTGTCATCTACCACAACAATATTTAGGGCGTTAATAACAGTTTCCTTGATAGAAAATAATGAAACATCCTTAATATCAACCTTCCTAGCCTAATATGACATTCTCATACTTTCTTGAATGGACATCTTTTTATTTTTAGCATAATCTCTAAGAACATATTTACAGGATTGAAACTGAGAATGTGAATCTTGAGAAAATATGGGAGTTTTGTCTTGCAACTCTTTACCTCCTTATTGGGCTTCAAATTAAGACTGAGACATAGTCTTCTCTAAGGATGAAGCAACTCCTTTTTATCATTCTACAATAGTACCCTTTTCTTGGTAACTTGATTGATCTTCATCATCAATCATCACAATGTCAAGTCCTTAAGGAATAACCTTCTTCTTCTTAAGATATGTTTCAATTATAACCTCTAACAATGATATTTACTTATGCAACCTTTTGTACTGAATATCTTTTATCATGGGAGTCTTAAATCTGTAGTTAGAGGATTAGACTACATTTGTACAAAATAAGCAATCTACACATGTGCTTCCAAACATATGTCTTGATTTATTGTATTAGAATTAGCCCATTGAATTAAATTTTCCATTTCTTCATTCTCAAAAGAACCACATCTATTATGACTCTTCCTTTGATTAATAATTCCCCTAGGATCATACCTGCTTTCCTGACCTTCCCTGAAATTCATTCCTTTAACAATTTCCTCTATGATTGGAAGAGCAGAAAAATAAAAACTACAAAAGGTTCAACTGTGTATTTGAATTTTATATTGGCTCCCTTTCTAGGCTTGAAAAAATGCTCTTGCTCAACGAATAAACTTTGCCTCAAAAAATCTAGAGAAAACAATATTTGAACAAGAAAATAAGGCAACATGACAGGTGCCTTTGTGACTAAACCCCAATGATTGTAAATTATTTGTATAAAAACCAATCTGCAACATGATCATTTGTAATTTTCATCTTACTCCTAATTTCATCAGAAACCCTAGGCAGATTTGAATCATAAAACAGTTGATACATTGCAACCATAATTTCATTGACAAATTTGGAGAAGGAAAAATCAACTGCTTCCAATAAGAAACTAAGATCCCTGATGAAAATCTTTGATTTGATCTCTTGCAGTGCAATTTGATTCTCATGAACAATCATCTTAAGTAACATTTTTTGATATCTAAAATTCTGTTCCAAGTGGAAGTTTTCTAACTGAGAATGAATTTTCTCAGCTAGAAAGTCATAAAAATCAAGGCTTTTGGAATTGTTGGACTGACTTACCTATAAAATACATCCTATCATGACCTTGGAAACCAAACTATCATCATCTGAACCTAATACCTGATATAATAAAGAAAATAAACATTGAATGGGATGCCGAAAGATAGAAATTTGATAAGGAAATGAAATTCCCTCAATATTTACTCCTGGTTTGTCCATTTTTGATAGAAACAAATGTAATTTTTATTTACCTAACTCTGCAGCTGAAGTCATACTCTAAAACTTGAAAAAATTCTCATATAAATCATCATGTGAATCTGGGATTGATAAAGCCTTTCTGACAATTTGAGAATTGAATTAACACAATACTTTAGAACCTCAGAATCCATTATAACCCTCTGAGAACTTGAATAATTCTTTATTGACCATTCAATGAAGTCTGGAAAAGGAAATACTGACTAAAAAAAAAAATTAACAAATTGTAGACCTCAATTTTGTAGGAAGAACCAATGAATTTCTTCAACTCTTTAATAGACCCTACTGATAACCTAGTTTCAAAAACACCAAATATAGAATCTGAAAGATGTTCCTCCACTAGATCTAGATCTTTAGCATTGAAAAAAATTACAGAAGGAGACACCATCCATCCAAATCAAAAATCTTGATCGAACACAGGGGAAACAGAGCTCTGCGATGACAGAGTAAC
This sequence comes from Pinus albicaulis, assembly GCA_034641835.2. NCBI lineage: Eukaryota > Viridiplantae > Streptophyta > Pinopsida > Pinales > Pinaceae > Pinus > Pinus albicaulis. Next base: position 1,394,473,632 of record CM076581.1, read on the forward strand.
CAAAAAATGACAACGAAAAAATGACTGACTCGGAAAATGAGAAAACCACTATCTTGCTTGCTGATTCAAATTTTTTTTCCAAATCTTGCATTTAAAATGGCGAGAAACTGCAAAATATCACATGTATACCTCCAAAACCGTTAGTGGGAAAGTGCTTGCCGATTGAAATCAAAATTAGCCTCTTCGCGACTTAATCAACGAGCAAATATAGATCGTTAGATCATTGCTTGATATATGATTTGTCGCATTTCCCCATTTTTATATCTTTCCACTAAATTTGTAAATTGTTATGTCGACCATAAAAAAATTAATGAAAAAAAAAACAAAAAAAAATGCAAGCCTCATATATTTGTGCGGGAAAGTGTATGTCCAAAACATTAACTGAAATATATATATATTTTTTTATCTTAGCCATAAAAAAAAAATGTTAAAGAAAAAAGGAAAGAAAAGAAATAGGCTCTCCTTTTTTACAATAAAATATAAAAACAAAAAATACCTATGCTATCACAAAACCATGTGCAAATACTCCTAATGCTACTTAATACAAGGTCAAATACAACCCATTGTTTTATAGTAAAACCATGTGCAATTACATCCTCAAATCCCTTTTAAACCAATACCCCTTAGCCCATGGTATATCCACCCATAAAAATATGTGCCAATTCCTTTTAATAATCCATTGAATGATTCATTTGGAAAAACAACTTTCCTTCGTCGAATAACACATGGTTTAAATGAAAACCATGGGAATGAGCCACTTACATCCTCCATATGAAATAAAACCACTATAGACCCATCTAACTCCAATTCTACAAAGCCTCAAGAGGGATAAAATCCCTTGAGGTCCAAACCTCTCCTCACTTTTTTACTCAAAAAATGGGTTTGCACGTCAAGGGATTTGATCCCTCTCGACACTTTGTAGAACCAAAGTTAGATGGGTCTATATTCATTTCTATTTATTTCCACTATTACATGTTCATATTATTAAACTCATTAAATATATGTAGTTAGATTGATTTGTTAATATATTCAATGGAATCGTTCCCATTAAGGGTATTTTTAATTTGATTATTATGAACGTGTAAGTTTTAAGTTGAGCCATGTGAAAATGATTAATTAACTAGCTAAGTTGTCTTTTCTAGCTCTTTGTTGTCTTTCTTTTTGTATATTATATTTGTAAACATTTATGTTGTTTAAATATTTGTGATAGCCGACTAATATTATTTTATTGATTGTAATTGTCTAGTATGGTGCTCCTAGGGCATTCCTTGACAAGGAAGAGGTCGTTGTAGTACAAGTGCGTGTTCAAGAACACGAAGCGAATATTGAGCTGGATCAAGTTAAGGATCAAAATATGGAAGAATATAATGATGCTGATTGTTATCACTAAAATTGGTCATCTAACCATTTACAATTATATGAATCGAAGTACACCATGTAAGACCAATTTTACCATAGTAAAATTTCTTTCAGTATAAGAAATAATTTATTAAACCATTTTTTATTAAGTTATTTATGGTTTAAACAAGAAATCCCATGAGGAATAATTAAATAAATCCTTATTTATTTAATTTTACTCTACGAATAATTTATTAAACCACTGTTTAAATAAAATTCAGTCATATTTAACCCAATTATGAGAAATAATTAGATAAAGCATTATTATCTTATTTTCTCTGGGAATAATTAATGAAATCATTTTTAGTTATTATTCCTTGTTAAATTTGACTAAATCACATAGGAATAATTAAAAAAATCATTATTTTTTAATTATTCCTCAACCACATTCTTGAAATGATAAATACATCATTTATTTGTTTATCATTTCTAAATAAATGTATCTAACCAATTTAAATATCTTTTCCCTCCAAAAAAATATAATAAAATATTCCAAGGAGTTATATCTGGATCTTGGTTAATAATATTCTAGTATTCGCCATTATCGACGATAACTCAATATTTTGTTATAAATATGATGGTTTTCTATTCATTCTTCACTTTGATCACTTTCATTGTCGCACTTTGATCATTCTCATTGTTGCAACTATTTTCTTTTTCTTCTTGAGCTCCCATAGAGTTCAATATATTATGGGTTTTCTGCACCATTGAGAGAGAGAAAATTTTGGAACTGAAGTGTTGCGGGCAACCAAGAACCCATCCCATTGAAGGGGACTAGTAACTGTATTAGTTCCCTTTACCAGATGTTATAATATATTTAAAATTCTTTAAATCTTGTCTTGTCTATTTGATGCATGGAGTAATTACTATTAATTTCACTGTTGAACTTCTTTTACTGCATAGATCTGTTTTTTTTCATTTTTTCTAACTATTGATTGCTGATCTAAATAAGTTAGCCACCCATTTCTATTGTTAGGGTTGTTTGTCATACACAACTAATATGATATATTTTCGTACACTTGCGTTAATAATTTACGCTAAAAAATGACGAATCCACTATTGTAATTCAGATTCCCGCGTGACCAACAACTTCAGTAGAAAGGGTTTTTCTTCAGTTGTTTTCAGTATCTTGATGTTTTTTTTAACTTTTATGCCCTAAATTAGTCAAAATTATAACTTTGAGCTATTTTTGGGTGTTTTCTGCAGGTAATAGGTATCAGTTTCTCCAGAGACGACAACCTTTCTACAATCTACCGCTTGAAATTTCAGGAACATGAACTCACAATTTTTGGCTCAAAAATTGTGATTCCTCCCAAAACGCGCACCTATGTGCCCAGAAACTATGATTTCCATAGCCCATAGGTCAGTACCTGGGAGCGAGAACTTTTTTCTGAATTTTTTTTTGTGTCTGCCAGGATTTGTTGAGAGCACTGTTTTAGTTTTTTTGACCTCTGTCTCAGCCCATCTTAGGCCTAGATATGCTTAGTTTGTCTCCTTGAAGTAGAACCAAGCCCCCTAGGGTTTCAATACATTTCCATCTTTTTAGGAAGGGTCAAGATGAGTAGGTAGTCTAAGATTTTCAGCGCTTTCAGCGATTATTTCAGGGTTTGATCTATCCTTATTTCAGGTCGTTTTTGTTATTATTCTATCCAAAACCACCTTTTGAGTTTTGATTGGTCTCTCCCTTAGGGAACTCTTGTTTCCCGTCGGGTTTTAACCTTTCGCCTTCCATTTTGTGGCAGTTTTCCTCTTCAGTTTCTTGTTGTTTTCTGCATCATTTCTAGCAGATTTGAGTAATTAGATTCATGTCCCTTAGATCTTAGATATTTTGGTCATCTTGTGTGTTTTGAGTCAATTTTTCCTACCTTTTAGGCTGGTTATTTGGGAAGCCTTCTTTTGGGCTCAATTTGTGCATGATTATTTGTTTATTTTACTGTCATTTATGTTTTATTTAAATTACTTCAACATTTTTTCCCTTTTATAAAACAACTTTCTGGGCTTAATTAAAATTATCACATAGCTTGCACACACTCACACCTAAATATTTTGTGAAACCAACTCCAAAAATAGAAGAAAAGAGATATCAACGCCTTAGAAATAAGCCACTTCGAGGGGGAAATGTCCAATATAATACATGAATGAACATTTCTTGGATGATACAAATTGCAAAACCTCCTTTCTATATATAGGTGTCCATGGGGCCACAATGTAATCCTAGTGGGGCCACAATTTAATCCTAGCTGACCTAACAATAATAATTTAAGGGCACAATAATAAGAAATATGGGGGTTACAGGGGTACAATAATAACAATAAGGGGGTTGCACTAACAACAATAAGGGACTATACTAGTAATATAGGGACCTAACATGCCCCTCTCCTTCAAAAAAGTGTTTCCCTCAATGCTTTAGTAGCTATGGGTGCTTCTGTATAAAATTCTCATCCTCTAATGTAGAATCTTCAGTGGGTAAGTTCTTCCACTTGATGAGATACTCTGAAATTGATCGATTCCGTAGCTGTCGAGTTCTTGTTTCCGTGACCGCTTCAGGTTCCAATATGATTTTTCCTTCCTCATCAAGCTCTGGCAATATTGTTTGAACTGGAAGATTTTCACCTATAACCTTCTTTAAGCATGAAACATGGAAAACTGGATGCACTCGTGAAGAAGCAAGAAGCTCCAATTTATATGCCATAGTACCAATATTTTGCAACACCTTGTAAGGACCATAGTACTTTGGTGATAATTTATTATCCTTCTTAGCTTACTTGAGGGAAATTTGTTTGTATGGTTGTAGCCGTAAAAATACCTAGTCTCCTACATCAAATTTATCTCGTTGCGATGTTGATCTGCCTGTTGTTTCATTCGATTTTGTGCCAAATTCAAGTTATCCTTTAAGAGTTGGAGAACTTCTTGTTGATGCTCGATGTGATCTTCCACTGCTTGAACCTTCGAATTTTCTCTTAAAGATGATGTGATGGATGGTGGATGATGTCCATAAAGTTCCATAAATGGGGTCATTTTTGCTGTAGTATGGAAGGAAGTGTTATACCACCATTTAGCGAGAGGTAACCACTTGACCGATTGTGTTTGTTTATCAGATACAAAAAAATGAAGATATCCTTCCAAACATTTATTTACTATCTTAGTTTGACCATTGGATTGAGGATGATAAGATGAGCTATAAGCTAATTGAGTACCCAAACAAGAAAATAACTCTGTCCAAAAATTTCCAGTAAAAATGGGATCTCCGTCGCTCACAATAACCCTTGAGTTTCCATGTATCTTTTGAATTGTGTCCATAAATGTAGTAGCAATTGTACTTTCTTTAAATGGATGAGATAATGCACAAAACTGTGCATACTTGGTAAGTCTATCAGCTACCACCATGATGACACTCTTTCCTTTGGACTTAGGTAACCTTGTGATAAAATCCATTGAAATATCCTCCCAACGTTGACTTGAAATGGATAAAGGTTGTAGAAGATCTAGGGTCTTGATTGTATCAACTTTATTCTACTAGCAAACCAAACATTCTGCCACAAAAATTTGAATATCAGATTTAAGGCCATCCCAAAAAAATTCTTTCTTCACCCTGTGGTAAGTTTTTAAAAATCCTGAGTGTCCCCCTAAAGGAGATTTGTGCAATTCCAAAATAATATTTTGTTTTAGTTGGGAATTCTTACAAAGGTATAAGCGATATTTGTACCATAAGGAGTCATTTTTCCAACTAAATGTATGACATGTACTAGGATCTTACTGCAATTTTTGAATGAGTTTCCACAGTTCTTCATCCTTCTTAAATCATACTTTGACTAGGAGAAGAGAAAGAACTTTGACTAGGTTGAATTATACCCGCCTCTAAGATTTCTGCAATCATACGTTCAATTTCACTCTTTTGGACATAAGGATATCTATAAGGCCTGATGTTTGGAGGAACACTTCCTAGAATCAAATGAATAGCATGATCATGATCACAAATATGTGGGAGTCCTTTGGGAGTTTCAAACACCTTGGAATGATTTTCCAAGACTTTTTGGAGATCTGCAGAAATAGATGATTTTGATGTTGGAACTGCTAGTGAGCGTAATTGTGCAATTACGCCTCATTGTTCTTTCTTTATAATCTTTGTCATGACATTAGAGCTTATTATGTTTCCCATCTTCCTTGCAATACCCCGTAATTCAACTTCCTTTCCTTTTGAAAAAAATTTCAAGAAAAGTTCTTGAAAATTAAAAGCTATTGTCCCCAAAGATTGTAACCATTGTACTCCTAGTACAACATCAGCACCTCCCATAGGAATGGAAAGCATTGGACTATTCAATACATATTCCACCATGGTTAGCTTGATATTATGGCATTTTCCAAGGAAATTTATAGTTCCTCCATTTTCAACCATCACTTGACATTCTGGTGCTGGGTATAGGAAATAATTCAATTTCTTAGCTACCTTACAATGAATAAAATTATGGGTGCTACCTGAATCAATCAACAATATTACCTTTTTCTTCTTCATATGTCCCTCTATCTTGAGAGTTTGAGGAGTGGTAATTCCTGCCAATGCATTACACGATATGGTCTGACTCATTTCTTCCTCTTCTGGTGCTGGTTCCTAGTGTATATCCTCTTCTTTTGAAGATTGTTGTTCATTTTATTCTTCCTCTTCACAATCAATGTAAAATAATTTCTTCCCAGCACAATTATGACCTTTAGTGTATTTGCTATCACAACTGTAGCAAAGCCCTTTTTCTCTTTTTTCTTCCAATTGTTGTGGTGTCAACCTTGTAGGTTGTGGAAATTTAGGAGTAGCAAAACTTTCATCTGTATAGAAGTGAGTGGTAGTCTTCCTTGTCGCCATAATTTTACACTCAAATTTTCTTGCCAACCTGAATGCCTTCTCCAATGAATCAGGTTCCAAAACGTGAACTTCTTGTTGGATGTTATCCTTTAAAGTACCTATGAAGAGATCTGTCTTGTGTTCCTCTGGAATATCAGTTACCCTTATATACAATTTTTGGAAGTCTTCAATGTGCTACCCCACTGAACACTTTTGTTTGAGATTTATCAATTGGCTAAAGAAAGTGTTACTCTTTGATTTCTCATAATGTGATATCATTTCCTCCATAAAAATTGACCAAGTGACAATTTTTTTACGGGAGCAAAGCCATCGATACCATACAAATGTATTTTGTTCTAAATGTAAGGTTGCAATGTGTACCTTTTGTGTGTTTTGCACATTATTGAGATCAAAGTATTGCTCCACCTGCAGTATCCATCTTACAGGATTCTTTCCATCAAACTTCCTCATATCCATTTTTGGAATATGGTGGTTCTTCCCTCCAACATTAGAGTTTATGAAATCACGATTAACATTTATTTTGTTCTCATCATGAGTTTCCTCTACTATCTTTTCACCATTAGGAAACATTTCTTGTATCAACTTTGTCAAACCTTCCATGTCTGTTTTTAGATCATTCTTCATGTTTTCCATCTTAGCTTCCATGTCATCCATCTTAGATTCCATGCTAGCTTCCATGCCATTCTTCAAACCATCCATATTAGATTCCATGCCTTTCTTCAAACCATCCATCTTAGTTTCCACACCTTTCTTCAAAACTTCCATGTCATTTTTTTTTTGTTTTTTGCGAGAGCAAAATTTGTTGCATTTGCTCTTGTAATTTTGATATGTCATGTTGCCATTTTTCGTCTTCATGAGTCATAGTAGAGCCTTCTAAAGGCTTAATGGGTGTTGAATTATTTTTAGGGGCTATTTCTAGAATCCAATACTGATATCTCTTCTATAGTATGCCCTTGGAATCAATTTGACTTGATTCTTCAAACAAGATTTATGCAATTCGGAAAAAAAAAAATACACACCTTTTACTTGCTTTTGAGGAGCTCAATATTGAAATTGACTTATCTCTAGACTTGCAGATCCTCAACATCTAAAATTCGGCCCTATAGTAGTCCTCTAAAGCTGCTTTCAAATACCACAGGTCTGACTTGATTTGGATTCTTCAAGGCAAATTTATGTCAAATCTCCCACAATGATCTAATTATGGACAGATTCAGTAGAGCGAACTTATATGACTTTCCACGTATCATTGTTTGCTCCTTTGGCTCTGAAATTTATGAATAGAAACTACTTTCCATGTACTTCTAGTCACTTTTTACAGAATTCCAATCCAATGCTTAGAGAGAGAGATATGAATATTTTCCCACAATCACCTCTTTGAGATGAAATTCGGGAGCCTGAAAAATACCTAACTTTCACAGATCATATCTTCGAAAATATTGTGCACAAAGCTCTGAAATTTTGTGAAAATGTTCCTATAGATTTTGGCTTCTTGCTCTAAAAATTTAGGCTTTTTAACCTTCGTAGAAAACAAGTTATAGTGAAAATTCCACGATAACTTGTTTAAATGAAATTCAGGAGCCTGAAAAAAGCCCTAACTTCCATAGATCATATCTCTGAAAATATTGCGAACCAAGCTTTGAAATTTTGTGACGTTGTTCCTCCGGATTTCGGCTTTGCACTCTAAATATTTCAGCTTCTGAACCTTCGTAGAAAAAAAATTATAGTGAAAATTCCATGATGACCTGTTTGGAGTAGCGAAACCCTAGAATCCAAAGCTCTGATACCAAATGTTGTGATACCAACTCCAAAAATAGAAGAAAAGAGATATCAACGCCTTAGAAATAAGCCACTTCGAGGGGGAAGCCTCCAATATATTACATGAATGAACAATTCTTGGATGATAAAAATTACAAAACCTCCTTTCTATATATAGGAGTCCATGGGGCCACGATGTAATCCTAGCCGACCTAACAATAATAATTTAAGGGCACAATAATAACAATATGGGGGTTACAGGGGTACAATAATAATAATAAGGGGGTTACACTAACAACAATAAGGGACTATACTAGTGATATAGGGACCTAAAAAAATCAAAGAGCACTTGGCTTACACCGCCAAGCCAAGACATAAATATTGTAATTAATTAATCTACCTCATAGAGCCTTTGTTTGTCACTCTTCAACCTTTTTGTGTCATTTGTGACTTGCCATCATAGCGCCCCCAAGGAATAATTACTCCACCGAGTAGGGTATGGGTTAGTCCTCCACCGAGTCCCCATACCGACTGTGATTCTGGTTCATTGGGTTCTTCCTCTTATTCTGAACCCGGTTCCCCTCATCCTCATACCGTCACCATGTCAGGCGCCAATGTAGGTGCTAGTTCTCAATCTTGTTGTGTCTCGAGCCCTAATGCTGGAGCTGATACTTGTGGAAGTGCCACTGGAACCATTCTAGATACTCCTTTGCATCCTTTTTATGGTAGGTTTTAGCCATCTCGAATTTGTATAGTTAGTCAATGACCCTATAGTCCACGATGTAGGTTGACCAACTATGCCAACTAAATTTCCTTCTGAAATTCGTAAGTTTAAAGGAAACAATGGAGAGGACACTACTAATCATGTCTGCTCCTTTTATATATGGTGTTCATCTAATTCCATGTATGATGACTCCATTCGCCTTCTATTGTTCCAACGTATGCTCACTGGATTAGAAGTTGTGAAGTGGTAAGTTGACCAGACTTTTGTGTCTCATTCCACTATTGTGACTCTTGCTAAAAATTTTATGTCCTAATTCCAGTTACCCCTCCACTATGATAAAATTACCGAGTTGTTTACCACATTCCGTCAAACCTCTCCCACCCACATTTCTGACCATGTCCAAGAATGGTGTAGAAGGAGGAGCTTTTGTCGAGCTCCTATATTTGACAACGTTGTCTATATGGATTGGTTTCTCAGAACACTTTTTCCTTCCATTAATGGTAAAGATGTTACATCTCATTATCCTCAGACAGAGAAAGAAGATATTCAAGTTGCATTAAAATACGACTTGATCTACGCCCAATATGGTTATGTTTATACCCTTTTACTAGATCTTCATAGACCTAGTGGTGCCAATTCACCATGGGAATCTCATGCTGTTAACAATATCTTTGGAGCTCTTTCACATCCATATACTCATCCTTCCATGGGTTATGGTTACCCCCAGGGTGGAGTAGCTCCTCCAATGCCTATCCCCCTCCTGGAAACATGTATCCCAAACCAAGCACGCCTTACGCATTTTCCAAACCCCATAAAACGATGCCAGGGACAACTGTTGCTCAACCTTTTTACCTAGATGTTTCCCCCACTCTTTTCTATCCTTATGCAAAAATCGATGCTCCAGCCCCTCCAGCATTAGTGCTCCAGCCTCTCATGCCTTCTCAACCTCTGCCACAGCAGCCACCACATCCTCAAGGTTAGGTGTATGCGTAGTAGAGCACGACTAATCCTCCTAATTCGAGGAAAAATAATAAGGGGAAAGGCAACCGGATCCAACAAGCGTAGGGTAACCAGGTGCGCTAAGGTAATCAAATGAACACATCCCAAGGGAACCAGCCAAACACCACAAACCAACAACAGGGGGATCAACCCAAACAGAACAAGGTTGTTCATACAAACAAACCTTGTTCATGTTGTGGTGTCCATGGAAATTATATCATGATTATCACCTTTTACCCTAGATGCGCTAGTTATGGGAAGCACAAGCAACATCCAGAGGAAAACAAGCCACCGCTTCGCTTCCTCCAAACACTGCTCCAAATAAACCAATTATGTTCACTAATCCTTTCCCTCAGGAAGGATTTTTCGCTGCCCAACCACCTCAAGGTCAGGCTGCTCCTCAACCTCCGCAGTCTGGTACCCCTAATTACCATATTCTCAAGATGAATTATGAGGAGGTCAATATTGCTGATGTCAACCTTCAGACCCGATTGTGCCAATATGACAAGAAAACTGCTATGTCTACAACTGAGTCCCAAACCAAAGTTACCACATAGTCCATTTTGACACCAAATGTTCCCTTGTAGATCCCTCCACTTAAGGCATAAGTCACTCACAAGATCCCCAAATTTCCATTACGCCGAAATGTTGCTTCTGCCAAAGTCACCCACACCTAAAACAAAGTAGATGACTTGGTGCAGTCACTTACTACCATGTCAACGCTGGATGTCCTCTAGTCATGGCCATGTCAATGAAACGTTCTGCTATCTGCTTTGGGCACTTTGGATCCTTTAGATGATAGTTTGACTGTATGACAAGTCAGAAATCCCCCTTTACCTTCATCCGTTGCCTTCCAAATACTAGCCAATATTCATAATGCGCATGTTCAGATATCTATCATTGATGAGGGTGCATCCACTTGTGTGATGTAAGCCTATGTTTGGAATAAGCTCGGATAACATGACTTGGTCTCATCAAGCATCACTTTGCTTGCGTGGGACAGTCATTGATTCTGCATGTTCCGCAATTGTCCTGTCACACTTACGGGAAAGAATGTTTGTATTGACATATAAGTCATTGATGCCCCCTTGGATTACAATATTCTCTTGGGCCATAACTATACCTATGCGATGTCAGTTGTCGCATCTCTGGTTCACTGTAAGATTTTCTTTCCCCATAGTGGAAATATTGTCACTATCGATCAGTTGACATATTATGAACTGAAGACTCAGACCCCCCTGAGCCCATCATATCTTTGGTGGCCAAGAACCATTCAGTCAGACCTCTCACCAGTGTTTCACCAGGAGTCTATAAATATTCCACCTTACTTGGTTCATTCCATGGTCCCACTCCTCTTATCACTGAGCCAAGTTCATTGAGTGTTTTCATGTTACAAGCATCTTGGGCTAGCCAAAAGTGGTCTGGTTCAACTAGCCAAAAACCAGTGCCTTCGCAACCTGCTGTTGTTCACTCGACACAACCTTAAAGACCTTCTCCTCAAGGCCCTTCTCCTTCTGCTAGTGTTTCTCCCAATATTTTTCAATCAAGAATGGTTCCCCCAAGCCTTAACCATTTTTGAGCCATTCCCCCAGGCCATTACCCTTCCAGTCGGATATATTTTTTAGCTCCCCCCTCTAGAGCCTTTTCGATTCCTATTATGTCTACATTGAGTCTACCCAATTTGACTAGGGATCCCATTCAGGTGCATTGATCCCCCAGAAAAAACTCCACTTAGTTAACTTAAACCTTATACCAATTTGACCGAGGTTCAACTGGATGCCATGACCCCTCTCTTTTCTTCAGTACCACAACCACCCCAGTAGGAACCTAATTCTGTTGCGAAAGAATCCAGTGAGGGGGGAAAAGCTAAAAAGAATGAACCTAAGGAAAAGTATCGTCAAACAGCTCCCGTTAGCCCCCTATAAATTCCTTGACAAGCAAGCAAGGGGCTAAATTGTTTTAGAGCCTTCAAGGAATGAATTTCTCCTGAAAATACATCATCCTTGAAAGCCTCTCCATACCCTCTGCCCTTTGGTAAAATTCCACTGTCGTTTCCAAGCCTCTCTGTTGTGAAAAGAGTGTCCAAAGGTTTTTCCCCTTATGTCATATTCACTTAGCCCCTGTTTCCCTCTTTTTTTCCCTCCCCTTGTCCCTCTAAATTATCCCAAAATCCCCTTTAAATCCTACACACACCTCTCGTTTGATTTAATTCCCCCTTTTTCCTCTATCGTTACCCTTTCCTGTCCTTAAATTGCATTAAAAATGGGCCAAAACCATATTATCCATATATGTGGGCTTAGCACCTTTTAGCCCTAACCCCCTCAACCTTTCTCTCCAAGTGACCTGGGCGCTAGAACCAAGCGCTAGCCCGGAGGGCGCTTATCGCAGAGGGATATCGGGCGCAGTATTAATCGTCGATCTGTACAGATCGGACAATCTTCGCAGATTAGCATAGTGCCCATGGTCCAAACCTTTCACCACTCTGATCGCATATCCACTGTCCATTCAACCCACAAATCAACGGTCAAAAGTTCACCTGCCCGGCGGTCCCCATGCCAAAGCACTGTTTAAACCCGTCGGTTTCCATCGCACCGCCTTTCGGAGGGCAGGTGATATTTTTCGTTTTAGAGTGATTCCACTCACCGCAGGACACGTGGCACTGAGTATTGTTTGAAAACCGCCCCTATCACGCGTTAAAGTTCGGCGTTTGACTCGGCACAATATGCATGTACGCCATCCGATCTTGAGCTACCCATACAACGGCGATCGCGCCTCGAAGATGCGTGGGAGTTAGCCCAAGGCAAATAGACCCATGGTCCACCGTCTGTCACCCTCCGACGCATTTTCCATCGTTGATATCCTCCCGAGATTAGACGACTAGAATTGAATCCGCGCCCCGCCATCGACCGGGTCCTGCCACGTCACCATTCCACGTGTTGTCCTCGCATTTTCATCAGCTCCCCTATATATTTCATTCAAAGGCCCAAGTGTCAAATTTCGCATTCTGCCAACGTTCACCATGAACATATTCCACTATTATGCTGGATTTTCCACCATCACCCTACACTATTCCACCATTTCACCAGTCTGCACGGCCATCCTCATTTTCGCCGCCGCATCCACCCTTCCCATGCATAGTTTTCTTAACAAGTTTTCATGTTTTGCAGGGTTGCGGGCGGCGAAAAACCACCATGATTCACGGTCACTATTACAGTGGCAAAGAACGCATAGAATGTTATGTACAGAGATCGAAAATATGAAAAAGGCCTGGGAAAGTGCTATGACATGAATTTCATTAAAGGAACGGGGTTAAACTCTGTAAAATATTTCCAGAGCCATTAAAGCGCATATTTCGCAGACATAGACATTAATGGAGCGGCAAAGGAGTATCAGTAAAAGATCAGGGAATTCAATGTTCAGTATTGAGGATTTTTCCAGGGTTTAGAAGGCAAAGGTACCAGATTGAAGACATCATGGATCACACAGAAGGTACAGTGCGTAGAAAATAATATATATCGGTGTCACCATCAGTAGAATGTTCCTACCCACGAAATGACAGAGTGCCCATATAGTTTTCATTCTATGCCATGTTCTAGAGAGATTTTCTGAGCTAACAGCAGTCCTAATGCTATCAAAGTATTTGTTTCACAGAATGGCAGAACCTAACATCATTATTCTACCTTTTTGTTTAATTCACCAGAGTATTGCAGAGGTACTACAGCAAGTACATCAAAGACATACCTGGAGTAAATTACAACCTGACGAAGACCACTCTTTCATTCAAAGAGTACTAAAGATAAATGCCCAGAATTTAAAACAGAATGGGTTTCGACCCACTTCATCTACTCTATGTTGAATGTTTCATTTAGTTTTCCATCTACCTATTCTGCCTCCTTTCAGCTATAAAACTCATGAAGAAACTCATTGTAAAGGTTGTTGATCGGCTATCTGTGAATTGCAAGTTGTTTTCTCTTGAGACATGTTCTCTGTGTAAAGTTGTAACATAGGCTGAGGAAGATTTTTTCAGACTGAATATCAAGCTATTGGTAATGTTGTACTTGACTGGTGTTGCTCTTTAATATGAAAAGAACATTTCTTTGGATCCTGATTTAAAGTAGTAGTGATGTTTTCTGTCTTTGTTTATTTTTTTCCTTTTAGTTCATTACATTTCATTTCTTCTAGCACGCATCAGAAATCTGGCATAGGACTTACCCTCGTTAGGTACCCTATGTTTCTGATCTCCCTGCCTTCAATGTTTTCTGCTGTATGTGTTATCTGAGGATTGATTTCAAGCTAATTTAACCAGTGTAGTGGTTCCATATGCTGCTAGCTGATGTATGAATTAATGAATCTGTTCTTAGATGTTCTTGGCAGGTTTTAATTGAATGAATTGGGATACTAGGAGTTTAGAACTCTGTCTCTGTCTCACTAGGATCCTTTTCAATTAATTGAACCTTCCTAAGATCCCTTAAGCTGGAGGCCGAAGCGTTGAGAGTTCAAAGTCTCTCTCTGATCTCAGGTTTTCATCTTTGTGTCCAAATCTTTAATGTTTCCTTGTCTGAATAGATCATAGGTTGTCCAATGGCATGTCCTGTCCCTGGATCTGATTTCTGAAGGTCACCTTGGAGGTTTCCTTGCTTTCACCTTCTCTCTTACCATTTCATGCCACACTATCATCTTTAAGATCCAATTCTTTAGATGACTAGCCCAACTTAAATCCTGCATATTGAATAGCAAGTAAACCCTTTCCTGACTCCACTACCCAATGGTCTTGACGTTCTCTGAAATCATCCCTCCTTTGCTTCAAATCCTCTTTGCTCATCCTTGTCTTATATTGAAACCCTTCTTTCCTGATTCCCAACAACCAAACAAATAATCTAACAAACAAACCTCGAGCCTTATAACTATCCTAAGATCTTAACTTTTGAGCTTCAAAGATATAAAACCTTTTCTTATATAGAGAGATACCTCTTTGGACCCAGGAGGGCTAGATCCTAGGGTCTGAAAGTGGTTCTGATGTTGTCTCATCTTTTGGTCTTGCCAATCTGGCCAAAACATGGGAACACCAACATAATGGCGACTCCGCTGGGGAAATTCTGAGTATTCTCCATCTTACCACATCACAAAGACTCAGAAACCTACAATCTCTGGTTAGTTTGGCAGTTAAACACTCCTATTCACAAATCAACCTCTATACCACTAGTGTGTTTTCTCCCACACTCTTAGACAGAGTCTGGAAAGGGCCAGACAACCTTTGGATCTCATCCTCTTTCAGAGGTGAAATATCTGGTAAATTCCCTCCCAGTCCATCTCTGGTTAGAGTTTGTCGTGTTTTAAGGGTTTCCCTAAAAATGATATTACAAAAACACTGTGGTGGACAGTATATTTCCTCGAAGCACCCTAAACCTTCCACCTGGTGACTCCATAGTTCCTAAATGATTAAAATACTCCACTGGTGATCAGTAGGCCTGCTGATTATCTTGTTTCAGATAAGACTCCACTGGGAGACCAACCTCCATAACGACATCAGCCATAATAGAAGTAACAAGTAGGGTTAAGCTGTTTGGTTGGAAAACAACATTCTGGCTTCAAGAACCATTCACACAAGAGCTTATCCTAACCCAAACCCACCTGAAATTTTTGACAACCTCGAGAGCATCCTCCAGATATCTCCTACACCAAAAGGATCAATTATTTCCATCCACACCCATAGAGCTAACTCTGCACTAGAAGACTTTACAGCTCTAGTAGTCCCATCTTTTGGCCTAGACCCACCAAACAGATTACCAAGAACTAGGTCATTCAGTGTTCTAGACCAGTCAGACCTTGAGCTTTCTGATTCACCACTCCAAAGTGGTAAACATGTTAGGGATAAAGAGACACTCCCATCTACACCCCCTGATATTCACTTCATTCAAAACTTGGGGCACAGTCATCCTAAATCTGCTCAACAGACTTCTATTGGTTCTAGTATTCTTGTCATCCACATACCGGCTGCTTAAGCTAACCCTTTACCTCACCAAAACATCATCATGGCAGCCTGGTATGCACCCCTAGTTTTACCCCAGCCTCTAGTACACTTACCTAATGGTTATCAATAAAAGATCCCACACTTCACTGCGAAAGAGTCTACCACAGCTCAGCACCATGTGGACAGGATGGAATATTCTTTTGATTACATGGAAATAGATGATGATACAGTCAAAATGAGAATCTTTGCCCAGAGCTTAGGACGTGATGTGAAGAAATGGTTCAAAATTCTACCTCCTAATAGTATCCAAGACCTTCCTGCTTTATATCAGACTTTCATAAAAAAACGGGAAGTTAAGGCCAACCCTCTCCAAATCCTAGCAAAATACAAGAACCTTAAAAGAAACGTAGGAGAGAGTGTCCATGACTACTCTACAAGGTTTAACAACATTTATAACGCTCTTCCTCCTCATATGAAACCTCCCCAAGGTATGGCTCTAGTGAAATATTTTGAAGGCTTTGACGCTGACATGGCCTACCAGCTTAGGGAGAGAGATTACAACACATTGGAAGACATGCAAAAAGGAGCAGTGAGTGTAGAGGCTAACCTGATTGAGAAAAAAACAAGATTGAGAGCTGAGAAAAGGGTAACATATAGAGATGACATTGTAGCTTCCACATATGTTCCCAATTATGACCGCCTATCTAAAAATAGGGAAAAGCTATAGAAAATGATGGAAAAAATGGTGGTCACAAATAGTAACCAAAATAGAAATCAAAACCATAACCATAACCAGAACTTTAGAATAAACAATACTGCTCCCAACAGACAAAGAGAATCAGATCAGCAAGCTATTCCCCCGTTCCAAGAGAATTTTCTTGATGAAGATGAGGGAATCATAGAAGAGTCTGAGGGGACCACGATAAACATGCTTGAAGTAGAAAAATTAATCCACAACTGTTCCACAGAAGAAGATCAACCCTCACCCTCATATTGGAGTGAGGAAGGATTGGAATCTGAGGATTACAGACTTGGATTTGAAAATGCCATCATGCAAGTCAGAGAAAAGTATGAGCTTAGAAGAAAAAAGAGTCTAGACACTTCCAAACCAAAGGCTTATGAGATTTCTATCAAGAAATGGCCTGAGAAAACTTCTAAAGTAGCTGCTGAAAGTAACAAATCAGCAGCTGAGAGTTCTGGGAAGAACAAAGAAAAAGACAACCAAAACACTGACAAACAAAGCCAACCAACTAGCAGCACCAGCACTGCAGTTATTGCTCCTGATAAAACAGTTCCTAAGCCTGTACATAGTGAGAATAAACCCATTGATTCTGCCACCAAGGTGGTGGCTAACAAAACAAAGTTGAACATTCCAAAGAGTCAGTCCACTTTCAATTTGGAGAGTGAGATTGCAAAAATTAAAATCTCTGTCCCACTCTCTGAGTTGGCCACTCAGGATGTATATAAAGGCCAAATTTTGAAAGATTTAAAGCTAGAGGAAAATAGCAACAATGTTAATATGAGTGATGATCAACCAACCCTTCTGTTTGGTCCCAAGTTAGAAGGGAAGTTTCAAGAAGGGGTAGTACCTCCCTTTTATATCAGTCTCAATATCGATGATAAGATCCACCACAATGCAATGCATGACTCTGGCGCCTCACACAACCTGATGCCTAAGATAGTTATGGAAAGATTAGGCCTAGAGATAACCCGTCCCTCTAAAGACCTATATTCATTTGACTCTAGCAGAGTAAAGTGTCTTGGCCTAATCAAATATTTATGTGTAAGCCTAACCCAGATTCCAGCTAAATGCATGGTCATGGATGTTGTAGTGGAAGATGTGCCACCTAAGTATGGCATGTTGCTGTCAAGGTCATGGGGAGCCAAGCTGCAAGGTACAATGTAGATGGATGGGGCCTATGCCACAATCCCAGTCTTTAACCAACTTAGAAGACTGTATAGAGAGGTGTTGAGATGGCAACAAGATGAAGAGCTTAGTGGAAAGAAGTCGCCTTCACCAAGTGGGCCCGCGGGCTATTTTTGGCGCAAAGTCTATTTTTAGACATATGGATCATGTTCTATGAGTTGCAGGATGCTATTTTTGGATGGTTGGTCAAGTCGGAAAAAAATAGATGGACTTCTATTTTTAGACATACTGAGTGGAATCTATTTTTAGATTGCCAGTCTAAAAATAGATATGTCGAATATTATTAGCTCTTAATAATATTTAGACTCTAAACATTATCTTATTATCTTGGAGCACTTCAGTTAAGTGCACAGATGTGGCACAGGAGTTGACAGAAGGAATTATGCTATTCCTGAGGGTTATGTGGAGCTATTGCATGAAGACTTCAGTTAGAACTCATGTGACAGAGTTTGGTGGAGTTGATTGAGGAAGATAGTGGAGCTGTATTTAGTTTAACTAATCTAAACATAGTTGAGCTATTTGTATTCAATTTAACTAATTGATAAAATTAGTGAGAGTGGTGTGAATTAATTATTAATTAATTCACTAATTATAAAATCATTAATCAACTAAAGAATGCATCGATTAACTTTAGTGCATGGACTGATTCAGTGGAGACAGTGCGAGGAAATAGGTGAAAGAACGAGTTAACTTCTCCGGTTGTGACTATCTTTGTTGCTATTTTTAGCAGCACAGATAGGTGGAGAAGCCCAGGGTTCGCAATGTACAAGCCAGGTGGTTTTATCCTTTAATGAAGCATATGGCTGATTATGCAATAGAGGCGGCTATCAAGTGGCAAAAGATTGGAGCATGTGTTTTGCTAGATCTAGCTTGATAGTGTGTATCGGTGGAGGTGGTCTTTGAGCTTATTGAGGAGCTTTTGTGCTGATTTTACATGATCTCCATGACATATAATATACAGATAGTTGGGGTTTTTAGCTTTAAGCTTTCCCATTAAATACTGTGTTCATATGTGTGATTGTTCGTGGTTTTAATGTATGCATGCAATTGATTTTATTTCCACAATTAATGATCAATGGTAGAAGAGATTATGTATTATGCATGAAGCTAAAATAGTGTGTGATCAGGAGAATCTCGGTGAATAATATATCAGTTATTCAAATTTCTACAAGAGGCACAATTGAAATTCCTAGTCAGCAGCCCCGAAAAGCCTGAAAATTCACCTTTATACTCTGTACACATAGATCTTGACTCCTTCATCCTTTGTAATGATGAATCCTTAGAGGGGTCAGAATGCAAAAGCCGAGATAAAAAAAAGGAAACAAAGCCCATGGACTTTAACATAATGGCTACTCTAGACTCAGATGAGAACGATGTAGAAAGCTTCAGACAGTGCACTGAAATAGAAACTCAGAATGAACGAGAAATAGAATGTAGGAAACTGATTAGTCACCCTTCACAGGCTCATACACCACACCAAGAATGAAACGATGTTAAGCCCAAGAGCGAAACTTAATGGGAAATGAATTTTGATGGGTCTTGCACCAAGAGAAATGTAGGAGCAGGAGTGTGGGCACATAACACAGAGAGTGACTACGCAGAGGGCCATGCATGTAACCTACACTTCAAATGTACCAAAAATATTGTAGAGTATGAGGCTCTTATCCTAGGCTTGAATCTGTTGAAAAAATTAGGAGCCCGCAGGATAGCTGTGCGTGGAGACTCTGAGTTGATTATAAAACAAGTGAATGGTGAATACACAACAAAACATCCTAGGCTAAGAGCATACAGGAATGACGCTATGGATCTATTGAAAATCTTTGTGGAATACGACCTGGTGTTTGTCCCTAGGAGTCAGAACGCAATTGCAAATGGTTTAGCCTGCATGGCTAGTTCGTATCACAAGCCTCCAAATGACCAACAGATCATCATTCAGACCAAATTTAGACCTACAGTGCCGGACAACGAAAAATATTGGCAGGTATTTGAGGGCGATAAACAGATTGAATATTTCCAAGTAGGCAGAGACAAGTTTGAATTTTCTGATTCAGACTCGAAATCTGATGATAGCTGCCTAAGTGAAGAGCTCTCAGATGAAAAAGAAACACCCTGTAACATAGAAATAAACACTTTAAACGAATAGACTGGAAATCCAAACGAAAAATGTGAAAACGCAGACAGCGAGGAAGTAGAGGTGCTGCAAACCAAAGATAAGAACAGACCTCGAGGCTGGGCACCTTTAGAGGACTTTTTTGACTTTGATGATGTAGCAAAAAAGCCCACTGTAGAACACGCAGACTCTGATGTTGAGGAATGAAACATAGGCACTGAAGGTAAACCCAAGTTGATTAAATTGGCTAAGTCCCTGCCTACAAACATGAAAAAGAAATACATTGACCTATTCAAGGAATTCATCGATGTGTTTGCTTGGAGCTATGAGGACTTAAAGGCCTATGACACAAACATCATACAACAAAAAATACCTTTGAAAGAAAATCAGAAGCCCTTTAGATAGAAACTCCGCAGAATAAACCCAAAACAATTGCCTGTAGTGGAAAAGGAAATAAAGAAGGTGTATGAGGCAGGCATAATAGTTCCTGTGAGGTTCTCTGATTGGGTCTCAAACCTAGTGGCTGTAAGAAAGACGACAGGTGAGATCAGACTATGTATAGATTTCAGGAACCTTAACAGAGCCTCACTCATAGACAACTACACTTTTCCAAAAATGGAACACATTCTTCAGAAAGTAGTAGGCTAAAAAAGGATCTCCCTGTTAGATGGTTTTTCAGGTTACAACCAAGTTTTAGTACTCCCAGAAGACCAACTCAGGACAGCTTTTACCACTCCATGGGGCACTTTTATGTATGTCAAAATTCCTTTTGGATTGATCTACGCTGGTGAAACCTTCCAAAGAGCGATGGACATATCCTTTTCAGCTGAAATAGGACACTTCATTGTCATCTACTTGGATGATATAACAGTCTATTCCAAGACTGAAGAAGAACACCTAAAGCATCTGAGAAGAGTGTTTGAAAAATGTAGAAGGTTTGGTTTGTCATTGAATCCTAAAAAATACTGTATTTGGGCTACAGGAAGGTAAGCTTCTCGGCCACATTATATCTGAGAAGAGAGTTAGGATAGACCCACAAAGAGTTGAGAGAATACTACAAATCACACACCCGAGGAACATCAAAGAGTTATAGTCCTTCATTTGGAAAATCAACTTCCTCAGTAGGTTTATTCCCAACTTAGCTGAACACCTTAGGAATATGACCAACATGTTAAAGAAAGGTGTAGGAGTTAAGTGGACTGTTGAAGCTAAGAAATCTTTTGAATTAGTTAAAATTTCACTCACCCGGATTCCTGTCCTTACCAATCCTGATTTCTCAAAGGATTTCTTGATATTTTCATTTGCCTTCGAGCATATGGTAGCTGCAGTTCTGCTACAGAAAAATACAGAGGGAATGGAGTAGCCCATTTCTTTCTTCAGCAAAGCTCTCAGAGATGCACCCTTGAAATACAACATAATGGAAAAATAGGCCTATGCTTTGGTTAAAGCCTTGAAAGACTTTAGGGTGTACATACTACATTCCCACACCATAGCCTATGTGCCAAATACAGTGGTTAAAGACATCTTGTCCCAAGACCCAGATGGGAAGAGGGGCAAATGGATTGATGTGATCTTAGAATATGAACTTGAGATAAAACCCACAAAATTGATCAAAGGTCAGGGCTTAGCTCAACTAATGGCTGAATCAAATCTGCAGGCCCTTGACATAAACATGATAGGTGCCTTGGATGAGCAGGAGGGATTTCCTGATCCCACTGTTGAGGAGAAATTTCAAAATTCTCCATGGTATTCTGACATTCTATGTGCTCACAAACCTAAATGCCCCTCTTGAACCGTCAAAGACCAAGGTCAGATTCCTCAAACTAAAAGCCAGAAGCTATTGCATATTAGATGAATGCTTATACTAGAAAAGTAAAAATGGCCTATTGCTTAAATGTTTTCCTGAAAATGAGGCAGAGAGAATTAAACAAGAGTTCCATGCAGGAGATTGTGGAGGCCACCTAAACTGGAAAGTCACTGCAAACAAAATACTCAGAGCTGGCTACTATTGGCCTACACTCTTCAATGACATCCATAAGATGATAATTTCCTACCACAAATGCTAGATTTCGAAGGCAAAAGAAAGCTCCTCCCCCTACCTTTACAACCCATCACTGTTGAGGGTCCCTTTATGCAATGGAGCCTAGATTTCATAGGAGAAATACACCCTGCTTCTTCTGCACAACACAGATGGATCTTAACAGCCACAGACTACTTCACCAAGTGGATAGAGGCCACACCTACTAGGAATGCCACAGATTCAATCATCATTAGGTTCCTAGAAGGTCATATCCTCTCTCGGTTTGGTTGCCTAAGAAAAATAATCACTGATAATGCTGCCTCTTCTGGATCCAAGAAGATGTTTGATTTTTGTCACATGTATCAAATAGCACTCAGTCATTCAACTGCCTATTACCCACAAGGTAATGGGTTAGCGGAATTATCAAACAAGAGCCCGGTTACCATCATCAAAAAGCTGCTGGAAGAAAACAAGAAGTCTTGGCACAACAAGTTGGTGCATGCTTTGTGGGATGACAGGCTTACCATAAAGAAATCCATTGGAATGTCACCATATCAGCTTGTCTATGGAACAGAGGCAGTGTTTCCCACTAGCCTTGGAGTACCAGTGATCAAACTCGTCCAAGAAATTCAGGCAGAAGAAGACAACATGGTAAGAAGGATAAACCAAACAATTCATCTCCAGCAAACAAGGGAAGAGGTCTATAACATAGTTGTGAAAGTTCAGGAAAATATAAAGAAATTTTTTGACAGAAGAACCAAAGCTTCTGACTTCAAAATTGGAGATAAAGTTCTGAAGTGGGACTCAAGGAGAGAGGAAAAGGGAAAGCACGACAAGTTTGACAGTTTGTGGCAAGGTCCATACATCATCTAGGCCACTGTGGGTCCAAATGACTTTTTTCTACAAGAACCAGATGGTACAGAGCTGTTTGGGGGTCCTGTCAATGGAAGGATGCTCAAACACTACTTCTGCTGATTTCCAATTTCGAGTTTCCATTTCCATTTTAAATACCATTGCTATGTTATGTTTTCAAGAAAAAGAGAAAATGTTCCAAAAACAAAGATAAAGGAGAGGTTCGGACATGCTCGAAATATGAACCTCTGAGGTGCAAAGGATTGGCTCTAATATGATCAAAACCTGAGCCAAAGAAGTAAAACAATTGGTTCTAACATGCTCAAAATCTGAACCAGCAAATTAATAGGAAGGATCAGCTCTAAAATGCCCAAAACCAGAGCTGAAATGAAGAAGAGGAAGTGACTCTAGCAAGCTCAAAACCTGAGTCACATTGAAAAGAAGGACGCCTCAAAGTTTTAAGTTTTCAAGCCTTCAAGATTTTGTTTTCAGTTTAATGCAAGTTTATGTCCATGTGCAACAATATTTATGCCTTGGATCCACATCAAACTAGACTGTCTAATCCTAGTTTGACTGTTTTTAAATTTCTGTTGTAGAATGTAGAGAAGAAATCTATTGGACAGTCTAATCCTAGCAGATATTAGATTAGGTAGAGAAACATATGAGACCAACAGTTTAATCTAGTCTCATGGAGCAATAAGGGTATAAATAGAATAGGTTTACTTTCTTGTTTGTAAAAAATAAAGTGATGTAAAGGGTCTGCTAGTCCAAATGCACCCTGGAAGAGAAAATGATAGGACTATAGTCTAGGTAGGTAGATTGTTTGGGAATGTTTCTGCTGATCTACCATGTTTTTGGCAGCTGAAAATCAAAGAAGGAAGATGGCTCAAATATCAGGCATCAGGCCTACCTCAAAGATCATTTCTGGATTCTTGACTCCCTCAAGAGGAAGCCATCCCCACGTGGAGCCACTGTTAGCCCCCTATAAATTCATTGACAAGCAAGCAAGGGGCTAAATTGTTTTACAGCCTTCAAGGAATGCATTTCTCCTAAAAACACATCATCCTTGAAAGCCTCTCCATACCCTCTGCCCTTTGGTAAAATTCCATTGTCGTTTCCAAGCCTCTCTGTTGTGAAAAGAGTGTCCAAAGGTTTTTCCCCTTATGTCATCTTCACTTAGCCCCTGTTTCCCTCTTTTTCTCCCTCCCCTTGTCCCTCTAAATTATCCCAAAATCCCCTTTAAATCCTACACACACCCCTCGTTTGATTTAATTCCCCCTTTTTCCTCTATCGTTACCCTTTCTTGTCCTTAAATTGCATTAAAAATGGGCCAAAACCATATTCTCCATATATGTGGGCTTAGCACCTTTCGGCCCTAACCTCCTCAACCTTTCTCTCCACGTGACCTGGGCGCTAGAACCGAGTGCTAGCCCGGAGGGTGCTTATCGCAGAGGAGGGATATCAGGCGCAGTATTAACCGTCAAGCTGTACGGATTGGACGATCTTCGCAGATTAGTGTTGTGCCCATGGCCCAACCCGTTCACCGCTCCGATCGCATATCCGCTATCCGTTCAACCCAAAAATCAACGGTCAGAAGTTTACCCGCCCGGTGGTCCCCACGCCAAAGCACTGTTTAAACCTGCCGATTTCCATCGCACCGCCTTTCGGAGGGCAGGCGGTATTTTTAGTTTCGGAGTGATTCCACTCACCGTAGGACACATGGCACCGAGCACTGTTTGAAAACCGCCCCTATCGCGCGTTAAAGTTCGACATTTGACTCGGCGCGATATGCACGTATGCCATCCGATATTGAGCTTCCCATCTAATGGTGATCGTGCCCC
This sequence comes from Pinus albicaulis, assembly GCA_034641835.2. Taxonomy (NCBI): domain Eukaryota; kingdom Viridiplantae; phylum Streptophyta; class Pinopsida; order Pinales; family Pinaceae; genus Pinus; species Pinus albicaulis. Next base: position 1,394,498,084 of record CM076581.1, read on the forward strand.
GAAGATGCGCGGGAGTTAGCCCAAGGAAAATAGACCCATGGCCCACCATATGTCACCCTTCGACGCATTTTCCATCGTCGATCTCCTCCCGAGATTGGACGGCTAGAATTGAATCTGCGCCCTGCCATTGAACGGGTCCCACCACGTCACCATTCCACGTGTTGTCCTCCCATTTTCATCGGCTCCCCTATATATTTCATTCAAAGGCCCAAGTGTCAAATTTTCGCATTCTGCCAACTTTCACCATGACCATCTTCCACTGTTACGCTGAATTTTCTTCCATCACCCTGCACTGTTCCACCATTTCACCAGTCTGCACGGCCATCCTCATTTTCCCCGCCGCATCCACCCTTCACATGCATAGTTTTCTTAACATGTTTGCGTGTTTTGCAAGGTTGTGGGCAGCGAAAAACCGCCATGATTCACGGTCACTATTATAGTGGCAAAGAATGCATAGAATGTCATGTGCAGAGATTGAAAATATGAAAAAGGCCTGGGAAAGTGTTATGGCATGACTTTCATTAAAGGAACAGGTTTAAACTCTGTAAAATCTTTCCAGAACCATTAAAGCGCAAATTTCGCAGATGGAGACATTAATGGAGTGGCAGAGGAGTATCAGTAAAAGATTAGGGAATTCAATGTTCAGTATTGAGGATTTTTCCAGGGTTTAGAAGGCAAAGGTACCAGATTGAAGACATCATGGATCACACGGAAGGTATAGTGTGAAAAAAATAATATATATCAGTGTCACCATCAGCAGAATGTTCCTACCCACGAAAGGATGGAGTGCCCATACAGTTTTCATTCTATGCCGTGTTCTGGAGATATTTTATGACCTAACAACAGTCCTGATGCTATCAGAGTATTTGTTTCACAGAATGGAAAAACCTAACATCATTATTCTACCTTTCAATTTAATTCACCAGAGTATTGCAGAGGTACTACAGCAAGTACATCAAAGACATACCTGGACTAAATTGCAGCCTGACGAAGACCACTCTTTCATTAAAAGAGTACTGAAGATAAATTCCCAGAATTTAAAACAGAATGGGTTTCGACCCACTTCATCTACTCTGCGTTTAATGTTTCATTTAGTTTTCCACCTACCTATTCTGCCTCCTTTCAGCTATAAAACTCATGAAGAAACTCATTGTAAAGGTTGTTGATCGGCTATCTGCGAATTGCAAGCTGTTTTCTCTTGAGACATGTTCTTTGTGTAAATTTGTAAGATAGGTTGAGGAAGATGTTTTCAGACTGAATATCAAGCTATTGGTAATGTTTTACTTGACTGGTGTTGCTCTTTAATATGACAAGCACATTTCTTTGGATCCTGATTTAAAGTAGCGGTGATGTTTTCTATATTTGTCTATGTTTTTCCTTTTAGTTCATTACATTTCATTTCTTTTGGCACGCATCAGAAATAGGGCATAGGACTTACCCTTGTTAGGTACCCTATGTTTCTGCTCTCCCTGCCTTCAATGTTTTCTGCTATATGTGTTATCTGAGGATTGATTTCAAGCTAATTTAACCAGTGTAGTGGTTCCATATGCTGCTAGCTGATGTATGAATTAATGAATCTGTTCTTAGATGTTCTTGGTAGGTTTTAATTGAATGAATTGGGATACTGGGATTTTAGAACTCTGTCTCTGTCTCACTAGGATCATTTTCAATTAATTGAACCTTCCTAAGATCCCTTAAGCTGGAGGCCGAAGCATTGAGAGTTCAAAGTCTCTCTCTAATCTCAGGTTTTCATCTTTGTGTTCAAATATTTAATGTTTCCTTGTCTGAATAGATCATAGGTTGTCCAATGGCATGTCCTGTCCCTGGATCTGATTTCTGAAGGTCACCTTGGAGGTTTCCTTGCTTGCACCTTCTCTCTTACCATTTCATGCCACACTATCATCTTTAAGATACAATGCTTTAGATGACTAGCCCAACTGAAATCCTGCATATTGAATAGAAAGTAAAACCTTTCCTGACTCCATTGCCCAATGGTCTTGATGTTCTCTGAAATCATCCCTCCTTTGCTTCAAATCCTCTTTGCTCATCCTTGTCTTATATTTAAACCCTTATTTCTTGATTCTCAACAACCAAACAAAAAATCTAACAAACAAACCCTGAGCCTTATAACTAGCCTAACATCTTAACTTTTGAGCTTCAAAGACATAAAACGTTTGCTTATATAGAGAGATCCCTCTCTGGACCCAGGAGGGCTAGATCCTAGGGTCTGAAAGTAGTTCTGATGTTGTCTCATCTTTTGGTCTTGCCAATCTGGCCAAAACATGGGAACACCAACAACTCCAACTTTTCCTAAGCCTCCAAAGTCATCACCTCCATGTTCTTTGTGTGACGTTTTTGGGAATGCCACCCATAACTATCCCGAGCTTCCTCGTCTCAAACCTATGGTCAATGAAACATTTCCTGAATCTGACATCTTGGAGGTCCATGTTACCTTACCTGATGCAGCTAAGAAACTCAAATCATTGCGCACGAACCACCCTTGTGCTTTGTGCAAATTTGATGGCCACTATTATCATCACTGTCCCCGTGTCGATGAATTTCATGATACCCTTGAGGCAATTTATGAAATAGAGGCCACTCTTAGTGGATCATCTACTACTCTACTTGTGAGTTCTGCTTTAGCAAAATGGGAGGACATTTCTACACCCATTGCTACACCTCCCCCAATGTCAAGATAATAGAATCTTTAGTCGTTATTCTTTACCTATCGTCATCCATGAGATCCACAAAGGAAGACCCCTATGGGGCTTCCCATTCTTTTTCAGTCAAAACTCCTTCGTCGAACACCCTGGTCTCAACATTGTAGATGTTTCATCTACTAGCTCTTCATCTACCCATAGTAGCAATGCATATGTGAACCATATTTCTCATGATGATGCACCAGGTAGCTCCATAGCATCATGTAGTCTCCCTTCCTCTAGTCCTCCCATATTCCATTTAGATGAAGATATTATGGAAGGCATAACCACCCTTTATTTTCCTTCAGATGATATGCACCATCGTTCGTACTTCCTTCTGCAGTAGACCCATGACCAACATGTTGTGGAGTCCAAAGAATTCATCCATAGTGAGGTCAATTTTTTAAATAACCCCTTACTTCTAACCCATGAATTCGAACCACATACACCTTGTGGCCATTACATTGACATCCAATGTTTGGGTAAGGGGGCACCCATATTTGAGAGTCCAGGAGAAGAAATTCTCCACAACCCTCCTAGTACATGGTAGTGTCGACTCTAGTACCATTATTCTTCCACATTTACAAAAGCCTCTAGAGTCTTATATCACTTTATATCACTCTCAGGATGATGCACTTAATCATTCCTTCATCTTACATCAACAACCCAGTCCCTTAGAGATTGTTGTTGACAAACCTCAGTATTTTCTATGTGAGCACCAGTTCATTATATTCTAAGCCACTCTTTGGGATAGTGACACCATGTATGCGAACCCAAAATTTGAGTCCATTTGCTTCATATATACAATGAAAAATGAGATTCGTAATACATCGTTTCCTTTCTCTAACAGTATCTATCCATTCTTCCCATAGAAGATAACCATAACATAAACAAATGGAGAACCACATCATCAAAATTTGTTTAGAGACCATTATTCTAAATACATTTGGCATGTCCATAGAATTCTTGGGGGCACCTATGCCCCTATATCTTCTCACTATCCTCTTGAGGATTTAGTGCCTATTAGACTGAATTCTTGAATCCATTATGTCAGCACTTGGAACATCATGGTGATCCATAAACTCCTAGAGCTAGGGTCATCATTCACACCTTTAGCATACCAGATCACTCCCCTCCATCACATATTCTTGGGGGAAATATCTCATGATTAGGGGCATGATGGCACCTCTGGCCATGTTCTTACTTGATTTTCCTAAGTCTCGACCTAGACCCCACCAATATAGGTATGGTCGATTATCCTCCCATTCCTTGGATATTTTGTCATACCAGCCTCTCCGGTGAGCCATATGTCATAGATGCTTGATACCATACCTTCAAATATTATACTTTATGTGATACCATACTTACCACTTCATCCCCATGTTTGACTTGGTGGGCAGGGATGATTCTAGACCGTCTCTAGTAGTTCATTCCAGTATTATTTTCTTACCTTGATTCTTCACCAGGAACCATTCTTTCAAAAACCAGTAAGGACATCCTTTAACAAGTAAGGCCACCTTGTTGAAAGATGCAGATCCTATTCCAATGGTCAGTTTGTCTGATATGATCACAGTAATATTTAGGTCCTTCTCCTCCTCTCCAAATTCACCACAGTTCACTTAGTAAATTAAATAAATTGGAGGGAAATCACCCTATTAAAGGAAAAACATTAAATTTTCCTTTTCCAATTGCGACCAAACCGTAGCTCGGTTTGATGAACCGTCAGCACCATTGGAAATATCTCACTGAGCACTATAATGCAGCTTCATTTTTTTTTTGGTAATTTGAAACTTCACTACTAAGCCATTTTTCCAAGAAGGGTCACTTTACCGCCTCTTAAAATCAAATTTCTTCACATGCATTGCTTATACTTGGGGCACCACTTTGCCTTCACAGTTGTCAACTCATGTGTTGATTTTCGTCATGAGTAACCATATTTTTATCATGTTTTTATGGTCCCCACTAGGCCTATTCTGTGTGGTAGCATCATCTAGTCACCCTTTTTCAAAGCATCTGAGTTGAGTCATCATCGCATTTATGGAGTCTACCCCGAGTCCCTTTGCCTCCCATGCATTATTCCCTCCATTTTTTCCTTGCATTCCTCTCTTATTTCCCATTTTGGCCTCCAGTCATACTATCCCACATCCCCTCCAGAGTTGAGTTAGTCACTTCCATGCCATTCATGATTTTTATGATCTGACAAGCGAAGTCATCCATTCACTACTTATTATCCCCTATTCCAGCATCATCCCTAGTGTGATTCCATCAGTTACTTTACTATGATCCCTCATTCCTTAGTTGAGGATTCATCATTCCCTCACCTATGGCAAACCTACTTCTGTCAACATCAACACATTTATTCCAGAAGACATGTTGGGTCCCTATATTACTAGTGTAGTCCCTTATTGTTGTTAGATGTGTAGCCCCCTTGTTGTTATCGTTATACCCATGTAGTCCCCATATTTTTATTATTGTACACCATAGAACCCCACTATTGTTATTGTTGTCCTATTACATTATTATTGTTAGGTCGTCTAGGATTATATTATGACACCATGGATTCCTATATATAGAAAGGAGGTTTTTTCATTTGAATCATCCAAAAATTGTTCATTTATGTAATCCAAAGAATGTTTCCCCCTCAAATTGGTTGATTTCTAAGGTTTTTATCTCTCTTTTCTTCTATTTTTGGAGTTGGTTTCATAATATTTGGTATCAGAGCTTTGGATTCTAGGGCTTCGCTACATCAAACAGGTCATCGTGGAATTTTAGCTATAACATTTTTTATACGGAGGTTTAGAATATAAAAACATTTCCATTTGTGAATAAATCCTCATGAATGTCATGTAAAAATTTCAGATCTTGGTTCACAATATTTTTGGATATATGATATGTGGCAGTTAGTGTTTTTGCAGGCTCTCGAATTTCATCTCAAACTGGTTACCTTGGGAAAATCATCATAACGCTCTGTTAGGTCCCTATATTACTAATTTAGTCCCTTATTGTTATTAGTGTAACCCCCTTATTTTATTGTTGTACCCCTATAATCCCAATATTGTTATTATTGTGCCCTTACATTGTTATTGTTAGGTTGGCTAGGATTATATTTTGGGCCCATGGACTCCTATATATAGAAGGAGGTTTTGGTAATTTGTATCATCCAAGAATTGTTCATTTATGTAATTTATTGGAGGTTCCCCCTTAAAGTGGCTATTTATAAGGTGTTTATATCTCTTTTATTCTATTTTTGGAGCTGGCTTCATAACATTTGGTATCAAAGTTTTGGATTCTAGGGTTTCGCTGCTCCAAACAGGTCATTGTGGTATTTTCATTATAACATTTTTTCTATGAAGGTTAAGAAGCTATAAATGGTAGATCATGAAGCCGAAATCCTAAGGAACACCTTCGCAAAGTTTCAGAGCTTGGTTCATAATATTTTCAAAGATATGATCTGTGGAAGTTAGGGAATTTTGTAAGATCCTGAATTTAACCTAAACAGGTCATCGCAGAATTTTTGCTATAACTTATTTTCTACGATGGTTTAGAAGATGAAATTTTCACAGAGATAACCCAAAATCCCAAGGAAACTATTGTAAAAATTTCAGATCTTGGTTCGCAATATTTTTTTAGATATGATCTGTGGAAGGTAGGATTGTTTCAGGCTCCCGAATTTCTACTGAACAAATCCATAATTAGGTCATTGTGGAAGATTGGGCATAAATTTGTATTGAAGAATCCAAATCAGGTCAGACCTGTGGCATTCGAAAGAAAAATTAGAGGGATATCTTAGGGCCGCATTTCAGATATTTAAGATCCAAAATCACCAAGATAACTTAGTTTCAATATCGAGCTCCTCAAAATAAATAAAAAGGGGTGTATTTTTTTTGAATTACATAAGTCTCGTTTGAACAAAATTAGTTTGAATTTATTCCAAGGGAATATTGAAGAATAGATATCAGTATTGGGTTCTAAAATTCCCCATAAAAAGAATTAAACACCCATTAAGCCTTTAGAAAGCTTTACTATGACTCATGAAGATGAAGAAACACAACATGAGATATCAAAATTACAAGAGCAAGTGCACCAAATTTCACTATCGCAAAGAGCAAAAAAAAATGAAATGGAAGTTTTGAAGAAAGGCATGGAAACTAAGATGGATGGTTTGAAAAAAGGTGTGGAAGATAAGATGAATGGTTTGGAAGCTAAGATATGTTGGGGTTCCCATGTTTTGGCAGATTTGGCAATACCAAAATATAAGACAACATCAAACCACTTTGGGGCCCTAGGATCTAGCCCTCCTGGACCCAGAGAGGGATCTCTCCAATAAAACAAAGAATGATATATATATTTGAAGCTCAAATGAGATGTTAGGCTAGTTATGAAGCACAAAGGGGGTTTAAAAATGATTTGGTTGGTTGGTTACTGGGTTGGTTATGAGATCATAGACTGAGAAACTAATGAGAGAAAGGAACAAACAACAGGATGTTTCAGCAAAGAGGATAGGTCAAGAAAGTGCCATCCATTGGGCTATGGAGTTAACAACTAGCCAAGGATTTTCGAGGGCAAGTCATCTACACTAAAGGATCTTTTTAGATAGATGATGGAATGGAACATTAAGGAAGGAAAGTGAGAGAAGGAAAGCAACCCAATTTCTGTCTATAGATCAGGTCAGAGGTCATTTAACTCCAGAGCTGCTTGGACGTACTCATAGGAAACTATCAAAGGAGGGGAAAAGGGGTAGCTTATAGATCGAACCAGAGGTCATTTAACTCCAGATCAACTTTAGCATGCTCTAAGGGAAAACATAGATAAGTTTGACAGAGCCAGGGTCTGTAGATTAGAGAAGGACTTTGAACCTTCAATGCTTTGACACCAGCAAGAATATCTAAGCAGCAAACCCCTAATTCATACATCAACTAGCAGGATATGGAACCGCTACACTGGTTAAATCAGCTGAATTTACTCTTAGATTCACTATCAAAAGAAAACATTGAAGGCAAGGAGAGCATAAACATAGGGTACCTAACAAGGGTAAATCCTATGCTATATTTCTGATGCAAGCCAACAGACTAATGAACAACATGAAAGTGTAATAAAACAATAAGACAAGAGAAAAATCACCCGTAGTAATAGACCAGGATCCAAAGAAATTTGCTTGATTAATTGATGCAAAACCAGTCACATACACTGAAATCAATGGCTAATACAGTCCAAACTTTCTCCTCCCAGCCTACTACATACAAACTACTCTTCTATTCCTTCCCAAGACTGTTCTAACAGTCAAAATGAATCCATCTAACAGAAATCGGAAACAACCAAACAACCTTTACAATGAGTTCCTTCTTGAATTTTATAGCTAAAGAGAGCAAAGGAGGTAGGTGGAACACTAAATGAAGCATTAAACTCAGAAAGGAAAGAGGGTCGAAGCCCATTCTGTTTAAACTCTGTGCATTTATCTCTGGCACTCTTTGGTGAAAGAATGGTCTTCTTCAGGCTTCCATTTACTCCGGTTGGCTCTGATGCACTCTGGTTGCAGTACTATGTAGTACCTTTGGTGAATAAACAAAGGGAAAAATAAATGACAATGAAGTGCGCCATGTTGTATAACAAATGCTCTGGTAGCTTAGGACTGTGGTCAGGGCTGTATTTTCTTCAGGAAAATGGTAAATAAAGGAAAAAATATGGGAGCTTGGTCCTTTAGAATGATCTGCTGATGTGAAACCCTGATAGTATTTTTTTCTGTGCGCTGGGCCTTCTGAGAGATCCATGATGTCTTTGATCTGGTGCTTTGCCTCTAAACCACTAAGTGAAGGCTCAAAGACCTTCATTTTATTGCCTTAAACTCTATGCTGCTCCATTTCTGTCTCCGTCGGTGAAATCTGCGCTTTAATGGCTCTGGGGACGTTTTACAGAGTTCAAACCCTGTTCTTTTAATGCAAGTCTAGTCGTTCTGCCAATGTATTAAATATTGTGTAATCATGGTAGCTTTCACCACCTGATAACCTTGCAAAACATGAAACTCAGTTATGAAATCCATGCATAGGGAAGGATGGCCATGGAGGGTGTGTAGAATGGTAGCGTGGCAGTGGTAAAATGGTGGTTTTAGATGAAACAATGGTGAAAAATGCATTGATATGGTGTAAACATCGACTAATAGGTTTTCGGTGAAGAAACAAGCGTGGACTGTTCGATCATGGTCTGGTGACGAAGATTGACAGCGAAGATTAAATAGTGGGATAGTATATGAAATTGGGTGGAATACATTAAAATGAATGAAAATGTAATAAAAACGATCGTATGCGGTGGGACTCGGCATGGGTGGAGGGCGATTCATCCAGGACCGTCGGATCTCAGGAGGAGATCGACGGCTACGATTCAATCAGAGGGGAGAAATAGGAGGTTTGAAAATCCGATGGATGATGGTGTGATTAGATCATGACTTTTGGATCTTGTATTAAATGGACGGTCAAGATTGGATTGGGGAATCGCAATCACAAAGGGCAGAAGAGGGTAGCATTTGAAAAATGCGATTGCGATTTAAGCGGGAGAGCACAGGCCGTTGGATCAACAGGAAAATCAAAGATGGAGATTATATTGGAAGGTCGCAATCGGGGGGTACAGGGGTGACACATTACAAAATTTCCTATTGCGATTGGAGCGGGGGAGCGATTGAGCGCCAGCCGTCTGATCCGGAAACAGATCGACGGCTCACACATAATCGGAGGAGTGGATGGATCGGGGCGATCAGAATCGGGGGATACGACAAGACCTTCGTGATTGCGATGGGGCGGGGAGTGCGATTGGAACTCAACCGTCAGATTGGAATAGCAGATCAAATTGTGTAGATCACATCGCGGGTCTTCATAACAAAACCCAATCACATCGGAACTTTTCAAGAAACGAAGGAAAACTCCCATCGCAAAATTCCGATTGTGATAAGCACCCGGGGCCTTTAGCACTTGGTTTTGGGTGCCAGTTATATGGGGAAGTGGTTAAGGGGCTGGCAGAAAAGGGACTGGGCCTTAAAATAAGGTGGAAAGTGGGTTTTTTGCCCATTTTAAGTGCATTTCAAGGCCAACGAAGGATATAACGATAAGGGAAAAAAGGGGGAATTAAGCCAAACCAGGGGTGGATATAGGATTTAAAGGGGATTTTGGGGAGGATTTAGAGGGTAAAGGGGGACTTTGGCAAAGGGGAAAAAAGGGTAAAAGGGAGAGTTCTGCAGAGGTACAAGGGGCAAATAAAGGCCTTTTGGAGCACAATTTTTTATCATCAGTGAGGCTTATTGACTCAAGAATAGTAGAGGGAAATAATCAAAGGGCAGGGAACATGGGAAGCTTCAAGGATGATGTGTTTTCAAGGGAAATTCATTCCTTGAAGGCTCATAAAACAAATTAGCCCCTTGCTTGCTTGTCAAGGAATTTATAGGGGGCTAACAAGATGAATGGCATGGAAGTGGGCATGGAAGCTAAGATGGATGACATAGAAGCTAAGATAGATGAAATGGAAGCTAATTTTGATGAAAAAATGAAAGACAACATGGAAAACATGAAGAATGATCTAAAATTAGACATCGAAGGTTTGGCAAAGTTGATACAAGAAATGTTTCCTAATGGCGAAAAGATAGTAGAGGAAACTCATGATGAGAACAAAATAAATGTTAATCATGATTTCATAAACTCTAATGTTGGATGGAAGAACCACCATATTCCAAAGATGGATATGAGGAATTTTGATGGAAAAGATCCCGTAAAATGGATGCTACAGATGGAGCAATATTTTGATCTAAATAATGTGAAAAACACACAAAAGGTACGCATTGCAATTTTACATTTAGAAAAAAATACATTTGTATGGTATCGATGGCTTTTCTCTCATAAAAAAATTGTCACTTGGTCAGTTTTTATAGAGGAAATGATAGAAAATAATGAGGATACAAAAAGAAACACCTTCTTTAGCCAATTGATATCTCAAACAAAAGGGTTAAGTGGTGGAGCACATTGAGGACTTCCAAAGATTGAATATAAGGGTAACTGATATTCCAGAGGAACATAGGATTAATGTCTTCATAGGGAATTTAAAGGATAACATCCAACATGAAGTTCTCGTTTGGGAACCTAATTCATTCTAAAAGGCATTCAGGTTGGCAAGAAAAACTGAATGTAAAATTATGGCAAGAAGGAAGCCTACCACTCACATATATAATGATGGAAGTGTTGCTACTCCTATACTTCCACAACCCACAAGGTTGACACCACAACAATTGGAAGAAAAAAAAGCAAAAGGGCTTTGCTATAGTTGTGATAGAAAATACACTAAAGGTCATAAGTGTGCTAAGAAGAAATTATTTTACATAGATTGTGAAGAGGAAGAAGAAAATGAACAAGAATCTTCAAAAGAAGAGGCTATACACCCTGAACCAAACCTATAAGAGGAAGAAATGATTTCGACCATATCATGTAATGCATTGGAAGGAATTACCACTCTTCAAACTCTCAAGATATAAGGACATATCAGGAAGAAAAAGGTAATAGTGTTGATTGATTCGGGTAGTACCCATAATTTTATTGATTGTAAGGTAGCCAAGGAATTGAATTGTTTCCTATACCTACCACTAGAATTGCAAGTGATGGTTGCAAATGGAGGAACTATAAATTTCTCTAGAAAATGTGATAATATCAAGCTAACCATGGGGGAATATGTATTGAATAGTCCTATGCTTTCCATTCCTATGGGAGGTGCTGATGTACTAGGAGTACAATGGTTAAAATTATTGGGGACGATAGCTTTTAATTTTCAAGAACTTTTCTTGAAATTGTTTTATGAAGGAAAGGAAGTCAAATTACGAGGTATTGCAGGGAAACTAGGAAAGATAATAAGCTCTAATTTCATGACAAAGCTTCTGAATAAATAACAGCGAGGTGTAATTGCACAATTATGCTCAGTAAAAGTTCCAACATCAAAATCATCTATTTCTGTAGATCTCCAAAAAGTATTGGACAATCATTCCAAGGTGTTTGAAACTCCGAAAGGACTCCCACCTATTGGTGATCATGATCATGCTATTCATTTGATTCCAGGAATTGTTCCTCTAAACATAAGGCCTTATAGATATCCTTATGTCCAAAAGAGCGAAATTGAACATATGATTGCAGAAATGTTAAAGGCTGGTATAATTCAACCTAGTCAAAGTTCTTTCTCTGCTCCAGTAGGATTGGTGTACAAGAAGGATGGATCATGGTGCATGTGTTTGGATTATAGGGAGCTCAATAAGCTCATCATTAAGGATACATTTCCCATTCTTGTGATTGATGAATTATTGGATGAATTACATGGAGCAATTTATTTTATGAAGTTGGATCTTCGTTCAGGATATCATCAAATTAGAATGAAGACTGAAGATATTCTGAAAACAACATTTCGAACTCATGAGGGTCAGTATGAATTTTTTGTCATTCCTTTTGGCCTTACCAATGCACGTTATATATTTCAAGGGTTGATGAATTCCATTTTCAAACCCTTAGAAAATTTGTGCTAGTATTTTTTGATGATATACTAATCTACAGCAGGTCTTGGAAGGATCATGTTCAACATGTTGACAGGGTGCTCAAACTATTGCAGGAGAAACAATTATATGAAAAAATATCCAGATGTTTCTTTGGAGTACAAGAGGTGGAATACCTGGGTCATATTGTATCTCACGACGGTGTTATGGAAGACCCTAACAAAATTAAAGCCATTAAGGAATGGAAAATCCCCATAACCATAAAGCAGTTGCGAGGATTTCTCAGGTTGACAGGGTATAATCAAAATTTTGTTAAGAATTATGGGAGAATATAAGCACCTCTAACAACATTATTGAAGAAAGATGCATTTTCATGGACTCCTAAAGCAACTAAGGCCTTTGAACTTCTTAAAGAGGCAATGTGCCTAGCACTGGTCTTAGCTACGCCAGACTTTAAAAAAACCTTTATTGTGGAATGTGATGCCTCAGAAATGGAATAGGTGTTGTTTTAATGAAATAAGGAAGACCCATTGCTTTTGAAAGTCGTCCAATCAAAGGAAAGTATTTACAGAAAGCTATTTATGAGAAGGAAATTTTAGCAATACTACATGCACTAAAGAAATGGCGACCTTACCTAATGGGAAGACACTTCATGGTAAGAACTGATCATGATAGTCTTAAACCCTTTTTGGAACAAAGACTATATTGAGAAGAGCAACAAAAATGGGTCACAAAGATTTTGGGTTATGACTTTGAAATAATCTACAAAAAAGGGAAGCTAAATGTTGTTGCAAATGCACTCTCAAGAAAGAATGAAGAGGTGGAAGCATTGCCTTGTGCCATTTCTATTATCCAACCAGATTAGATAACTAAAGCAAGGGATGAATGAAAGAAGGACGAAGAAGTGTGGACACTCATTCAAAAGTTTTAGCAAGATCCTAGTACATCTGATACATTTAGTTGGAAAAATGATTCCTTATGGTACAAAGATCGCTTATATATTTGTAAGAATTCCCAACTAAAACAAAAGATTCTTTTGGAATTGCACACTTCTCGTTTATGAGGACACTCAAGATTTTAAAAACTTACCACATGGTGAAGAAAGAATTTTTTTGGGATGGCCTTAAATCTGATATTCAAAATTTTGTGGCAGAATGTTTGGTTTTCCAGCAAAATATGGTTGAGACAATTAAGACGTCGGGTCTTCTACAACCTTTATCCATTCCAAGTCAATGTTTGGAGGAGATTTCAATGGATTTTATCACAGGTTTACCTAAGTCTGAAGGAAAGGGTGGCATCATGGTGGTAGTTGATAGACTTACCAAGTATGCACACTTTTGTGCATTATCTCATCCATTTAAAGCAAGTACAGTTTCTACTACATTTATGGATACAATTCAAAAGCTACATGGAAACCCAAAGGTTATTGTGAGTGACAGAGATCCCATTCTTACTGGAAATTTTTGGACGGAGTTATTTTCTTGTTTGGGTACTCAATTATCTCATAGCTCATCTTATCATCATCAATCCGATGGTCAAAATGAGATAGTGAATAAATGTTTGGAAGGATATCTTCGTTGTTTTGTATCTGATAAACAAACACAATTGGTCAAGTGGTTACCTCTCCTTGAATGGTGGTATAGCACTTCCTTCCATACTGCAAGAAAAATGACCCCATTTATGGCACTTTATGGATATCATCCACTGTCCATCACATCATCTTTAAGAGAAAATTCTAAGGTTCAAGAAGTGGAAGATCACATTGAGCATCAACAAGAAGTTCTCCAACTCTTAAAGGATAACCTAAATTTGGCACAGAATCGAATGAAACAACAGGCAGATCAACATCACAGTGAGAGAAGTTTTGATGTAGGAGACTAGGTATTTATATGACTACAACCATACAAAAAAATGTCCCTCAAGCAAGCTAAGAAGAATAATAAATTATCACCAAAGTACTATGGTCCTTAGAAGGTGTTACAAAATATTGGTACTATGGCATACAAATTGGAGCTTTGTGCTTCTTCGCGAGTGCATCTAGTTTTCTATGTTTCATGCTTAAAGAAGGTTATAGGTGAAAATATTCTAGTTCAAACAATATTTCCAGAACTTGATGAGGAAGGAAAAATCATATTGGAACCTGAAGTGGTCACGAAAACAGGAACTCGACAACTACGAAATCGATCAATTTCAGAGTATCTCATCAAGTGGAAGAACTTACCCACTGAAGATTCTACATGGGAGGATGCGAATTTTATACAGAAGCACCCAGAGATAATGAAGCATTGAGGACAACACTTTTTTTGAAGGAGAGGGGCATTTTAGGTCCCTATATTACTAGTTTAGTCCCTTATTGTTATTAGTGTAGCCCCCTATTGTTATTGTTGTACCCTTGTAACCCCAATATTGTTATTATTGTGCCCTTACATTGTTATTGTTAGGTCGGCTGGGATTATATTGTGGGCCCATGGACTCCTATATATAGAAGGAGGTTTTGGTCATTTGTATCATCCAAGAATTGTTCATTTATGTAATGTATTGGAGGTTGCCCCCTCGAAATGGCTATTTCTAGGGCGTCGATATCTCTTTTCTTCTATTTTTGGAGTTGGTTTCATAACACACTCTCTCTGAGCATCAAATTGGAGTTATGTAAAAAGTGTCCTAAATTAAACGAACTGTAATTTACTGTGTATCAATTTCATTTCAGAATGAGGAAACAATGAGACGTGGCATGCTGTACAAATTCTCTCTACTCAACTAGTCCATAATTAGGTCATTGCAGGAGATTAGGCATAAATTTTCCTTGAATAATCCAAATCATGTTAGACCTATGGCATTAGAAATAAGATTGATAAGGCTGATAAAGGACCAAATATAAAATCTTGGGGATCCCAAATTCCAAAGATACATCAGTTTCAATATCGAGCTCCTCAAAAGCAAGAAAAATGTGTGTATTTGTTTTTCAAATTGCATAAGTCGTATTTGAAAAATTAGTTTGAAGTGATTCCAAGGGCATATTGGAGCATAGATATCAATATTGGGTTCTAAAATGGCCCCTAAAAATAATTCAACACCCATTAAACCCTCATAAAGATCCACTATGACTCATGAAGAGGAAGAAGTGCAACATGATATAGCAAAATTACAAGACCAAGTGCATCGAATTTCACTCTCGCAAAGAGCAACAAAAATTGAAATGGAAGTTTTGAAGAAAGGCATGGAAGCTAAGATTGATGGTTTGAAGAAAGGCATGTAAGCTAATATGGATGGTTTGAAAAAAGGCATGGAAGCTAACATGGATGGTTTGAAGAATGGAATGGAAGCTAAGATGGATGGCATGGAAGCTAATATGGATGACATGGAAGCTAAAATTGATGGAAAAATGAAAGACAACATGGAAGACATGAAGAATAATCTAAAAGAAGACATGGAAGGTTTGAAGGAAGGTTTGACAAAGTTGATACAAGAAATGATTCCTAATGGTGAAAAAGTAGTATAGGAAAATCATGATGAGAATAAAATAAATGTTAATCGTGATTTCATAAAATCTAATGTTGGATTGAACACCCACCATATTCCAAATATCTATATGAGGAAGTTTGATGGCAAGGATCCTGTAACACGGATACTACAGATGGAGAAATATTTGATCTCCATAATGTGCAAAACACACAAAAGGTACGCATTGCAACTTTACATTTAGAAAAAACTACATTTGTATGGTATTGATGACTTTGATATCGTAAAAAAATTGTCACTTGGTCAATTCTTATGGAGGAAATGATAACACATTATGATGATACAAAGGGCAACACCTTTTTTAGCCAATTGATAAATAAAAAACAAAAGGGTTCAACGATGGAGCACATTGAGGATTTCCAAAAATTGAATATAAGGCTAAATGAAATTCCATAGGAATAGATGATTGATGTCTTCATAGGGAATTTAAAGGATAACATCCAACATGAGTTCCGCCTTTGGGAACTTGATTCATTGGAGAAGGTATTCATTTTGGTAAGAAAAAATTAAAGTAAAATTAAGGCGACAAGGAGGCCTGCCACTCATATCTATAAAGATGGAAGTATTTCTACCCCTAGACTTCCACAGCCTACAAGGTTGATACCACAACGATTGGAAGAAAAAATAACAAAAGGGATTCGCTACAATTGTGATAGAAAACATACTAAAGGTCATAACTGTGCTGAGAAGAAATTAATTTACATATATTGTGAGGAGGGAGAAAATGAACAAGAAACTTCAAAAGAAGAGGACATACACCAGGAACCAATCCTAGAGAAAGAAGAAATGAGTCTAACCATATCTTATAATGCATTGGAAGGAATTACCACTCCTCAAAATCTCAATATATAAGGACATATCAAGAAGGAAAATGTAATAGTGTTGATTGATTCAGGTAGTACCCATAATTTTATTCATTGTAAGGTTTCCAAGGAATTGAATTGTTTCCTATACCCAACACTGGAGTTTCAAGTGATGGTTTCAAATGGAGGGACTATATATTTCTGTGGAAAATGTCATAATATCAAGCTAACCATGGGGTAATATGTATTCAATAGTCCAATTCTTTCCATTCCAGTGGGAGGTACTGATATTATACTAGGAGTACAATGGTTACAATATTTGGGGATGGTAGCTTTTAATTTTTAAGAATGTTTCTTGATTTTTTTTCAGAAGGAAAGGAATTTGAATTACAGGGTATCACATGGAAGCCAGAAAAAATAATAATCTCTAATGTGATGAAAAATCTTCTGAAGAAAGAAAAACAAGACGTAATTGCACAATTATTCTCACTAGAAGTTCCAAAATCAAAATCATCTACTTATCCAGATCTCCAAAAAGTCTTGGAAAATCATTCCAAGGTGTTTGAAACTCCCAAAGGACTCCCACCTATTCGTGATCATGATATTTCTATTCATTTGATTCTAGGAAGTGTTCCTCCAAACATCAGGGCCTTACAGATATCCTTATGTCCAAAAGAGCGAAATTTGAACGTATGATTGCAGAAATGTTAGAGGCTGGTATAATTCAACCTAGTAAAAGTTCTTTCTGCTCCAATAGTATTGGTGCACAAGAAAAATGAATCATGGCACATGTGTCCAGATTATAGGGAGCTCAATAAGCTCACTATTAAAGATAAATTTCCCATTCCTGTGATTGATCAATTATTGGATGAATTACATGGAGAAATTTATTTTACCAAGTTGGATGTTCATTCAGGATGTCATCAAATTAGAATGCAGACTGAAGATATTCTGAAAATAACATTTTGAGCTCATGAGGGTCATTACGAATTTTTGTTCATGCCTTTTGGCCTTACCAATGCACCTTCTACATTTCAAGGGTTGATGAATTCCATTTTAAACTGTTGCTTAGAAAATTCATGTTAGTATTTTTTGTTGATATAGTAATCTACAACAGGTCTTGGAAGGATCATGTTCAAGATGCTGACAGGGTGCTCAAACTATTGGAGGAGAAAAAATTGTATGCAAAAAACTTGTTACAACATCGCTTATCAACTACATGTAATTGATGACTTATGCATTGGCCTTGGGCAGCCCTTCCATTAAGACTTGATGACAATTATTAAAAAACAATATTTGAAAATCCATACGCGACTCTGTCGAGTTTTTTCTGCATGTAGACGTAGGTCCATCCATAGATGATGCTATTTAAAATATTAAAAAGTATATAATTATCCTATTAAAGTGGTGGAGTTTACGGTTTTTTCGTGTAACTTAAATACCCTAGCCAATGGCCTAACTGTTCCCCCACTGAAAAAACTAATTTGAGGAAGTATAAATACACCTTAGGGAAATGGCCTAAAGGAGGAGAGAGAGAATATTATTGATATTATAGCCTATAATAGCCCTCATCAAGTTTGATATATACCTATGCTTCCTATAGTTCCCGGGTTTAGGAAACCCTTATTTCCTTGTGATGATCACCCCCATTATATGTGACATCCTTTGTGCACCATTTATGGAAGAAGTTTTGTGAGGCTAGGGGTGGAAGAATCTGGAGGATGGATTTTCTCAAGGCCATGGCAGATCTTAGGTGATTTATCCACTTTCTCTACACATGTTATCAATAAAATAAGTACTATCCTGTTCTTGATGTCTTTGTGCTATATGTCTCCTATACATGTTTAATGGTCTTGAATGGTTTGTTTCATGTTATTTTTTAAAATTATATGCTAACATGTTGACATCTAGGACATATATGTTTTGCAACTAGTTTGTGTGCTCTATTTTGACTGATTTGTAGGTTATGGAGCATGAGGAGTAGTAGAGGGTTTGTTCCCTATGAGATCAACGTTAAACGAAGGATAAACCGGTAAGGTACACAATTATCATTTTCTAGTTCAAGCATAAAAAATGATAATTATAGTTCTTCTTGTGATGATATGCCATCCGCTCTGTTAGGTCCCTCAACCCATGCCTTAGGGTAGTTTTTCCCGTAACATAACTGGCGACTCCATTGGGGATTATATCCGTGTAATTCTTAGTTTCAATTGTTTTATCTGTCTTGTAGGCTCCCTGACAGTTTAATCTTCTTTTTAGTCTAGTAGGTTCTTTTCCCAACTAGGTAGAATTTTTGATCTTCTGGATCAGGCTTGTGTTTTTATTTTATTCTTGTTTCATTTTCTATACGCTACTTCATCTGTACACAGTCGCATATGCCTACTATTTTCTCCAAAAGAACCAGCGTATACGCGTGTTTCTTTGGATATAGTCGAATCTACACACGTGTTGCACACAACGAACCCACGTATGCCTAGTAAATTTTGAAAATTTGATATTTAAGGCCCTATAAATCTCTCCTTGTTGTAAAACCAAATCCAAAAATAGAAGAAATGAGATATCAACGCCTTAGAAATAAGTCACTTCGAGGGGGAAACCTCCAATACATTACATGAATAAAAAATTCTTGGATGATATAAATTACAAAACCTCCTTTCTATATATAGGGGTCCATGGGGCCACAATGTAATCCTAGCCGACCTAACAATAATAATTTAAGGGCACAATAATAACAATATGGGGGTTACAGGGGTACATTAATAACAATAAGGGGGTTACACTAAAAACAATAAGGGACTATACTAGTAATATAGGGACCTAACATGCCACTCTCCTTCAAAAAAGTGTTGTCCTCAATGCTTGAGTAGCTCTGGGTGCTTCTGTATAAAATTCTCATCCTCCCATGTAGAATCTTTAGTGGGTAAGTTCTTCCACTTGATGAGATACTCTGAAATTGATCGATTCCATAGCTATCGAGTTCTTGTTTCCGTGACCGCTTCAGGTTCCAA
This sequence comes from Pinus albicaulis, assembly GCA_034641835.2. Taxonomy (NCBI): domain Eukaryota; kingdom Viridiplantae; phylum Streptophyta; class Pinopsida; order Pinales; family Pinaceae; genus Pinus; species Pinus albicaulis. The sequence continues at coordinate 1,394,517,618 of CM076581.1, forward strand.
TATGATTTTTCCTTCCTCATCAATTTCTGGCAATATTGTTTGAACTGGAATATTTTCACCTATAACCTTCTTTAAGCATGAAGCATGGAAAACTGGATGTACTCGCGAAGAAGCAGGAAGCTCCAATTTGTATGCCATAGTACCAATCTTTTGCAACACCTTGTAAGGACCATAGTACTTTGGCGATAGTTTATTATCCTTCTTTGCTTGCTTGAGGGACATTTGTTTGTATGGTTGTAGCCGTAAAAATACCCAATCTCCTACATCAAAACTTCTCTCGCTACGATGTTGATCTGCCTGTTGTTTCATTCGATTTTGTGCAAAATTCAGGTTATCCTTTAAGAGTTGGAGAACTTCTTGCTGATGCTCGATGTGATCTTCCACTGCTTGAACCTTCGAATTTTCCCTTAACGATGATGTGATGGATGGTGGATGATATCCATAAAGTGCCATAAATGGGGTCATTTTTGCTGCAGTATGGAAGGAAGTGTTATACCACCATTCAGCAAGAGGTAACCACTTGACCCATTGTGTTTGTTTATTAGATAAAAAACAACGAAGATATCCTTCCAAACATTTATTTACTATCTCAGTTTGACCATCAGATTGAGGATGATAAGATGAGCTATGAGCTAATTGAGTACCCAAACAAGAAAATAACTCCGTCCAAAAATTTCTAGTAAAAATGGAATCTCTGTCGCTCACAATAACCCTTGGGCTTCCATGTAGCTTTTGAATTCTATCCATAAATGTAGTAGCAACTGTACTTGCTTTAAATGGATGAGATAATGCACAAAAGTGTGCATACTTGGTAAGTCTATCAACTACCACCACGATGACACTCTTTCCTTCGGACTTAGGTAAACCTATGATAAAATCCATTGAAATCTCCTCCCAACATTGACTTGGAATGGATAAAGGTTGTAGAAGACTCGAGGTCTTAATTGTATCAACTTTATTCTGTTGGCAAACCAAACATTCCGCCAAAAAATTTTGAATATCAGATTTAAGGCCTTCCCAAAAAATTCTTTCTTCACCCTATGGTAAGTTTTTAAAAATCCCGAGTCTCCTCCTAAAGGAGAAGTGTGCAATTCGAAAAGAATATTTTGTTTTAGTTGGGAATTATTACAAAGATATAAGCTAGCTTTGTACCATAAGGAATCATTTTTCCACCTAAATGTATCAGATGTATTAGGATCTTGTTGCAACTTTTGAATGAGTGTCCACACTTCTTCGTCCTTCTTCTATTCATCTCTTGATTTGGTTATCCAATCTGGTTGGATAATAGAAATGGCACAAATCAATGCTTCCACCTCTTTATTCTTTCTTGAGAGTGCATCTGTAACAAAACTTAGCTTCCCTTTTTTGTAGATTATTTCAAAGTCATAACCCAACATCTTTGTGACCCATTTCTGCTGCTCTTTTGAAGATAGTATTTGTTGCAAAAAGTGTTTAAGAGTATCATGATTAGTTTTTACCTTGAAGTGTCTTTCCATTAGGTAAGTTTTCCATTTCTTTAGTGCATGCAGTATTGCTAACATTTCCTTCTCATAAATAGGTTTCTGTAAATACTTTCCTTTGATTGGACACCTTTCAAAAGCAAGGGGTCTTCCTTCTTGCATTAAAACAACACCAATTCCATTTCCTGAGGCATCACATTGCACAATAAAGTTTTTTTGTGAATTCTGGTGTAGCTAAGACTGGTGCTAGACACATTGCCTCTTTAATATGTTCAAAGGCCTTATTTTCTTAAGGAGTCCATGAAAATGCATCTTTGTTCAATAATGTTGTTAGAGGTGTTGCTATTCTCCCATAATTCTTAACAAACTTGTGATAATACCCTGTTAACCCGAGAAGTCCTCACAACTGCTTTATGGTTGTCGGAACTGTTGTGGTTCCTGTGTTTTGGCCAGATTGGAAATACCAAAAGACAAGACAACATCAAACCACTTTGAGATTCTAGTATCTAGCCCTCCTGGATCTAGAGAGGTATCTCTCTATAAATGTAAAGAATGATATATATTTAAGGTCAGATTATGGTATTAGGCTAGGTATGAAGCACAAGGGTTTTTGATTTGTTTGTTTAGTTGGAGATCATTAACTGAGAAGGTTATGTAAAATGAAGAAGAAACAAAGTAGCAGGATGTTTCAGCATGGGAAGATAGGTCAAAAGAAGTGCCAATCCATTGGGCTATGGAGTCATAAAAGGGTTTACTTGCATAACAACTGTCCAAGGGTTTCCATAGGGCAAGTCATCTATACCAAAGGATTTTTTAGATAGATGGTGGGATGGAACATTAAGAAGTGAGGTGAAAGAAAGAAACCAAAGTGCAGCCTAACATCAGGTAAGGAATTTGAACCTATCCTGCTTTTGACAAACTTCAAAGGAAACTCTCAATAGAGACACAAAGGGTAGCTTAGGATCAGGTAAAGGATTTTAACTTAGCCTGCTTTCAGCATACCCTTAAGGAAAACAATCTAGCAGTCCTCATAACCGCTTTCAGAAAGTAGAAAACATTTAAGGTTAAACACAGAGCAAGGCCTAAGGTCAGAGAAAGACTTTTAACCTTCACTTCTTTTGACACTAACTCAAATGGATTTTGAAAGGCTAACTGTTAGAAAAGGAACCTAGTGGACACGGCTAACTCTAAATCCCCAGTTTCCCAATTCTTTCAGCTGAAACCAAACAAGAAAATCTAAGAAAAAAACTCTGAATTCATACATCAATAAGTATGGGCAAACCAACTCTTTAACTGGTCAAATTATATTCAATTTGTTCTTAGATACACAAATCAGAAGAAAACGTAGAGATAAAGATTAACAGTGAGATTCAGGGTACTTCCAGCATTATATCCTGATCTATGCTTGCTGTTCTTTATCAGAGAATAATGGACAGTATGAAAAAACATGAAAGGAAACAATTACAGTAAGGAAAAAATCACCAATAATATAGACCAGGATCCAGTGAAATTGCTTGTTCAATTGATGTGCAAAACCAGTCACATACTTTGAGTCCAGTGGCTTTTTACAGTCCAAACTTCTCTTCCCAGCCTACTATATTACTAACTACTCGGCTACTTCCTCTCAATAACAGTTCGAACAGTCGATAAAATCCCAACCCTTTACAATGAATTCTCGATGAATACTTATAGGTGAATGGGGAGGTGGAGTAGTAGATATGAACTTACATGATCCATTAAGATAGAGGGGAGGAAGTATTTGAATGCCCACTCTGATTAATGGCTCTGCATTAACATGTTGGGTACCCTTTAGGCTGGTCTGGAAGTCTTTGTTAGATTGACCATAACTTCAGATATGTTCTTTGAAGTACTCTTCTGGCTGTAGTACTCCTTTTTATCTTCTGTGACAAGTAAGGTGATAGAAGGTCTCTCAGGTCTACCATACTTCCATAACTACTGTCCTGATAGTTTTAAGGACTTATGTCAGTGTAATAATTGTTCTGGTGCTCGATGGAGAATGGAGGATGGGCGTGTAGCTAGCCCTTCTTGGAAAAAAGAACATTCTGCTGACATTAAAACATTGATAAGGCTTGTTTATGTGCTTTAGGCTTCATTAAGCCTCCTCTATCATTTTAATGGTCTTCATCTGTGTCTCTATCATTTTGAACATTGAATTATAAGCGTTCAGTCTTCAATAATAGGCTTTAATCCTTTTAATCTCTCACTGATACACTTTGCTGCTTATTCTGACCTATTTTTGTGAAAATACAGGTTATGGAGGCATTGGAGGGTTTGGATCAGGGTTAATGACACGAATCTTTCAATAAAACGTGTTTTAAACTCTCTCTAGTGTCTTCCTCTGCGATCCTTTTGGCTCTAGAACTAACATTTTGCGCTCTGTATCACCACAACCATGACTATGGGGACAAAACGAATTCACGACCCTTTAAACCTTGCAAAAAACACAATAAACACATTATGAAAACCAGGGGGAGTGGGGGAGGATTGCTTCAAAGGGTCGTGGAGAATGAAAGTGTATTGAGGGAAAATGGTGGACCCAGTGGAAAGAAGGCTGAAAAACTATGGCAGAAGGTGAAAACAGGGCTGATGGGAGCTTTGGGCGTCGTGGGTTTTGGACCGTCGGATTATATTAAACGACGGTGATCTATGGTGGAGATTTATCGGTAAAGTAGTTTGGAGGATTGGATGAATGGTGGGTGAGAGAAACTGTGATATAACGTGAGCCGTTAGATTTGAATAATCGACGGTGGAGATCGATTGACGAAGTCATTTGAGAGTATAGGTGAATGGAAAATGAGCGGAGGTGAGGTTAGATCAGGACCTTTAGATTAGAACCCATCAACGACTGAGATTAGACCCAAAAACACATTGCGGAGGGTGGTAAGGTGGAAAACTGGAATGGTTTTTGAGTGAGCTCGGAGGGGATAAATGATTTTCCAAAAAAATTGCGATTCCACTCAGCACCTGACACATGGAAATCCAAAACTGCCTATATCACGTGATTTCAAAACATTAATGCCTATATACAAAAAAAAGTGATATGCATTCTCAGTCATTGGATGGTGGGCAGAAGATCTGACGGTGCGGGCTTCATGCGATGGGAGGTAAGATGCACGGGTAGGGGTAGGCCATCGGGTTTTTTCCTAACCGTCGGATCATGTTCAATGGATAGTCAGGATCAAAAGAAGGAGCAGGTTATTGGATGGATGAAAAGGTAAAGCGTGATGTATGGGCCCGGTTGGCTGTTGATCTGCATAGATCAATAGTCAATACTCATATAAACTTTAAACATTGAGGAAACATAAATTCAAGGAAACAAGGTTTCGAGGAGGGTCTCTAGGCCTTTTAAGCGCCTAACTGTGAGCTTTGGGTCACATGGAGGGGGGGCTGAAGGAGATAAGCCGTCGGGGCTTAATACTTTTAACGAAGCAGAGAACTGTTTTTATGCCTTTTTGAAGGGATTTTAGGGGTTTTTTAAAGCGGAGGTTTGCTTCTAAGCACCCGGTTGTAGGGCTATAGTTATATGAGGAAAGGGGCTACAGAATATAAGCCCTCAATGGCTTAAGTCCGTTATAGTGCAAATAGGCTGATTTTTAGGCCAAAATAGGGATTTTTAAGGCCAAATGAGGGGTTCTGGTAGGCAAAAAAATAAAATTTTAAAACCAAATAAAGGGTAATATGAGGTTTAAAAAGGGTTTAGGATGAGATGACGTGAACTGAAGGGGTTTTGGATGAATTTTGTGAAAGGAAAAAAGGGTGACAAATGGGGGATGAAATGGAGCAAATGGAGGCCCTTTTAAAGTAGTCTCTTTCACAAAACAGTGTGGCCTTTTTAATGGAAACAACAGTGAAGATTTATTTAAAGGATAGAGGACGCATGGAGGCTTCAAGAATGATAGATTTACAAGGTAAATGTTTCTCTTGAAGGCTCAAAAACATATTTAGCCACCTATTTTCTATGCCAAAATTTTATAGGTGGCTAACAGTGGCTCCACATGGGAATGACATCTTATTGAAGGTGTCAAGAATCTCAGAAAATAATCTTTGGAAGTAGGCCAGATGCCTGGTACTTGAACATCCATTCTTTCTTAATCAGCTGCCACAAACATGATGGATAATAAATCAGCAGCAAATATTTTCCCAAACAACTACCTACCCATCCTACTGTCCTAGCATTTTTTCTTCAAGGAGCACTTAGACTTGCAGAACTTTCACATCATCAGTTTTTTATTGAAAGCAAAAACTAATCTAAATACCTTTATTTCTCCATGAGACCAGATTAAATAGTTGGAATCATAGCTTCTCTACCTAAACTACTATCTGTCAGGATTAGACTGTCTAACAGATTTTCATTCTCTACATTCTAAAATAGAAATTTAAACACAGCCAAACCAGGATTAGACTGTCAGTTTTGCTGTGGGTCCATGACATAAAGACAAACTGCTCATGGAATGAAATTTTTAGAAATTAAAAACAACTATCTAAATGCTCCTAGACTGAGCTTTATTGAGATTTCCTACCTATCCTACTCTAACTCAAAATATTTACATGTCTAGCTGAAAAACTCTCTTTTCCAATACATCTAGTCAATCAAATGATCCCATGACTAGTCTCTTCTCATCTCTTTGAGCATGCTGGATAGGCAGAGCCACTCCCATTCTCTTTGCTCTTCAACAACATCTTTTAAAATGTTTCTTGTTGTCTGCAACAAGCTGCTCTTGATGACTTTTGATCCTTCTCTAAATGTCTGCAGGAAATGAGCATAAGGATCTTGAAATAATACCTGGTTGTGAATATTTGGCAAGTAGGCTTCAACCAGGATTACTGCCTCTTCCACTGGATCAAGGAACAGATTCTCTTGAGAAAAAAATTCTTCCTCATCTTCATTATTTTCTGAACTGGAGGACTCATCATATACTGCAGTGTTGTCCTCTTGTAGCTCTGAGATCTTCTGATCTAGTGGGCTGAGCTCTATGAAAAGATCAATGTATTCTTGAGAAGGGGTCTGTTCTGTTGCTTCCTCCTTTTCAAGAGAAAGCTCCTTGATTTCAACCTGCTCAAGAATTTATTCATTGTTTTCCTCTTAATCCTTTGAGATGAAAGGCTGCTAATCTCCAGATGCATGGAGACTGTTACTGATGATATGAGATAAAGTAGAGTGAATATTCAAAGAATCTTCCCCCACTACTAGACTTTCATAACTTTCCTCATCAGTATCATAAATAGACTGCATGGGCTAATTACTTTCTTGGAGTTGAGGGAACTGATCTTCCTCCCACAAATCTACTAATGATGGTCTTGCAAAATCATCTTCTGTTTGGAGAACATCATCATCAAATAGATCAAAAATAGGAAAATCATGAATGTAAGTAATGCTGTCAATCAAGCACACTGGGTTATCAATAGATCTTTCTTCATTCTGATTTACAAAGGAGCTTTCTAAATCTATACAAAAAAGCTCAGTAGATGAATGGGCAAGAGTGTTTGCCTACAAAAGATCACAGAGGCAGGCTGTCTATTGATGATCTGATTTATTTCTTCTTCTGCCAAAGGGGAAGATATTGTTGTGTTTCTTTGAGCATAAGTGCATCAGCTCTCTGTTTCTTATATTAGCTGATTTGGAGGCTGGATGTCTTATTGAACCTCTTCTGGGGGGTCTTCACTTGTGCTTGCACAGAAACCTTGAGGATTTTCTAATGTTTCCTGATCTCTTTCTGTTTCAAACAACTCCTCATGATCATGATGATATTCAGATAGAATACAAGGCTCAAGAGTTGTTTCTTCTATATGATCAGGATGCCACTCTTCTTGTGAAATCTGAGATGAGTTATAATCTAGAGGGGGAGTTCCTAAATGTGTTGGTTCTCCTTCCTCATCAGATTCTGCGTTTTCTAAGTGGTTACTTGTCTCCTCAAAGCAGCGTTCCATATTAGCTTTTTCAATTTGGTCATGAAATTCTCTTATCAGCATAGTACAAGATATAGGTAGGCAATCAGGCATTTCTTGACAACCTTCCTATTCATCTTCTATAGAGTCTTGAGCGTCATAAATCTCTTGCTCATTGTCTAGGTCTTGTATAGGTTGAGCTTGTTCTTGCTTTGGAAAAAACATGGGCTACTCTAGATCATCAAAATTTAGACTAGACTCCTACCTCTCCACTATTTTTTCACCAAGTATGTTCATTACTCTTGTCACTCTATCCAAAAAAGCATTTAGATTTGCTTCTCTGTCCATACTTGGATCCATGTTTGTAAAAATAGGTCACTGTATCTTCTCAACCAGTTCAGGGTCTTCTACCAGTGGAGTCATTTGGTCTTTTGAGAGTTATGGAGTGTGGAGTCGCCAGGTGGATAAATTTGAATGTTTGAAGCAGTCTACTATCCACCATCAGCAATTGAATACCAATATAACTAGAGATTTTGGGTCTTCTGAGGTCCTAAGGATATCTAATATGAAATTCACTCAGAAGTTCCCAGTGGAGTCACCATTATGCTGTGGTTCCTGTGTTTTGGCTAGATTGGCAAGACCAAAACACAAGACAACATCAAACCACATTGGGATCCTAGGATCTAGCCATCCTGGATCCAGAGAGGGATCTATCTATAAATGTAAAGAATGATATATCTTTAAGGTCAGATTATGGTATTAGGCTAGGTATGAAGCACAAGGGTTTTTGATTTGTTTGTTTGGTTGGAGATCATTAACTGAGAAGGTTATGTAAAATGAAGAAGGAGCAAAGTAGCAGGATGTTTCAACATGGAAAGATAGGTCAAAAGAAGTGCCAATCCATTGGGCTATGGAGTCGTAAAAGGGTTTACTTGCATAACAACTGTCCAAGGGTTTCCATAGGGCAAGTCATCTATACCAAAGGATCTTTTTAGATAGATGGAGGGATGGAACATTAATAAGTGAGGTGAAAGAAAGAAACCAAAGTGCAACCTAAGATCAGGTAAGGACTTTGAACCTATCCTACTTTTGAAAAAATTCAAAGGAAACTCTCAATAGAGACACAAAGGGTAGCTTAAGATCAAGTAAAGGCTTTTAACTTAGCCTGCTTTCAGCATACCCATGAGGAAAACAATCCAGCAATCCTCATAACTGCTTTCAGAAAGTAGAAAACATTTAAGGTTAAACACAGAGCAAGGCCTAAGATCAGAGAAAGACTTTTAACCTTCACTGCTTTTGACACTAACTCAAAGGGATCTTGAAAGGCTAACTGTTGGAAAAGGAACCTAGTGGATAGGGCTACCTAGTTTCTCAATTCTTTCAGCTGAAACCAAACAAGAACATCTAAGAAACAAACTCTGAATTCATACATCAGTAAGTATGGGCAAACCAACTCTTTAAATGGTTAAATTATATTGAATGTTTTCTTAGATGCACAAATCAGAGGAAAACGTAGAGATAAATATTAACAGTGAGATTCAGGGTACTTCCAGCAGTATATCCTGATCTATGCTTGCTGTTCTTTATCAGAGAATAATGGACAGTATGAAAAAACATGAAAGGAAACAATTACAGTAAGGAAAACATCACCAATAATATAGACCAGGATCCAGTGAAATTTCTTGTTCAATTGATGTGCAAAACCAGTCACATACTTTGAGTCCAGTGGATTTTTATAGTCCAAAATTCTCTTCCCAGCCTACTATATTACAAACTACTCAGCTACTTCCCCTAAATAATAGTTCAAACAGTCGATAAAATCCCAACCCTTTACAATGAATTCTTGATGAATACTTATAGGTGAATGAGGAGGTGGAGTAGTAGATATGGACTTAAATGATCCATTAAGACAGAGGGGAGGAGGTATTTTAATGCCCCCTTTTCTTAATGGCTCTGCATTAACATGTTGGGTACCCTTTAGGCTGGTCTGGAAGTCTTTGTCAGATTGACCATAACTTCAGATATGTTCTTTGAAGTACTCTTATGGCTATAGTACTCTGTTTTATCTTATGTGACAAGTAAGGAGATAGAAGGTCTCTCAGGTCTTCAATACTTCCATAACTGCTGTCTTGATAGTTTTAAGGACTTCTGTCAGTGTAATAATTGTTCTAGTGCTCTATGGAGAATGGAGGATGTTCGTGTAGCTAGTCCTTCTTGGAAAAAGGAACATTCTACTAACATTAAAACATTGATAAGGCTTGTTTATGTGCATTAGGATTCATTAAGCCTCCTCGATCATTTTAATGGTCCTCATCTGTGTCTCTATCCTTTTGAAAATTGAATTATAAGTGTTTAGTATTCAATAATAGGCTTTAATGCTTTTAATCTCTCACTGATACACTTTGCCGCTTCTTCTGACCTGTTTTTGTGAAAATACAGGTTATGGAGGTGCTGGAGGGTTTGGATCAGGGTTAATGACACAGATCTTTCAATAAAACGTGTTTTAAAATCTCTCTGGTGTCTTCCTCTATGATCCTTTTGGCTTTGGAACTGACATTCTGCGCTCTGTATCACCACAACCATGACTATGGGGACAGAATGAATTCATGACCCTTTAAACCCTACAAAAAACATAATAAACACGTTATGAAAACCAGGGGGAGTGGGGGAGGATTGCTTCAGAGGGTCGTGGAGAATGAAAGGGTATTGAGGGAAAATGGTGGACGCAGTAGAAAGAAGGCTGGAAAACTATGGAAGAAGGTGAAAACAGGGCTGATGGGAGCTTGGGGCATCGTGGGTTTTGGACCATTGGATTAGATTAAAAGACGGTGATCTATGGTGGAGATTCATTGGCGAAGTCGTTTGGAGGATTGGATGAATGGTGGGTGATTGAAACTGTGATATAACATGAGCCGTTGGATTTGAATAATCGACGACAGAGATCAATTGATGAAGTCATTTGAGAGTATAGGTGAATGGAAAATGAGCGGAGGTGAGGTTAGATCAGGACCGTTAGATTAGAACCTGTCAACGGCTGTGATTAGACCCAAAAACACATTGCAGAGGGCAGTAAGGTGAAAAATTGGAATGGTTTTTGCATGAGCTCGGATGGGGTAAACGGTTTTCCAAAAAAAAACGCGATTCCACTCAGCGCCTGACACGTGGAAATCCAAAACCACCTATATCGCACAATTTCAAAACATTAATGCTCGGATGCAAAAAAATGCGATATGCATTATCAGTCGTTGGATGGCAGGTAGAAGATCTGATGGTGCGGGCTTCGTGCGATGGGAGGAAAGATGCACGGACGGGGGTAGGCCATCGGGTTTTTTCTTGACAGTCGGATCATGTTCCATGGACAGTTGGGATCAAAAGAAGGAGTAGGTTATTGGATGGATGAAAAGGTAAAGTGGGATGTATGGGAGGATGAATGGGCCCAGTTGGCCGTTGATCTGCAGAGATCAACGGTCAATACTCATCTAAAATTTAAACATCAGGAAAACAGAAATACAAGGAAATAAGGTTTCAGGGATGGTCTTTAGGCATTTTAAGTGCCTGAATGTGGGCTTTGTGTCACATGGAGGGGGGGCTGAAGGAGATAAGCTGTCGGGGCTTAATACTTTGAACGGAGTGAAGAACTGTTTTTATGCCTTTTTGAAGGGATTTTGGGGTTTTTTTAAAGCGAAGGTTTTCTTCTAAGTGCCCGGTTGCGGGGCTATAGTTATATGAGGAAAGGGACTACAGAATATAAGCCCTCAGGGGCTTAAGCCTGCTATAGTGCAAATAGGTTGATTTTTAGGCCAAAATAGGGATTTTTAAGGCCAAATGAGGGGTTCCGGTAGGCAAAAAAAGAAGATTTTAAAACCAAATAAAGGGTATTATGAGGTTTAAAAAGGGTTTAGGATGAGATGAAGTGAACTGAAGGGGTTTTGGATGAATTTTGTGAAGGGAAAAAAGGGTGACAAATGGGTGATGAAATGGAGAAAATGGAGGCCCATTTAAAGTAGTCTCTTTCACAAAACAGTATGGTCTTTTTAATGGAAACAACTGTGAAGATTTATTTAAAGGATAGAGGATGCATGGAGGCTTCAATAATGATAGATTTATAAGGGAAATGTTTCTCTTGAAGGCTCAGAAACACATTTAGCCACCTGTTTTCTATGCCAAAATTTTATAGGTGGCTAACAGGAACTTTCCATTCCTTAATGGCTTTAATTTTGTTAGGGTCTACCTTAACCCTGTCGTGAGATACAATATGACCCAGATATTCCACCTATTGTACTCCAAAGAAACATTTGGATGTTTTGGCATATAATTGTTTCTCCTACAATAGTTTGAGCACCCTGTCAACATGTTGAACATGATCCTTCCAAGACCTACTGTAGATTAGTATATCATCAAAAAATACTAGCAAAAATTTTCTAAGGAAGGGTTTGAAAATGGAATTCATCAACCCTTGAAATGTAGAAGGTGCATTGGTAAGACCAAAAGGCATGACCAACAATTCATAATGACCCTCAAGAGTTTGAAATTATGTTTTCAGAATATCTTCAGTCTTCATTCTAATTTGATGATATCCTGAATGAAGATCCAACTCGGTAAAATAAATTGCTCCATGTAATTCATCCAATAACTCATCAATCACAGGAATGGGAAATTTATCTTTAATGGTGAGCTTATTGAGCTCCCTATAATCTGGACACATACGCCATGATCCATGTTTCTTGTGTACCAAAACTACAGGAGCAGAGAAAGAACTCTGAATAGGTTGAATTATACCTGCCTCTAACATTTCTACAATCATATGTTCAATTTCACTCTTTTGGACATAAGGATATCTATAAGGCCTGATGTTTGGAGGAACACTTCCCATAATTAAATGAATAGCATGATCATGATCACAAATATGTGGGAGTCCTTTGGGAGTTTCAAACACCTTGGAATGATTGTCCAATACTTTTTGGAGATCTACAGAAATAGATGATTTTTATGTTGGAACTTCTAGTGACAGTAATTGTGCAATTACGCCTCGTTTTTCTTTCTTTAGAAGCTTTGTCATGACATTAGAGCTTATTATCTTTCCCGGATTCCCTGCAATACCGCGTAATTCGAATTTCCTTCTGAAAAAAATTCAAGAAAAGTTCCTGAAAATTAAAAGCCACCGTCCCCAAATATTGTAACCATTACTCCTAGTACAACATCAACACCTCCCATAGGAATGGAAAGCATTGGACTATTCAATACATATTACCCCATGGTTAGCTTGATATTATGGCATTTTCAAGAGAAATTTAAAGTTCCTTTGCAACCATCACTTGAAATTATACTGCTGGGTATATGAAACAATTCAATTCCTTGGCTACCTTACAATGAATTAAATTATGGGTACTACCTGAATCAATCAACACTATTACATTTTTCTTCTTGATATGTCCTTATATCTTGAGAGTTTGAGGAGTGGTAATTCCTGCCAATGCATTACACAATATGGTCAGAATCATTTTTTCCTCTTCTAGGGCTAGTTCATGGTGTATATTCTCTTCTTTTGAAGATTCTTGTTCATTTTCTTCTTCCTCTTCAAAATCTATGTAAAATAATTTCTTCTCAGCACACTTATGGCCTTTAGTGTATTTTCTATCACAATTGTAGCAAAGCCCTTTTGCTCTTTTTTCTTCCAATTGTTGTGGTGTCAACCTTGTAGGTTGTGGAAACATAGGAGTATCAACACTTCCATCTTTATAGAAGTGAGTGGTAGGCTTCCTTGTCACCATAATTTTACATTCAATTTTTCTTTCCAACCCGAGTTCCTTCCCCAATGAATTAGGTTCCAAAATGCAACTTCATGTTGGATGTTATCCTTTAAAGTACCTATGAAGAGATAAATCTTGTTTTCCTCTGAAATATCAGTTACCCTTATATTTAATTTTTGTATCTCCTCAATGTGCTCCCCCACTGAACACTTTTTTTTGAGATTTATCAATTGGCTAAAGAAAGTGTTGCTCTTTGTATCCTCATAATGTGCTATCATTTCCTCTGTAAAAATTCACCAAGTGACAATTTTTTTATGGGAGAAAAGCCATCGATTCCATACAAATGTATTTTGTTCTAAATGTAAAGTTGCAATGCGTACCTTTTGTGTGTTTTTCAAATTATTGAGATCAAAATATTGCTCCATTTGTAGTATCCATGTTATAGGATCCTTTCCATCAAACTTCCTCATATCCATCTTTGGAATATGATGGTTCTTCCCTCCAACATTAGAGTTTATGAAATCATAATTAACATTTATTTTTTTCTCATCATGAGTTTCCTCTACTATATTTTCACCATTAGGAAACATTTCTTGTATCAACTTTGTCAAACCTTCCATGTCTTCTTTTAGATCATTCTTCGTGTTTTCGATCTTAGCTTCCATGTCGTCCATCTTATATTTCATGCTAGCTTCCATGCCATCCATCTTAGCTTCCATGCCATTCTTCAAACCATCCATCTTAGATTCCATGCCTTTCTTCAAACCATCCATATTAGTTTCCACGCCTTTCTTCAAAAATTCCATGTCCTTTTTTGTTGCTCTTTGCGAGAGCGAAATTTTTTGCACTTGCTCTTGTAAATTTGATATGTCATGTTGCCATTCTTCATCCTCATGAGTCATAGTAGAGCCTTATAAAAGCTTAATGGGTGTTGAGTTATTTTTAGGGGCAATTCTACAATCCAATACTGATATCTATTCTACAATATGCCCTTGGAATCAATTCAAATTGATTTTTCAAACAAGACTTATGCAATTCGGAAAAAAAAATACACACCTTTTACTTGCTTTTGAGGGGTTCGATATTGAAATTGACTTATCTCTATACTTGCAGATCCTCAATATCTAAAATTAAGCCTTATAGTAGTCCTCTGAAGCTTCTTTCAAATGCCACAGGTCTGACTTGATTTGGATTCTTCAAGGCAAATTTATTTCGAATCTCCCACAATGACCTAATTATGGATTGGTTTAGTAGAGCGAATTTTTACGACATGCCACGTGTCACTGTTTGCTCTTTTGGCTCTACAATTTATAGAAAGGAAACTACAGTCCATTTACTTCCAGTCCCTCCTAAAAAAATTCCAATTAGATGCTCAGAGAGAGAGTTATGAATATTTTCCCACGATCACCTCTTTGAGATGAAATTTGGGATCCTGAAAAAGACCTAACTTCCATAGATCATATCTCTTAAAATGTTGTGAACCAAGCTTTGAAATTTTGTGACGGTGTTCCTCAGGATTTCAGCTTCACTCTCTAAGTATTTTAGCTTCTGAAGCTTCTTACAAAAAAATTTATAGCAAAAATTCCGTGATGACCTTTTTAAATGAAATTCAGGAGACTACAAAAATCACTAACTTTCGCAGACCATATCTCTGAAAATATTGCGTACTAAGCTCTGAAATGTTGCGACCATGTTCCTTAGGATTTTGGCTTCACACTCTAAATTTTTTAGCTTCTGAACCTTCCTAGAAAAAAATTTATAGCAAAAATTCCATGATGACCTATTTAGAGCAGCAAAACCCTAGAATCCAAAGCTCTGATACCAGATGTTGTAAAACCAGATCCAAAAATAGAAGAAAAGGGATATCAATTCCTTAGAAATAAGCCATTTTGAGGGGGAAACCTCCAATACATTACATGAATGAAAAATTCTTGGATGATAGAAATTACAAAACCTCGTTTCTATATATAGGAGTCCATGGGGCCACAATGTAATCCTAGCTGACCTAACAATAATAAGTTAAGGGCACAATAATAACAATATGGGGGTTACAGGGGTACAATAATAAAAATAAGGGGGTTACACTAACAACAATAAGGGAATATACTAGTAATATAAGGACCTAACATTCTAATATGTGGTTTGTCATCCCCGTGGAACCTCTTAGGTGTTTGGACTGTGATTCTTGTTGTTGTATGTCAGTTCCTCTCTTTTTCATGTGAAGACCTAGTCATTCTAGGGGTTTTATTGTTTGGTGAAGTCTCAATTGCGGCTGTAGCACCAAGGATTCTTTCTAGAGTTCTTGGTTGTTCTGACCATTTAGAACAGTGAGCCTTTGTTTGTTTTCTCATGTTTACCTTATGCATTGCTTCAATTTTTGGTTTTTTCCTCTTTGACTTCTTTGGTTTTATTGTTTCTTGGGATTAGCTTTCTAGTGAATCTTAAAGTTTCCTTTTCTTGGTTTCCTGAAGTTTTTGTTTACTGGAAGTTTGTGCTAATGCTTTGAGTCAGTTTCCTGGGTCAGTTACGTCTTCTTGTTCGTTTGAGTCCCACTATGAAAGTGGCATAGTTGGCTTGTGCATTTTGAAGTCTCCTTGTGACTCATTTTCTTGATTCTGGTCCTTGAGTAGTCTTGTGCTTGCCTCATTGCAATTTTTTTCTTTCCTTAAAAGTGAAAAGCCAAAAAAAATATTTGTGTTTCTGTTGCTTTTTTTTTGTTTTTTTTTAATGTTTTTCATCCATTTTGAAGCAACTTGCTAGTTTCTCATTTTTGGTTCATTTTCTTGGTCTCGAAAGGAGTCCTTGTTTGGATTTATATCTCTTTTATATCATGTTTGTTTTGGCATTTTGTATGCAAAGGAGTTCTTTTTGGGAATTTCCTTGCTTGTCTGTCAAAGTGATCGAACCGATCTTGTTTAGAAAATCTTTTTGCTTCCTTAGTGAGTAGTCCTAGGATTTGCATATCAATGGTAGTTTTTGCATTATTTGTACTAAAGAATTTTATTCTTTTTGATAGTTTTATAAAGTGTGTGAAGAGTGATAACTGAAAAGATTTTTTTTTTTTTTTTTTATTAATAGCTTCGTAGAACCCATTTAGAAATATATTTTCATCGAAAAAAAAATATTGCATCTTCATGCAGTAGGTTTTCATTGATTTATTTTGCGTCAAAAAACATCATAAAGTTTCATCTTCGTCTAGCTGTGACTTAAGTAACAACCATATAAAATCAAGCGATCTAATTAAAATTAAATAGAATTTTTTTGTATTTTTATTAATTATAAACCAACTAGCTAGGTCATAGGGCCTTGGAATAAGTGAGTGGAGCGTTAACTCTCCAAGGCCACTCAAAATTGTCAAACATAAAAAGTTGATTAATGAGTGAAATCCAAATCCGTTAAGTGGATCAAGAAACCTATACCTCCAGAGAGTTAAGCGTGAGGGATAGTGAAAGCATGGAAGAGAGATACCCCCTCTCCCATTTGCTGAATCTTGAGCTAAGACCATTCCGCCCGACTTCCATACGAATTGGTGCCCTTAGTTTCCTTTCCTAGGGACCACATAGGTGACTACAGGAGGGAATACCCATGGTACCTAAGGAAGACGTTGTATCACTTTCATTATTACTTCTGGAGGGTGCCCTTGCGAAGAACAGGAACTTGCACCGACAAAGGATTTTGTCAGGAGGTCAACGTAATTGTTTTTGTTACCTTCGCTAGTAGGCTTGGGGCATAATTATCCTAGACTATTTTAAGAAGGCCATCTTATTCGCTTTCTTGTATTTTGGTGTCTAGTCCTCATCACCTGGACCGGAAATAGTTAAAGGCTACTTGATTGACTATATCTTAGGGAATTTTGATAGAGTATGCTCTTTGCTCCTAGATTGCCATAGCTTCTTAATTTTTGAGCCTAATTAATCTCATAATTATTAAAAGTGGATTACTGATTTCCTCGTTGATCGAGGAGGCTTTGTGGGCTTTCTCCTGCGAGTGTCGATCATTCTTCAAGAAGGCGTAGGAGCAATTCAGTGGGTGATTTTATCTAGTATTCTCGAACGCAACGGAGAGTGATCCTCCATCCGAGGTTTTTGTTTCTACAGGTGGTCCTAGTACTAGTGGTATTATAGAGAGGAGTACTCCAATCATCTCTAGAGTCTCGTTTCCAGTAGAAGAAGTTGAAGTAGAAGAGGTTCCTCAACCTCCTAGTACTCCTTCATCTCCTCTTCCTGCCAGTTTTCTAGACA
Organism: Pinus albicaulis; assembly: GCA_034641835.2. Classification (NCBI taxonomy): domain Eukaryota; kingdom Viridiplantae; phylum Streptophyta; class Pinopsida; order Pinales; family Pinaceae; genus Pinus; species Pinus albicaulis. The sequence goes on from CM076581.1 coordinate 1,394,534,976, forward strand.
TTATTTTTTACATTGGGCATGAGTCTCAGAGACCAGCTAGTCCCTATCCTCATCCATTTCTTTCGAAGGCCACATCTGGGAAAACAAGTTTGGCTATGAGCACTACAAGTTTGCATACTCATCTTTCAGTCAAAGGAGGAGGTACTATTTCCATTTCAACAATCACTTCTAGTGATTCTATGTTTGGCTCTGTCTCTATTTTGATAGAGAGTGGAAGCATCCAAGCATTTTCTTCTCATTATGGCCCCACTTATTTTGGAATGCATTCTAGTGCGATTCCTTCTGTTTCCTTCACCACTGCTTTAGCTATCTCTGTGCCTATGATTTCTATGGCCAATGGATCATCTTTATTTTAGGGTTTTCCTTTTGGAAGTGGGCATATTCCTCATTCAAACCATTCCTTAGGATCTTTGCCTTTCACCTCTCAAAATCGAGGATTCAATCCTTTCATCGGAGGTTAAAGCTCTAATTATTTTTGAGGATTGAACCCTGGTTTTGTAGGGTTAGGATTTAGGAGTCAATTTTTCTCTGGTCAGCAAGGGAATGTTCCTTTCCCTTCAGTAGGTGCTTCCCAGGGTTTTTCTCCATTTACCAATGCTTGGAACCCTTACCAAGGGGTTTCTTATTCATTTAACACTTTGATTGGAGGAAATATCCCTGTTTATAGTAACCATATGATGGGAGTGGGTCCTTCTCCAAATGTTGGGTCACAAGGTTTTTCTTATGACTCAAAATTTTCTATGAAAAATCTTTGGCAACCTAGTGCCTCAACAAATCTAGGGTATTCTTTTCAAAGTGTTAGGAATACTTCTTATGGGGGATGGAATTCTCAAGCTCCTTCGTGCTTACCTTTCCTGGCAACTTTAAACTTGCTAAATCTATCGAAATTGACGAATGATCGTATTCGGTATAGTCTGGGTTGGCCTTCGGTCTCTACTAAACTTCCCTCAGACATTCCAAAGTTTTAAGGGAAGACCGATGAGGATCCGGCTGACCATGCCACCAATTTCCACTTATGATGTTCGTCGAACTCCCTTATCGATGATTCAATTAGGTTGAGGCGATTTCAATGAAACCTAAATGGGAAAACTGTAAAATGGTACATTGAGTTGAAAAAGGGTATTTTTGCTACTTTTGGTGAGTTGGCTACTATGTTTCTGAACCATTTTTAGTTTCTCGTCCATTATGATGCCGGAATTGATCTCTTGGCCAATTTCCAGCAAGACATGGCAACTCACATTTCTTATCATATTTAGGAATGGAGGAGAAGGAAGAGGCTCATAAAAGCCCAAATTTAGAATGAGTTCCTTCTCGAATTGTTTCTTAAATATCTGTAGCCAAAAATCTCAAAGGATGTATCTGTTTCAGGGGTATTTTCTGACGAGCAGGCTATCTTTAGGGCTCAACAACTAGACCTGATTTATTTTCAGTCTGGGGTCCTTAATCAGATTTTTTTTGGATGCTCCTCACTCCAATATATATTTAAGAAAAATGAAGCCTGGTCCTCATGCTAACAGACTTATCTGTACAATCAATAGTGGTATGGTTAACCTGCTAAATCAATTGCAACATTTGTCTATACAATCTGCTCCTTCTGGTCAGGCTACACCGTCGGTGTCAACTCATTCTCAGCCCTTGAATATTAATGATGTTCATTCTTCTAACCCCAAAGGAAATACACAATCCAATGGGAAGAAGAAAGGATGAAATAATAAAAATAAAGACAAGGATGGGAAGGGAAATTCCAATATATCCAATGATCATGTTGGAAAGGGTAACAGGGACAATAAGGAGAAGTTAAAGTTTCCATGCAAGTTGTGCACCAAAGACCATCTTACTCACCTCTGTCGAAGATTCAGGATGCTCACCACTTGTCAGCTCAGCAGGGTTCTTCTAGTTCCCAGGTAGTAATGACAAACCCTTTTCCCCAAGGGGAGTAGCTGCTTGCTGGCGCGAATTAAAATACTGGATCTCCCTCTGGGGGCAACCAGGAAGGGGAAAATTCATCAAACATATATATGATGAGTGCTCATGTTCATATTGCTATGAGATCTCGTGATTATGGTGAAGCTAATTCTTCGAAAGCTAAAGGTGATCCTAGTAATTATAAGTCATTCCATATCGAGAGGCCTACAGTTGAGCCTATACCTCGGATGACAAAAGGGTTTACAATGCATAGGATGATTAATCCTAATGCCAAGGCTACCAAAAAGTACTCGATTGTATAAGATTTGGCTCAATGTCCTTGTGCAATGTTTGTGTTAGAGATAATCCAGTCGTGCCCTACACAAAGGAGTGCATTGCTCACTGCCATTAGGGTTGTTGATCCAAAAAATTCTCTTATGATCACATTTGACATGTCGAATTTTAAAAATGGACTCCCTCATAATATGGATTTTTAGATTAAGTCTACATATCGGAAGATTAATATCTTTCGAACAGTAGTCAATGAGGGTGCTTCCATGTGTGTGATATCTATGTCATGTTGGAAGGCTATTGGATCTATTTCAGCTGTCCCTTCAGCTACTCTTCTGACTGCGTTTGATGCTCATTTTCATAGGCCACATGGAATTGTTCCATCTTTACCCATTTGTGTTGGGGGTAAAACTGTCAATATTAAGGTCGAGATAGTTGATACAAATCTAGACTACAACCTTTTGTTGGGGCAAAACTAGATTTATGAGATGGATACTATTGCATCCTCATTATTTCACAAATTTTTTTCCCATGAAGGGAGGATTGTCACTGTTGATCAGATGGATTGTTCTCCTGTATATATGAATGCATCTGCTTACTCGATTGTACCCTTGGTGAATGATGCCAAGCAACCTATTGAGAATTTGGGGGTTGGAATGTATACATCGTTGATGGATACTTTTGATCTTCTGCCTCCTTCAGTTCATATTCATGCTATCTCATCCTCCAGGGTTCTAGTAATCAAAGAGAGCTCTTTTGGACATTTTTTCAAACCTTTGGACCTTGCCTTCTCGTACCTCCACATTAGAGGAAGGTCAAGTGGGTGGAATGGCATTTCCTATGTCTGTAGTTGAGATTTCCTATCAATCTATTGTTGACACTGAAAAATCCATTCCAGTCTCTCTTTCACAGGAGGAATTGGATGGAGATGTGGCTCCGACTTGGACTCTTAGTTCATATTTTGCTCAAGATTGCCTTGATACCACTCTTCCATATAAAGAGGCCATCCTTGAAGAAATGAATTTTATGGAAAGGCCATGGGATGATTTGCATCATTGGTCCTATTTTCTACCAGACTTGCAAGAGGTTGAAACAAATTTATCTGGCCTTCAGTCTTATGGTCCTGTTCACCCAGTCTTGAACCCCTTAGCACTAGCACCGGTTTTTGCAGAAGGCAACATGGCTATCATTTGTGCTACTACCCTGGTGAATGTCTCCAAAGATCCCAACATTATTGAGAATGTATTCATTGGAGCTGAATGTTCCCCTGAATAGATTCAAACTTACACCGATCTCTTTCGAGAATTTTGAGATGTGTTTGCTTGGTATTATGAGGAAATGCCTCGTATAGATCCATCTATTGTCCAACATGAGATCAAGACTTATGAAAATTCTAAGCCTATTTGACAGAAGCTTTATCCGATCAACCCTACGAAGGTTGTAGCTATCAAGGCTGAGGTTGATAAGATGTTAAAGGTGGGTTTCATATACCCCATTCCATTAACTAAGTGGGTTTTGAATCCAGTTCATGTGGACAAGAAAAAAGGAACGATATGAGTTTACATTGATTTCAGAAATTTGAATAAGACATGTCCTAAAGACAATTACCCCACACCATTTATAGATCATATTATCGATGAGTGTGTGAGTAATGATATTTTCTCCTCCATGGAGAGATTCTCGAGACATAATCAAATCACTATCCATCCTGAATATCAACATAAGACTGCTTTTATTTTCCCTTGGGGTACTTTTGCTTACAAAAGGATGCCTTTTGGCCTTAAAAATGCTAGAGCTACTTTCCAATGGGTTATGTCCAATGCTTCCACAACATCAAATATATTATTGAAGTATATTTGGATGATTTAGCTGCTCGTTGTTGAAATATAATTGATCATCCTTCACACATTCATCAAGTTTTTGAATGATCTCATTATTATAAACTTTGGTTGAACCCTAATAAGTGAAGTTTTGCTGTCACATCCGGCCAGTTTTTGGGATTCATCATGTCTACAGAAGGGATTCAGGTAGATCCCTTCAAGGTTGAGGCAATACTCCAGTTGCCTCCCCCATCTTCAATTCATCAACTACAAAGTATACAAGGTAAAGCCAATTTATTACGAAGATTTATCGTGAATTATGCCGAGGTGCCGAAGGGATTTATGAGGATGTTAAATAAAGGAGTTCCATTCTTCTGGGATGACTTTTCTCAACGCTCATTCAATGCTTTGAAAAATGAATTGACCTTTGCTCCATTATTGATTCCACATGATTATAACAAAGACATCCTCTTGTATCTCGCTATAGCAAAATCTGCCATTGGTATGGTTGTGGTTCAGGAAGATGATGCCCTATGTGAGCATGTTGTTTATTGCCTTATTCAAGGCTTGGTGGGTCCTGAACTCTAGTATTCTCCAATGGAGAAATTAGCTTTGGCAGCTGTCCACACTATCCAAAGGCTCATACATTATATCCTTCATAGAAAAACTTATGTTTTGGCAGAAGTTAATCCATTTCAATTTGTTCTCAATAGGCGAGTGATTAGGGGAAAATACAATCAATGGATTTTCATTTTGCAAGAGTTTTATGTCGAATTCTTGTTTTCCAAATCCAAGAAGTCTTTGGTATTTGTGGAGTTGATTTCTGAGTTTCCCTGTGGAGATGAGATTGTTTATGAAGAGTTGTTCCCTGATGAACATATTTTTCTCATTTCTTCACATGATCGTTGGTATGGAGATCTCATTGTTTATCTCTAGACTGCAAAGTTTCCCTTAGCTTTTTTGAAAGATGAGCATCGAAAGTTGTGTCACTTAGCTAAAATTTATCTGATTATCAGTGAATCTCTATATCATCGTAGGGTCGATTTGATCCTTATACGTTTCTTGATTCTCGAAGAAGCTGAGGTTGTACTGAATGATTCCAACAGTGGAGCTTATGGTGGTCATTTATCTTGGCTTGCTACTGTTAGCCCCCTATAATTTTTTTGACAAGAAAACAGGGGGCTGAAATGTTTCTGAGCCTTCAAGGAATGAATTTCCTCTGAAAACACATCATCTTTGAAGCCTCCTTGTGCCTTCTGTTAGTGTCAGTCCCTGCCTTCAGAGAATTTTTCTGCAGCATGTTCAGCGCCATATCATCTTCCAAGTAGATCCATCAGAAAGAGCCTGAAAAGAGCTTTCCAACGGTATGTTACACCCTCAAAACTGACTTCTGGATTGAATTCTATGCCTAGGTGAAGTAAAAGTCCCTATATCCCCATATATCCCCTATTTCCAAATTTTTCCCTTTAAAAATTTATATTATTAAAGTTTTTTGTTTCTCTAATGAAATACTTCCCCTCCCCTTCTTTCCAAAATACATAGTCGCATGATTGAAAATCACATTATAAATACACATGCGATTATGCCAAACCACTTCTCCGACCACACCCCGTAGAACTTTATAATAAACAAATATAAATTTTTATTATAAGTCCCACCCCTTAACCACTTCCCCTTTCCATACCCATAGACTTTATAAAAAAATTATGTCATATATATAACCCCACCGATTTTTAAATAGTAATCACAAATCTTATTCAATCGCATGTTTTATGTTGAATGCTATGATCACTGCAATCGTAACCAAATGTGATTGCGATTGATTGCAACATTCTCCGACCAATGCAATCGCACCATTCCCCGATCTATTGATCGCAAGTCCCGCTCCAATCCTCCGATCGCTTCTCTCCCTGATTGACCCGATCGCAAGTCTTGCCCCGATCGCCCGATTGCAAGTCCTCCCTCGATCACACTGTCCCTCTGATTGCTCCGATCCGCTTCCCCCGATCAATCGCATCGTAACTTTTGAAATATGCGTTCTGATTGACCCATCTCCTGGTCTCCGATTGCGATTGACCTGCTGGCCCCACCATACGGTCTTTCCGCCCGCCCATACGTAAAAAGTGTTTTACCTTTGTTAAACCTGAATTTTGGTTTTAATTTATATAAAAAGGGTTTTCCCCCAATCGCATTGGAAGTTTTATATTCACCACTCTGCCCTACTCCTGACTCCGATTTCCGATTGTGATTGTAACCCTCGGTCCCACCACTAAAGTCCTCCGCCATTCATAAAAAAAGCCTCTTTTCCTTTGTAAAAGTTTCCCTCCCGCTCCATTCTGATTGCAATTATTGTTTCACATATATATCTCTTCGCCCCGCTCCAATTGCAATTTATGTGGGTCTTGCCTCCTCTCCATTCCTTCCTATTCACGATTTTTCCCTTCACCGAAGGTGAGTTTCGTTCAAAAGATATTTTTATTAAAGAGTTGGTTTATTCAACAGCAAATGGAAAGTCTGAAAGTCTGAGGTCAGAAAAATCAGAAGCAGGGTCACAGAGATGCCATTACAGCCGCCTAGTGAAGCAGCAGAGATAGATTTTGAAGGGATTTACGCCCATAATTGAAGATTAACAATTATAATCCCGTGTTCGAAGAATCGAGGCGCTGTCAAAGACCAAAGCACATGAAAAAAAGCTATAGCTGTATTTAATGTTATGCAGAGCACCATTTCTCCAAAAGGAAACCTCCTACAGAGGTCTTCATGCCTCCTCGAGCCCTTAAATATATTTTATTGACAAAAGCTTATTTAAGACTGTCAGACAACAGTTATGAAGGTATGGAGAGGTCGGAAAATCCTTCAATCCAAGTCACTAATTCCATAAGGCTAGCGCGAAGTTCCAGACAGCAAAAAGGACTCCAAATAAAGATCAGAGGCCAATCTCGACCAGACAGAGACTCCCAGGCCATACCCAGCGTACTTACAGCAATGCAGGTGATATTAAGCAGAGTGAGCTCGAGCTCTTCCACCACTTTGTTTTAATGAAATAATTTAATTTGTATCTACCCCTGTTATTATCATTCTCCTATAAGAGTCCCCAAGAATGATATTGTAAAGGTTGTTGTTCGGCTGCTGCCGTTGTAGTTAGAGGGATTCAGTTTTGACTGTTAGAACAGTTTTGGGAGAGAGTAGCAGAGTAGTTTGTATTGTAGTAGGCTGGGAGGAGAATTTGGGATTGTAACAACCATTGAGCTTAGTGTATGTGACTGGTTTTGCATCAATTAATAAAAGCACATTTCACAGGATCCTGGTCTATTACTATTGGTGATGTTTTTCTAACTCTGTTTATTACATTTTCATAATGTTTCGTTTTCTGCTGGCTTGCATCAGAAATATGGCATAGGAATTACCCTTGTTAGGTACCTTATGTCTCTGCTTTCCTTTCCTTCGATGTTTTCTGCTAATAGTTGTTCTTGTTGGGTTTAAGCTGGAAGATTTGGGAACACTGGGGATTAGAGTTAGCCCTGTCCACTAGGATCCTTGTGCGACCAGCTGGCCTTTCTAAGATCTCTCTGTAAACTTATCTCTGTTTTCCCTTGGAGCACGTTAAAGCTGACCTGTAGTTAAATGACCTCTGATCCAATCTATAAGCTGCCCCTTTGTCCCTCCATTGAAAGTTGCCTACGAGTATGTCCAAGCAGGTCTGTAGTTAAATGACCCTTGACCTGATCTATAGACAGAAAGTGTGTTGCTTTCCTTCTCTCAATTTCTTTCCTTAATGTTCCATCCCACCATCTATCTAAAGGATCCTTTAGTGTAGATGACTTTCCCTCTGAAAGCCTTGGCTAGTTGTTGTAAGTAATTCCCTTTCATGATTCCATAGCCCAATGGATGGCATTCTCTTGACCTATCCTTTTTGCCAAAACATCCTGCTGCTTTGTTCCTTTTCCTTCCATTACTATCTCAGTTTATGATCTCATGACCCAACCCAACAACCAACCAACCAAATCATTCTTAAACCCCCTTTTTGCTTCATAACTAGCCTAACATCTAATTTGAGCTTCAAAGATATACCATTCTTTGTTTCATTGGAGAGATCCCTCTCCGAGTCCAGGAGGGCTAGATCTTAGGGCCCCAAAGTGGTTATGATGTTGTCTCATCTTTTGGTCTTGCCAATCTGGCCAAAACATGGGAACCCCAACAGCTACAACCCAAAGGATATTGCGTGTAGGATAATTTTGGCCCTCGATTTTTAAAAATTGTGTTGAGGTGGTAAAAAAGTGTCATCCTTATCAAGTCTATACTCAGAATATGTGCGTTCATCTAGCTCCGCTCTTTCCTATTGTGATTGTTGGTCCATTTACAAAGTAGGGTACTGATTATACTACTTGTAAGTCGCCTTCAGCAATGATTCATAAGTACATTACTATAGCAGTAGAATACTTTACAAAGTGGTTTAAGGCTATGGATACTTTTGCGAATGATGGTCAGACAACAACCCTGTTTCTATTTAACTAAGTCATTTCTCACTTCGGTATCCCAAAAGAGATTTTCACTGACCATGGAAGTCATTTTTAGAATAGTATGATGGCTGAATTGGCTATCAAATTGGGTTTTCGTCAGGAGCATTCATCTCCATATTATCCTCATGCCAATGGGAAGGTTGAAGCTGTAAAAAGGTCCTTGAAGATTGTCCTTCAATGGACAATTGATAAAGCTAGATCCAATTGGCACGTTATGTTGTACCCTGCATTTTGGGCATACCGGATGTCTGTAAAGATTACAACTATTTTCACTCTGTTCCAACTAGTTTATGGGTTGGAATCTATATTTATCGTTGAATGCCAAATTCCTTCCCTTAAGCTAGCCATTGAGCTTCTTCCTGACACTTCTAGTCTTGAAGAGCACCTTTTCCACTTAGAACATCTTGATGAGTAGAGTAGAGATGCATCTACGATGAATGAGGCTCATAAGAAACAAGTGAAGGTTAGTACGATAAGGTGGTCAAACCTAGGGTTTTCTCTAAAGGTGACCTTGTCTTGGTTTATGCCCAAGAAAAGGATGCCTTGGGGGTAGGCAAGTTCAAATCCATGTGGTATGGACCTTTTATTTTTAAAAAGGTTCTGAAAAAGGGAGCTTATGCCTTGGTTTATTTCGATGGAAATGAACCGGCGGAGCCCAGAAATGGGTTCTATCTGAAGAAGTATTATGCCTAGGCTTCGGCCTAGAATTTTCTTTGTTGTATATATTGTATTTTTATACATGTCTGTTTATCGATTTTTGATGTGACTTTGATGATTTTGATCTTCTTGGGCATGTGTTTTTAGATGTGATGAGTCATTTTGGCTTTGCCGCTGGTGCTAGTAGACATACTCAGAACCTTACTTCCGTAGATTGGGTAATTCTCTATCCATCCGGTCAGTTGTTAGTCTCAAGGGGTATATGCATTGGTCCTGCTTCAAACAATGTGGCAGAATACACTGCAGTGGTCTACCTATTCTTAGAGGAAATATCTCTTGGTGTTGATTTGTTAGTAGTTTACTTGGATTCACAACTGGTGGTTTCACAATTAAATAACACCTATCATGTTAGAGACCCATTTTTGCATCGATTATTTTTTAGAGTCTGTTTGTTACAACATTCATTTTGATATATTACGTTCCTTCACATTCCTCATTCAGATAACTGGTTAATAGACTCATTAGCTAATCAAGCACTTGATTCAAACATTAATCATTCACTACTTTAAAATATAAAAAAGCATCATTCTTCATTATACATTTAGGACATTCACATCATTTAAAATCGCTATAAAAAATAATACAGTCCTCCGATCAAATCTAAAATCTATCCCCGAGGGCCCTGCGCACGATATTGTGTTCCAAAAGAAGAAAATGACAGTAGCTACATGGAGGAACAACTGAACCCAGTCACGTGGTACTCCAACCACTCGTCTTTGGATATCCTCTAGATGATCCTCTATGGCCGCCATGGGTACTTGGCGATTTAGACTCTCCAAGTTTCTTTGAATAGCATGGAGGGTTATGCTCAGGTCTTCAGCATCATCCACCTCTCTTCCACAACACCTATGTCAAGGGAAACCCTCAGGTCTCCCTGGTCACATGTATGCATCATGATCATTAAAATTTTTTAAGTCATATTATCCTATCAAAAACATTTCTCATTTTCATATAATTTGAAAAAAAAGAGCATATAATCAAAAAATCATTATGAAATCTTAGCAATTTCACCCTATTCTACACTAGGTGGAAAAAAAAAATCTGGATCTGCTCTAAAATCCATCCCATCATAGGGATAGTCCTCTACTGAGATGACCTATTCTCCTCACCACTGGAAGAACTCATCATACAATGTAGTGCAGGGGACCTCACGTCCCCCCCTCTCTCTTCATCAAGTCTTCCAATCTAGTTATCCACGGATCATGAGGGCTACTAATGGTTGAGATGATCTTGGGATGAAGCCCTGGGATTCTCTCAATGAAGAATGTCAGAAAAATGGTACCATATCCAAAATGTTTTGTTTTGACTTATTGGATAGAAGTCAATTATTTCTTCAGATTTTCCAATAAGGCTATGTGTTATCACAAAATTGTACTTGATTGGTTGCTGATCAGACAACTCTATGTAACTATTTCAAACCAACTTTTGACTAAATCTTAGCCTCTTCAGTCTGAGAGGGCTCTCTCATAGGAAATTTCTGATATTTGTTAATGATAAAGATAGATGGGTAACTCTATAGAACTTTGTATCTTGTTTTTTATGATTGAAAGTTGAAAGAAAACAGGCTTGCTACCATTGGGCTTATGGAGTCAACAATCAGTATTTTTAGTGACAAGGTTTCTTAACATGGAAGCTAAGGTAGATAAGGGTCTTTAATAGAGGCAAATCACACATAAAATATAGAGAAACATAGTCATTTCATCACTAAAGGAAGTCATAGAATAAACATATGAATTCTGAGTAATAGGGATGAAATCTACTGCAAGTGGTAAAAATAAAGATATAGATTATAAAAACATTAAAAACCCCACGAGAATCTCAGGTCTGTCAAGAAAAAATTCCTCTGTATTACTGATATAAGTCAAAATACATAAAGCAATAGTTTGGTGCAAAAAATCTCCAACCCTTGATTACTTCGATGATTTTCCTTTAAATAGACATTCTTATAGCAAGGATGATATATCGGGTGGCTAGATTCATCGAATTATTCCTATGAAATATCATATAACTGAAAAACATGAATTCTAACAAGAAAATGACAACTACACCCTAAAGAAGACATTTCCTAATAGGAGTGTAACTTCTATTTATTACATATTCTACCTGATCTTTGTGAAATAATTACATGTCAGTTACAAATAAGAATTACATGCTCAAATGAGAGATGATAGGTTCATTACCACCTTTACATATTAAAAACCCTCCTAGACATGTGGAACAAAACACTATTTTTCAGGAATGCATTACCTTTATCTTCAACGAGAGCTTTAGCTAATGACCTGTCTCCACAACGCTTCCTTCAAGTCAGAAATGTTTGATGTTAAGGTCCCTTGACCTGTTGGAGGAGTCCAATTGTCCAAAAATTCCATTAGGATGCTCCAAAACCTTCAAAAGTATCTCGCCACGAAAACATGACAGTTTCGTAGCGAGCTTTCGTAGCATTGAAAAAGAAACTTCTACACCCAAAAATTTTGCTCCTTTTTTGTTCCACGTTGTTAACCAAGACATGACACCTCATCACCATTAAAATCCCTCCTTAAAAACTACAAAAAGTGATTTTGGAAGCAAATAGGCTGCTACAAAAATTTTCATAGCATTTTCTTGGCTTTAAGCCTAGGAAATGCTACAAAACTGTGAAAAACTGCAGAATTTCTGGGTTTCAACACTGTCCCAAAAAATTGACCTCCAGCTACAAAAACTTGGTCTTTAACATGCCATGAACCTTCTGAAACATAATCAATCTCAACTTGAGACCCCTGTGGCGTTTCCTCTTAATTAATGATGAGTTGAGCATGGGCTCCTCAACCACAGTCATCTTTAAGCCTTTTTTCTCCAGCTCTTCATGAATCAATTATAATTGCTCTTGAAGGTCTTTGAATTGGTCCTTCAGTGTCATTTTATTATATTGTAGGTGGAGATTCATTTTTCTGATATGTTTCACCTCTCCTCTCAATGGCTTAGTCCATTTGATCAGTTTTTTTGTGTTGTCGAAGGTCTTAGAGACACTTGTGACTTGATCCTCCTAAATCTCTTTCATTTTTTCAAATTGTACCTTCTAAACCTTGTGCTTCATTGCCTCTTTCTTTAAAAGTGATATTTCATCATTTTCCAACTTCAAATGCTCATTAAGGACTTCAATCTCTGTTTTTTCAATGATTTTCTCTCTGCCCTTCTTTTGCTTGATGACCAGATCTTCTTTTGCAGGTGATGAGAGGTTAATGATGCTTGGTGGTGGCTGGACAGTTTCAGTAACCTTATGAGTTTCTTTACTACTTTCCAAGACCTTTCTGGCATGTATTTTCATTGGTTTCCTAGGTTGAAAAATGAATCCAGTATCTTCACTTTCAAACTCTAACTTCTTAGCTGTTTTGGCTTTCTTGAGCTTCTTTCCTCCCTCATCTATATCTTCAGCTTGGACTACGGGAGTTTCTTCAATATCAATAGCATGAAAAATGTCTTCTAAGTTACCCTTAGCCACTATTTGGCTTCTTGTAACCCTCTTTTTTCCATGTTTGCTCACTGTTAGCTTTTGTTTTGCAGGTGTAACTTTGGGTGTGTCAGCTTTTTGCAATGGCTCTGTCTCCATGATCATTGGCTCAATTTTCTTTGCCAGTGAAGGTGATGGTATATCTCTAGGTTTAGGAGTTCTTTTAGGAGTGATGGCATCTATTTCAAAACCACTGATGAATAGAAAATATGACCAGTCTATGCCTAATCTCTTTAATTCTTCTAATACTAGCAACTTGATTAAACCATGATGAAAGAGTGAGGTTTCATTTCCTTCAGATTTAGCTTGAAATTTCTCTGACATTTTAGCCAAACTTCTGTATAAGTAAAAATGTAAATCAAGAGACCTCTTACCAACAAAATGTAGTAGAAGCTTGAGGTGGTAGGAATAAACCATATGATACCTCCCTTCACAAGTGAAGTACTTCGTAATGATTAGCGGTAGCTTTGAGAAATTGTCTTTCAGGTAGCTTCTTGGGATGGAATTTGTGAGATCAATCTCACTGTGCTCTAGCTTGATAAATTCCTTACAATCCTGCATGGTGAACTTGAAACCTTTGAACCATTATTCTCCTCCTCTAGGGATTCCTATTGCTGCTGCAATGGTCTCTGCTGTTACAATGAGGTTCAACATTCCCACCTTTGAAGCTATCCCATTAAAACTAATAGAAAACTCCTTAGAAACCTACACATGGCACCCTTGCAATCTTTGCAAAAACAGAAAAGAACCTGTTATTCTGAAAATTTCTAAGGCAGTTGGGTCTTCATTCAACAAATTCATTTCTGATGGATCATATCTGAGACAGTGGCCACCTTTGTTGGTATCGGTCTTTGCATCCATGGTGATTTTATACCTTCTCTGCCTCGCTTGATTAGTGACACCTACAACTTTTGAAAATGCCAGAAACCAGCTTGGCTTGGTGAAACAACTCTCCATACCTCAATAACATGTAAATATGAAGTAGAGAATGAAAAAAGACTCAATTGGGTAATGTTTTAAAGCTTCGATGGCAGCTCATGGCTTAATCATGACTCATACATGCTAAAAACAGTAATAAGGACCTCAGCCATGACCTTTGTACCTTGATTTAACCCTAACTGACTCGAATGACACCCACCCTAACACTTCTAATCATTGACTGATACCTTGCACCGAATTTGAAAAGACATACAAAAAAACCTCTTTTCGTAATGTAGTTAGTTAATTTCCAGGAAGTTTCTCTATGAAAATATTAGCAGTTTCGTAGCGAAAACTGCCTATTTACTGTGTAATTCGCTATGAAAACAACAAAAACTAGCTAAAGTGACCTTTTCAAATTCAAAAGCTTGGGAAATGAAATATGTCAGCAAATGATGACTGATGGTACATGAAATGACTTGAATGGGGGTGGGTTTGGACCTTAAGATAGGCTAATATGAAAAGATTTAACTTTTCCCAATGAACTCTATGACCATACCTTTGACAAATTAACTTCTAAGACTATGTAAAATGATGTTTCACTTTTTCTAAGTGATAACACTATGAACCAATCATAGAGTGTAGTCAAGCAATCCACTATTAGACTCATCTTTCTTCGTGAGGCTTGTTGAAGAGATGATGATCCTCCTACTCTAGCAATGGTGAAAAGAAGGATTTTCATGTACAAATATCATACATATTTGATTAGGATCTATGTCCCCACCTTCTTTTCACCCTCAACATAGTAAACCTAAACATAGTCATCTACATTAAGCCCTCCTGTGGGCTTACCCTACAAATTAACTGGTTCTCCCCTTCGGGAAAGTCCAATTATGAAATAGATGTCTTTTAGTTCAATTATTAATGGCATCTGGTCTATCATGGAGCAGTATTCATCTGGATCCTAATAATTCACTAACATCTCAAGAAATCAAGCGTTTGTATTCATGTTTGGCATTTTGAAAAATTTTAACAATCCGCATCCCCGAAGGATATCCAATGATTGCTAGTCCTGCATGACCTCATTATCTATGGCATTGTGCTCTCTTTCCCTCCAGTTGATTTTCATCCTGAATAATTTCATCCATTAACCAATTAGATATAATTTTTTTAATTCCGCTCTGAACATACATGACTTCATTCGGGCACAGTTGTGTCTATATGCGAGTTCCTCATGACGAACCTGCATATACGCAGAGGGTTTAAAAAAAAAAAAAATATTCCTATGGTGAAAAATCCTAAAATTTGAATGAAATGATAGAAAAATTGACAAACAAGTTGAGTATGAGGCTTACCTGACTGATTTGGATCGATTTGGTGGACGGTTGCTCCGTTTGCAAGAAGGGTTTTTTTTTTTTTCTCCAGAGCACTTTCTCAACTTCTTCACAACACAAATGACCAAATGTGAGTCCAAAAGTGCCTATTTATGCCCATAATTCAATTTATTTTCGCAAATTTCATTTGTGTCTTTTTTTTTTGAATTTGTTTAAGACTGTTTAATCTTTTGGCTTGTAAGTGTTGGGAAAAGTTATTTTCAGGTCCATTTTGGTGATTTTGAGATATTTCCATTTTTTCTTCAGATCCATGACCATTGACCTATAATGGAAGGTATTTGATTTTGAAATAGCATATAAGTTAGGGAATTCGCATTCCATTTCACTTATGCATACTAGCCTCCATTTTTAACACTTTCCATAGGGTCAACCCCATCATATTATGACTATTTAACCAATTTAACTCGCCGATTTTTAATCATGATATGATGGTAGAGCCATCCTTTACATGTGATTCCTAGTTAGTTCCTCACTAGAATTTGTTCCCATGTTGCAATCTGTGTAGGCTCGGGAGTCCTCTCTAGTCTCGTCATGACTTAGGCATTGAAGAACCATTCTTCTCCTTCTTCGCTACCTTTATTTTGGCCATATACCTTAGAGGCTCACATTTGTCAAGTTGTAATCATAGGGGCTTCACTACGGGAGAAATACTATAGCCCGTGGCTTCATATTGGGGGATATATAATGAGGAAAAATTGACATAATATATTGGGAGATATATAGGGGGTAAAGGGTTTTTATATTTCCTAGTATACAAAATGGAGCTCAAATTTAATGAAAAAATATAAAGGGGTATAAAAAATGTTAATGAAAAAATGGATACCTACAATATATAGTGAAAGTAGGGGCTTTTTAAATTGGGAAAGTATATTGGGTTTATATTGGAAGGGGGTTAAATAATGTGATTTTTAGAGTCATTTTCCAATATGTACACAAATTAAGGGTATTTTTTAATATGCTATGATTGCACGTGATATGTTAGAGGTTCATTGAGTGAAGCCCCTATGGTTGTATTTCTGCATTGCATATTGACCACTTGTTTATCTTGGCATTTAGCCGACTTCATTTGGACTCATGTTTAAGCCATATTTTGACCATGTCTTTCCGCAAAGTTAACTGTGAAATCACTTATCCTTCACAACTTGACACCTTTACCAATGGATGGAACATTCCTCTGAGTGTCACTTACTGGTTTTCACCACCTTGCATTGAGCATAGGATTGTTCCTATCCCAGGAACTAGTGCATCTGTTTACTAACACTCATTATATCCATTGTAGTATAGGCATTCTTTTATTCCTTTTCAGGGTTTGAAATATGAAAAAGACAAAAAATTAAATATTTGAAAAATACTGGGAACGGGACAACTTCCATATTTGATGGCAGCTAAAGAGTCAGTTATGTTGCCCTTGAAAAAAGCACAAAAAATCTAAGTTTTTCTTCATTTGGGATGGTTTTAGTTTTTGACATAGGAGAAGCTATAACCTTGTTATCGAGTCAGTACTCCCCAGGTTGGTTATCTCTTCCAATCACATGGAGGGTTTTATTTTTCCTCTTGCATGAAAAACTTATACAAAGTTATCATTTGCTGCCATAGTCAAAATGAGTCATGTTTTTGTTCGAGGGAAGCTAATTTGAGTTGGCCTTTATGCGGTGTCTCTTGACTCTTTTTTCTAGTTGGCCATCTGGGTCCGTTCGAATCTTGTTCTATCACATTAGCTATTTGGTCCTTTGCTCCTATTGGTTTGATAAGGTATCCATTGACTTCTTGATGGTAGGTTTGTCTCTTATTGACTTCGACATATTTTTTTCAGAGTAAACCTAGAGCCGCACCCTAGCACTATTTACATCATTGATAGGTGACCTTGTGCCCAACATTTGATCAACATCATGGGTATTTGACTGAGTGGTTTCCCCTGTGTTCGAACTTAGCTTACATTATCACACTTGGGATTTGTGTAGTACCTTAATTTCCATTTGACCCTATCAGTGGATATCTCGCCTCTTTGTTAGCTTTCATTATTGGTTGGTTCAGAGGGTTTCTGCTGTGTGCTAGCTACATTTTTTGCATGCTAGAAACTTACTTTGGGTTGGTTAATTCACTTTGCTTCGCCTGATTCCGGCCAAATCTTGGCCTGCGTGTTACACTCACACTGGAATGATGTGGGATTCCTTAATGCCTTCCTTCCAATAGATATTTTCCCATCGACTCTGACTCATTTCTCTAGGAATAAGGTCTAGAGTCCTTTTGTTAGTACCTTAGGGTTTGCAGTCATCAGTGTCAGACTCCTTTGTTATCAATAATGAGAATACATCAATGTCTCCTGATTGGTACATTCTCTCAAGTCTTCAACTTCAACACATTTATTCACACTTGTTAGATTATACTAGGGCACCTTAACACTCACTATCATTATCAGTGGGTTGTCTCACATTTTTTAATGGTATACATCAATTACCGGTAATCAAACAATTTATCACATGGTCAACCTTAGCTCATTTATTCCCATTGTGTAGAATTGAGCCATGGTGATCGACCAAGACCTTGGGTTTGCATTAGCATTTTTGTTTCACTTTGACAACTCCTTCAATTTTCTGCCAGTGACACCATCCATCCTTATATGTTGTAGTTTCATCACATCAGCATCTTATATGTTGGCACTCGAGTTGCACGTTGTACCATTTGTTCCACCACTTATGATTTGTTACTTGGAGATTTAGTTGTGACTTAAGTGATCATATATCTTTGTAGCATCATTGATCAGTATTTTATATGTGATACCTGGACATGATTTTGACTTGTACTTCTAGGCAATGGTCAGATTATTCACTATGTACTTCACATTTCAGCTATACTTGTACACATATTGGATCTTCTCTATACTTGATTTGCGGACATGATTTAATTTTCACTGAGAATGGGTATGCCTACCTCACACATGAGCTATCTTTCTTATTTCTATCACTAGTTTTTGGCAAGTTGAAATGTGGTGAAGTCCTGTCTAGTCCTGGAAAGGTTCTTTTATGCACATAATACATTTCGGCCATCATGTATCCCTTATGACCTCATATATTAGGGGGCATCTATTACAACATCACTTATCACCTCTATATACTTGATGAATTATGCATTGGCATTAGGCATCCCTTCGATTCAGACTTGATCACACTTATTAAAAAAAATAATTTAAAATCCATATTCGACTTTTCCCGGTTTTTTCTGCATGCAGACACGGGTCCATCCATTGATTACCTACGTATGCTATTTAAAATACTAAAAAATATATAATTATTCTATTAAAGAGGCATGGTTTATGGTTTTTTCCTGTAACTTAAATACCCCAGCCCATGGCCTAACTGTGCCCCAACTGAAAAAACTAATTTGAGGAAGTATAAATACACCTCAAGGGAATGGCCTAAAGGAGGAGAGAGAGAGAATATTATTGATATTATAGCCTGTTGGAGCCCTAATCAAGTATGATATTTCCCTGTGCCTCCTACACTTCCCAGGTTCAGGAAACACTTGTTTCCTTGTGATGATCACCCCCATTCTATGTGACATCATTTCTGCAACATTTATGGAAGAATCTTTGTGAGGCTAGGGCTAGAAAAATCTCAAGGACGGTTTGGATCAAGGCTGTGGCAGATCTTAGGTGATTTCTCCACTTTCTTTGTACATGTTATCAATAAAAGAAGTACTCTCCTATTCTTGATCTCTTTGTGTTATATGTATCATATACATGTTTAATTATCTTGAATGATTTATTTCATGTTATTTTTATGATATTATAGATGCTAACATGCTGAAATCTAGGACACATATGATTTGCAACTAGTTTGCGTGCTCTGTTTTGACTAATTTGCAGGTTCTAGAGCACAATGAGTAGTAGAGGGTTTGCACCATACATGATCGATATTAAATGAAGGATAAATGGGTAAGGTATAAAATCCTCATTTTTCTAGTTCAAGCATAAAAACTGATAATTAGAGTGCTTCTTGTGATGGTATGCCATCTGCTCTGTTAGGTCCCTCAACCTAGGCCTTAGGGTAGCTTTTTCCATAAAAAACCTCCAAATGTTTCTTTTGAGTACAAAAGGTGGAATATCTGGGTCATATTGTATCTCAAGAGAGTGTTAAGGTAGACCCTAACAAAATTAAAGCCATTAAGGAATGGAAAGTCCCCATAACCATAAATCAGTTGTGAGGATTTCTCGTGTTAACATGGTATTATCGCAAGTTTTTTAAGAATTATGGGAGAATAGCAGCACCTCTAATAACATTATTGAAGAAATATGTGTTTTCATGGACTCCTGAAGCAACTAAGGCCTTTGAACATCTTAAATAGGCAATGTGCCTAGCACCGGGCTTAGCTACGCTAGACATCACAAAAACCTTTATTATGGAATGTGATGCCTCAGGAAATGGAATTGGTGTTTTTTAATGCAAGAAGGAAGAACTATTTCTTTTGAAATCCATCCAATCAAATGAAAGTATTTATGAAAAGCTATTTATGAGAAGTAAATGTTGGAAATACTATATGCACTAAAGAAATGACGAACTTACCGAATGGGAAGACACTCCAAGGTAAAAGTTGATCATGATAGTCTTAAATATTTTTTGGAACAATGCCTATCTTCAGAAGAGAAAAAAAAATGGGTCACAAAGATGTTAGGTTATGACTTTGAAATCATCTACAAAAAGGGGAAGCTAAATGTTGTTGTAGATGCACTCACAAGAGAGGAGGAGGAGGTAGAAGCATTGCTTTGTGCCATTTCTATTGTCCAACCATATTGGATAATCGAAGCAAGGGAGGATTGGAAGAATGATGAAGAATGTGGAGATTCAGTCAAAAATTGCAGCAAGATCCCAGTACATCTGATACATTTAGCTGGAAAAATTATTCCTTATGGTACCAATATCGCTTATATCTTTATAAGAATTCCCAACTAAAACAAAAGATTCTTTTGGAATTTCACACCTCTCTCGGTAGGAGGACACTCAAGATTTTTAAAAACTTACCACAGGGTGAAGGAAGAGTGCTTTTTGGATGGAATTAAATATGATATTCAAAATTTTTTGGCAGAATTTTTGGTTTGCCATCAAAATAAAGTTGAGAAAATTAAGATCCCGAGTCTGCTACAACCTTTACCCATTCCAAGTCAACGTTGCGGAGAGGTTTCAATGGATTTTATCACAGTTTTACCTAATTCTAAAGGAAAGAGTGTCATCATGGTGGTAGTTGACAGCCTTACTAAGTATGCACACGTTTTTGCATTATCTCATCCATTTAAAGCAAGTACAGTTGCTACAAAATTTATGGAAACAATTCAAAAGCTACATGGAAACCCAAATATTATTGTAAGTGATAGATATCCCATTTTCACTAAAAAGTTTTAGATGAAATTATTTTCTTGTTTGGGTACTCAACTAGCCCATAGTTTATCTTATCATCCTAAATTCGATGGGAAAACTGATTTAGTGAACAAATATTTGGAAGGATATCTTCGTTTTTTTGTATATGATAAACTAACACAATGGGTCAAGTGGTTACCTCTCATTGAATGGTGGTATAACATTTCCTTCCATACTGCAACAAAAGTGACCCCATTTATGGCACTTTATGGATATCGTCCACCATCCATCAAATCATCTCTAAAAGAAAATGATAAGGTTAAAGTAGTGGAAGATCACATCGAGCATAAACAACAAGTTCTCAAACTCTTAAAGGATAACCTAATTTGACACAAAATCGAATAAAACAAGAGGTAGTTCAACATTGTAGCGAGAGAATTTTTGATGTAGGAGACTGGGTATTTTTATGTCTAAAACCATACAAACAAATGTCCCTCAAGAAAGCTAAGAAGGATCATAAATTATGGCTAAAGTACTATGGTCCTTACAAGGTGTTGCAAAATATTGGTACTATGGCATACAAATTGGAGCTTCCTGCTTCTTCTCGAGTGCACCTAATTTTCTGTGATTCATGCTTAAAGAAGGTTATGGGTGAAAAAATTCCAGTTCAAACAATATTTGCAGAACTTTATAAGGAAGGAAAAATAATATTGGAACCTGAAGAAGTCACAGAAACAAGAACTCGATAGCTATGAAATTGATCAATTTTAGAGTATCTCATCAAGTGGAAGAACTTACCCACTGAAGAATAAAATTTATTCTAGTACATTCTTTTAATGTTTTATTAAATTGTTTAATGATATTGTCTAATTATTTTTGTGTACTATATATTTTGTAGACATCGACACATTCCTTGCAGACATGCCTCCTCCCCCACCAAAGGGATCAAATGCATTGATGGGTGAGGCCTAAGAGGGCGGGACACATTCTCAGATGCAGAAGGGAATGGACGTATGGGCTCATTCGGTTGGCCTCAAATTAGTATGCACTATTGTGACCAAATTTATAGACTTTTGGTTGAGGTGGGAGTCTGCCTTATAAGGGCTTGAGACATTAGGCCAGATCTTAGGCTCCTAGAGTTCTTGAGACACTGTCTGCATGATATGATGACTCTTATGTGTCATATCGTTAGAGCTACTAGGCTAGTGGAAATGAGGAGGGATGTAGGGCATTCAAAAGATACGTCACATGAGTCTTCATGCAGTGCTAGCATATCAGATCATGTTGATGAGGGTGGTGATCATCCTTCTGGTAGTACTACCCCATTGGATCTTGGTCAGGGTGATGATGATCCTTTTGGAAGTACACCTCCATGTCATTCGCCTAATGATCATCCCAGTACTGGCGGAGGTGCTTCATATTTCTCTTGAGAGAGTAGACCAACCACCTTTCCCTCCACATTATAGTTTGAATATTGAGGCACTACTTGACCATCCATCATCTGCTACTAAAACCTAGGTTGTCACTACTACGAATATTGTATTAGATATTCAACAATAGTTATTTGACTTGATGTAGTTTTTTGACATGTTTATGATTACAATCCTTATGTTTTGTTAAATGTGATCACGATGATGATGCCCTGTTATACTATTATATTTGTGTGCTAGCTAATGAATTTTATATGTGCTATAAGTGTGTATAATTAGATGATGATAGTGAATCTAAATTTGTATCTTAGATCATGTTTATTTTTGTTAAATGGTTATCATCGTGATGTTTGTGAACTTATATCAAAATTTTATTGATGAAATTACATTCAAAACAACTTACATTAAAAATAATGCAAATATTTTTTTATAAATTACAGAGTTTAGTATGATTGAAACTCTAATTGTCAGATTACCTTAAATATTTTTCTATTGCTTGGATATTTCATTCATATTCTTTGTAACCTAATTAGTAAAATATTTCAATATTCACAGCTAAAAAATAATTAGAGTTCAAATATTTTAGTTAGTTCTTAATAAAACGAAAATGTGTATTTCATTTAATTTTTAATATAAAATAATAATAATAATAAATTATTCAAAAATACAATTTAAACAATGAAAAATTACACTATGATCGATCTATATATAGATATAGAAAACCAATATAGATCCATCTTAATTACGTATATACCAATCACTAAAAAAGATTAAATCTTGTGACATGTACAACATTTTGGTGCTATTTTGGTTCTTTATTTCCAATTCTGGTTTAAATTTATCTTTTTTAATAATAAATATGAGTTAAATAATACAAAAATATTACTATATTAGGTTTAATGTTTTGAAAAATAATATATTTGATCATTTGTTAATGAAAAACTCAAGAAATATTATTTTTTCCACATACTTATCACAAGATACCCACTAAAATTCACGTTTTCAAATTTATCCTACCTAATGTTACATCATGTTCATAGTGATAAAGACATGTCTACTTTAAATAATTTTCTTATAAATACATAAAAATAGATATTTATTTTACACAATCTAAATATGAAAGAAAAATGCATCACAAAGTCTATTAGAAAGTCAAACAAATGCCTCTTAATCACCATCGCGTTATTTATCATTTAATTCCTAGCCATAAAATATTTATTAATTAAACTTTTATTTATAAATAACATTAAAATAAAAGCCAAAACTTGTCCATTATCCATGAAGAAAAAGTTAAAAACTCTCATGCATCCATGTAAGCCCATTTATATCTCTTATGGTCCATAAAAATATGCAATGACAACATTTTATGCATGCATAAGACCTCCTTTTAGTTTACATAATGTTGTAAGAACTCGAATTTAAATATAGTAAGCATGAATTCATGTCAAGAATTTAATTTACATATTGATACACAGTTTTTCCATTGCTAAAGTCCTCATAGATTTATCACTACATGACTTATATTTATTTTGAAATAAACAAAAAGAAAAAAACACGTGAACTGATTAATAAACCAATAAGTATTAAATCTAGAATAAATCTTCAAATTTGTTTCTAAATTCACTATTTTCTCATTTCAGTTATATTCTTCTCATTTTCCTCTTTGAGAAGGATTGTGACCTTGAATCCCTATTATCATAGACATTATACACCATGTTTTCAACTACATTTATATTTATGGAGATATGTTTCATATTGAAAATAAGGGAGCTCATTTTACTATATTGAAAAGCTTTCATGATGGTTTATTAGGATTTTTTTTTAAACACGAAAGAGTATTGGATATATATATTAATCCATGCCTGGTCATGGCTAAAAACAAGAGATATACATTTTCGTTACAATTCCATTGGTGTGCTTCATAAGCTGCAAGATTAGTATGTCTAACCAAACCCAATTTTTCTTCAAATTTAAAAAAAAAAGGTTGAGAAACTACTATTATGCTAGTATAGAATTTAGAATATTGTGATAAGATAAAAATAAATTTAAAATTAGACATTTAGAACAGACATTTTGAAACATACTAATCATCTGGGTCGGCTAGACGATTGATGTCAAATCCAATGCTTTCTTTTGTTGGCTGGGAGTTCTACTTAACAAGATGAATTTGGAGGTCCTGAAGCTTGATTATGAGTGCATCAACTTCATCTCCGAGTTTCCAAATTTTCTTTCTCTTCTCCACATTAAAATCGTACATCTCGCTTGCCTCGATCCTTTTTTGTTGAAGAAGCAATTTTAATTCGGCGATACCAACCCTCAATTTAGTATGTTCACTTATACATGTTCCATAAGCAGGGGAGAGTAAGTGGCAAAATGAGGGAATTTTACCTAATTTTTCATAGCGTGACATACCACCCTGCCAAAGCGTGGATGGTGACATCCTCAGGAACCAACATCCATGACAATTAACACAGGTATACCTTTCACCCAACTTCTAGTTGCTTTCAAAGATACTATGAACTTAACAAAATTCCCAGACCATAATTAATTGCGACAAAATCTCACCAAAATGGGGGTCTGGGTATCCCCCATCCACTGAGACCATCTAGTGGCAACTCGAAACCTACCAAATATACCTATCACTTACAACCCATAGGAAAAACCTGAACACCTTCACCATGTCTAATTTCGATTTGTAACCCCATGATTTATAGGATGAGCCGAATAGGAGCCTCCTGTGGCACTGAGAGATGGTTCGTGAGCCTCCAAAGTCTCACCCTAGGGAGGGAGGGTGAGATATAGGAGGGGAGGGAGGCTGAAGCGGAGGTGGGGAGGGAGGGTGAGGTGGAGGCGGTGATGGAGGTTGAGGTGAAAATCATAACACATACATGATTTTCCTTCTCCATTTTCTATCACTTTGTGGTTATTTTAGATTGACACCCAAAATTTTGTTTTGAGAAAGGAGATAATATGCGTGTATTTAGATTTATATCTTAATAAAATATAACTATAAATTGATAACCCTTGCTTTGAATTAAAATCTATTGATCCACATACTTATCCCGAGATAGTCAATAAAATTCACGTTTTCACATTTCTCCTACTAATACTATATCATGCTCACAATGATAAAGACACGTCTACTTTAAATAATTTACTTATAAATACATTAAAAATAAATATTTATTTTACATAATCTAAATAGGAAATCAAAATGCATCACCAAGTCTATTAGAAATTCAAACAAATTCCTTTTAATCACCATCACATAATTTATCATGTAATTCTTAGCCATAAAATATTTATTAATTCAACTTTTATTTATAATTACCATTTAAAATAAAAGTCAAAACTCTTCCATTTTCCATGAAAAATAAAAATAAAAGCTCTCATGCATCCATGTAATCCCATTTGTTTCTCTTATGGTCCATAAAAGTATGTAATCAAAATTTTATACATGCATAAGACCTCCTTTTAGTTTACATAATGTTGCAAGAATTGAAATTAAGTGTAGTAAACATGACTTCACCTCTTATGTGAGGAATTTAATCGTACATATTAATACACAATTTTTTCATTGTTAAAGTCCTCATAGATTTATCACTACATTATTTATATTGGTTTTAAATAAACAAGAAGAAAACCATGTGAATTGATTAATAAACCAATAAGCATCTAAATCTAGAATAAATCTTCAACGTTGTTTCCAAATTCCCTATTTTCTCATTTTGGTTATATTTTTCTCATTTTCCTATTTGAGAAGGATTGTGACCTTGAACCCTTATTATCATAGATGTTGTACACCATGTTTTAAATTGCATTTATATTTATCGAGATATGTTGCATAAGGAAAATAAGGGAGGTTATTTTACTATATTGATTTTTTTTTATGATGGTTGTAGTAGGCATTTTAGTACACATAATAACTCATACATGATTTTCCTTCTCCATTTTCTATCACTTTTGAGTTATATTAGATCGATAATCACAATGTCATTTGAGAAAGGAGACAATAAGAGTATATTTAGATTGATATCTTAATAAAATATAGTTATAAATTGATAACTCGTGATTAGAATTACAATCTTTTGATCTATCCTGATGTCTATCCAAATCCTATAGAAGAAGTTTTCTATAAATTATATTTTTACACATTAAAAAAAATGTTAAAAGCATTATTTTTAAATTATAACTTACACAATTGGAAATATTAAGTTTTAAGTGTAAAAATGTTTCCACTGCAAAAAAAAATGTATAAAAACGTCTGTGAATCTTACCAATTATATAAAATGCCAACAAGATATATATATATATATATATATATATATATATATATATATATATATATAAAATAAAAACATACAACGATAGTATTAATGATGAAATAACACAAGTATATATCACTCTTCATTTTCATCATCGTAATTATCTTACTTGCTTGTAATAATAGCATTGTTTTTCTCAAAAATATGTTTTGATATAGGGTCGTTCCTTAATACGAACCACTAATCCCTATCCAACATATTTGTGTAAAAAAACACTTGGTTGATTTGTTTGGGGAAAACATAAGGGTCCCTAGCTTCATGCCACATCTTTCTAAAATTGATAGATTTCAACCCACTGTCATGATATTCCTTTACATTATTCCGATCAAAGTTTTTCCACCAATTTCACTTACAAATAACACAATGGAATGAAGAGAAGTCCACTGGAATGATCTCTTGTTTCTTTCCAATGTAACCTAATATCCCCTGTATTAGGTTTTGATCGCAGTTTCTAGCATGACTATATTGGTCAAATTTTACTTCCACTCCACATTCTTATGTCACACATCCATCATTGACATCCTCCATGAAAAAATGATGCCCATATTCCCACATAGATGGGAACAAATGCACCTAAAAAAAATTGAAAAAATGATAGTGTCATGTGTTTAATAACCAAAACACAATTAAAAATATAAATCATATATGTCGCAATTCAAAGGTGCATTGTGAAGTTAAAAATGTACAAAATATAGTATTACCAAGTTGCTGCATTGGGAAATGACCAGATGCATCGTATTTCTCTCTAACTTGATCAACAACCCAACTATTAGGGTATTCCATTGGCATATCTTCTTTTATATGAATAGGATTAGGCATCCTTCTACCATTCAATCATTTGAATTTTTTCCTTAAACTGTCCCATTTCCTCCTCTTCTACTCACATGATGCGACCCATGATTGTGTCGCTTCCATATAGTAGGAATGAATTTGTTGATGGCTTCAATTTTTGAACTCATTGATGAAATAAAACCAACATATTATTACAGATGAGATAAAAATATTCATTAATATGAAGTTCGATGTGAATAGTTACTATGTAGAAATTTCACAAATAACAAGTCAATCTTTATCATGCACCTCTTTCAATTCGTTTGGAGAAGCCCCCCTTCTCTTTTGTCTTCATTTGTTTCACTATCCCAAATCACTTCACCTAGTATGTTGTAAATATCCTTGATGTACTCACTAGCATAATATACAAAAGTATACAATATATACTCCTATGTCATAGACCCCTTGGGTTTTACCCTTTTCTGAGATAAACCTTTCAATTTCCACATGTACATCTCTAATAAGAACTTCCAATGACAAGAAACAGACCAACTAATTCAACCTCATCTACTAGGTGAATTAGAATATGATCATGTAAGTCTATGAAACTTGTCGATAGTTCTTTCTCAAACATACAAACAATCTCAAATATCTCTTGAAGCCACTGTGGAAAGCTAGGCATATGAATCTCATTTGATGTGACTCAATGTAAAAGTGCATATAATTTATATATGCCATGTTTTCGGTCTTGTGGGAAGTCATGGTTCACACACCCACACACGAGCATAGGAAAATGATGTTGCACTGTAAATATTATATTATGTAAAAATTAATTATAAAATAACCCATTGCATAAAAATAATAAGAAATAATAAAATCTTGTATTTGTCATATGTACTCCTAGAAGGTTCAAATTGTCATGTGATTTCAACCCCGACAAATGGTCTTCCTTAATGAAGCAACACCGTATCGAATACCCATATAAAGAAGGAACCCTCACACTTAGTATAACTTCCTTTTCTAAAGAAATATCACATTTCTTTAAAATCCATGGGACATGACCTTCTTTGAAATACTAAGAGGGACCGACCTCTCCTCTTGTTTCCTGTCTTGGCCATTGTTTCTTTTTAGTTTTTGAAGAAATAATATCTCTCCTAACTGACAATGTGTCATTTTATTTCCATGATATCTAACTCCATAAAGAAGATGAATTTTTTTTTAATATATGCATTGGGTATAGTAAGTGGGCAATCTTAAAATGCTACAAATATGGGATATCATAAAAGACATATTCATTTTTCATCCCAATGGGAAATTTATCAACATAGTTGTCAAATAATTTTGGATCATCGAACATAGGCTTGCCATTTGAATTGAAAATTTATACACAATTCTTCTCCTTCTCTCTCTCATATTCTTTAAGCCATTCAGATGGTGTCATTATGGCATGTATTTGGGTTCTCTCTAGTTTACCATTAAAAGAAAATATTTCTATTTTGTAAGGGTGTTATTCTAGGAGGAATACCCTAGAGTAGTCATATACTACATTTCATAGGTGGTCAAACAACCTAGCGTTTAAATAATGTCCACAAAATTTACATCCATAATATCCTTTTGTTAAAAGACCCATGAAATTATTATATATAGGGAATGTTAGTAATCATGAAGATCAAAACTATTGCAGTGAATTAAATTAATATGCAAAACAATATTGTTATGTATATAAAAAAATCATTAAAAATGTAATTTACTAGAGAAAAATACTAATCTTGGATAATCATGCATGGTGTAAGAACATATTCCATATAATGTAAAAATCCTCTATGTTGTGATGGGTCTCGATGCATCGTACGTATGTATCCCTTCCCACAATTCCTTCAATTCATCTACCAATGGTTGTAAGTAGACATCCATTTTCTTCACTTTCCTTATACTAGGGACTATGAAAACCAACATAAAATGTTCATTCTTCATGAACAACCATGGGGGGATATTGCTATTGATTACTACTAGTGCCTAAATAGAATAGTTGGTGTTTTGGAGGTAATATGGGTTGACACCATCCATGCCTATGTTGAATAGGAGACTTCGTACTTCATCCTTGAATTTTTCAGGCCATGTATCCTCTATATGCTTCATGCCTATTAAATTTTTTGGGATTCACATAACTCCGACACACTTCTGTGTGATCCATGCCATCCCTACAACATAGCTAATTATTTCCAATGAAAGAGAATTTTAATAATTAGTATTATAGGAATGTGCCTCAATATCTTATGAGGAGGACCATGTGATTGCCCCATTTTTTCTTATTTATGGTACTTTTCATGCCCATATTTTAGACATATCTGTTTGTCTGCATATTCTCCTCTATATAGAATAGACTCATCCAGACATGCATGATATGATTTATACTCAACACCAAACATTTTGAACAAATTATTTTCTTATTTGCATCTACACGACAATAAATTATCACTCATAATAACCCTATATTTTAATAATCTACAATTGATGGGGAATATAATTGTACAATGTCAATATTTAACATTCATAAAATCAACCATTTTTAATGTTGATTGGGTGACAATATTTGTCAAAATATAAGTCACTTGATTGATCATGCAGGTGAATTACCTCAATATTTATAAGAAGCATGAACTCAACATGCAAAATTTTCTTTCAAGTTGTAAAGTAACATCATTGTCCCCAACTGACTAGACTTTGACTTGCCACCAGGTCCAAAGAGAGGGGTGGTGGAAGGAGATTTCAGGCTTTCGAACAATTTATCAGTGATATGAGCATCATCCATTATTTCATCATTCTGGAGTGCATCTAAAAAATTGCCTCCATGATTGTGGTATTCTATAATTAATCATCCATATCAAACTATATTTTATTTCCTCCATTTCCAACTTGTGATGGAGAACTTCTATTGTTGTAGTCATTCCTAATTGGAAAATCTACATGGAGTAGGGATTGAATGAGTGGTTGATTCAAACATTCTTTGTATGATGCCTCTCCAAGTATCTCCCTTAATGAAACCTTCTCTTGATTTAAATTTGTAGTGGGGTGCACCAGAATATGGTAGTTGGGTTGCTCATCATCACCAAAATCCTAATTTAAAAAAATATTGAACATTAGTAAATCAATGATATTAGTAAGCACATAAATGTAATTGGTTTGTTGAAATTACATTCTACCAAAAACTTATTACCATCGTTGGTCTAGGATTGTGGTTGGAAGATGCCATGTTCAAATTGGTAGGGTGAAGTGGCTATCCATTTTCACTAACAACTGCTTACGATATCATGCTACTAATAAGAGTTTCTGACATTTGAAATGGAGGAATATTTTACACATATGAAGTCGATTAGGAATCAAGATCCCATGAACTTGGATACATTTTACTCAAATTGACATGGATTTAAAAAAAGTATTTACTTAGATAATTGAAATATGAATAAAATATGAACTTACTGGAGATGGAAAGGGAGAACTCCGCAAATGAATTTGACTAGAAATATGGAACGAGTTAGAATTTGATGAATTGGAAATTTGATATTGTGATATTTTATCCATGCATTTGAGAAAAATCAGAAATAAAAATCTGTGCACATATCTAAAATTAATTTCGAGAACCATGTAAGCACAATCTAAATTTCAATATAGTTTTCAAACCATTTTTCAAGAATAAGGTGACTTTAAGTGGAAAATGTGTGCTACTAGCTATTGTAACTCATGTGGATGTGTCCTAAAGGATAATTTGATATGCATATGTTAGTTTATGTGAAAATAAAATTTCAGATGCATTTTAACCATATCGGTGCTCTTATTAAGACTAACTGCACCAATGCATTTAAATGATAATCGCACTGGGGAATTAATATAATAACCACACTGGTTTCTGACATCTCAAAGTTTAAAAAATATTATATCATCTCAATTCTCTTGTTAAAAACAATAACGATGTGTTTAAATAGAAAAAAAGAAATATCCGCACTTGTTCCCAGGATTTCAAAAATAAAAATGAATTCTACCTTGTCGGTGCTCTTATAACTATTACAACAATGATGCATTTAAATACAAACCACGTTGTTGTGTTAAAACATTAACTATACCATTTTGGGATTTCAAAAGAAAAAATTCTATCATGTCAGTGCATTTAGAAAATTTGGCGACCCAACAATTTCGATGCACTTTACTTGTGAAGGCACCGATGCTCTTTAATATCAAACATGTTGAAGTTTGGATTAAGTGAAAAAACAACGGTTTTTTTTTGTATAAATTGAAAAATTAACAGTAATTGATTTTTTAAAATCTAATTTCATAAAGTATTTTAAATAGTAAAAAGTTATTCACTATTTCATCATTTTTCTAAAAATTTCAAGGGAGTGTTTTGCAAGAGAGACATATGAGGAGCACTATGCGCCAACTGAATACTTTGGAGAAACAAAACTATTTAGAATATAAGAAGTTAAAAGGTACGGTGATTCACTCAAAACCCTCCATAGTAAAAATTTTAAACTTTATTGTTGATTTTAGGAATAATATTTTTTTACAATTTCTATTAGGGTTAATTAAAAGAGAGATCATTTTCAAGAGAGACATACTGGGAGCACTCTGGAGCAGTGAAATATTTTGGAACCACAGAAAGATCATAGTTTGAAAGGTAGGGTGATTCACTCAAAATCTTGCACACCAAAAGTTTCAAATTTTATTGTTAATTTTTTTTATAGTTTCTGTTAGATTTATTCAAAATTCATAAGAAATTTAAAAACCCTGCATAATAAAAAAATTACTATTGATTTTACTAGTAAATTTTTTTAAAATCTCTATTCCTATTTAGATTTAATTAAAATCCAAAAGAAAATAAAAAAAAAACTCAATACTTACCTTAAACCCTTGCTTCTTTTTGCTTCTGTCACTGAAAATTTTTACCTTAGGGTTTTTCATTTTAGGAATTTTAGATTTAATGGGTTTTTCTACTTACTATATATATGGAATTTGACATGTAAAGTAGGGGGATCAATTATTGAATTAGATTAAAACGCTGTCGTTCATGTCTGTTTTTTTTAAAAACGACGTTTGTTTCACGTTGTGCCTTGTGTAATATAATGAACTGGTTTTGGCAATGCTTCTATCATTACATATCACACTGAATCATGTCGGCCCTGTCCAGTCTATTTATCACAGTGTTGAGTGTAATATAATGCATTGGCTCACCTCTACTAAATAGTACCATTAGGTGATGGTAGTGATTTTATCATTGCAAATCGCACCGTCCTAGATTAAAATTATTTTAAAAAATTATCTTTCACTGTTGGTGTTAACCAATTAAATTCCCAGTGTGTTTAGTAGATTAAGCACACAAGGAAAGTTATTCAAATAGCCGCACTAGTTATCATTGCTATTTTGGATGAAAATTATTTGATTTATGTATAAAATATATTTACTGACTTTTGTATTGAATGGTACATGTTGTTATATATTGTAAAAAATGTCTGAAAGGTTTTCTAGTAACAAATATACTGATTGACACAATAATTGCACATCCAAAAAAACAGAAAAGGAAAGTTGTTTTTAAATTCTTTACAAAATTCTTTGATCTATATGTAATTTTAACTAATATTTTTTTGTTAGTGTGTGTCATGTAGATCCACAAAATGAAGAAGGTCGATAAGATTATTTATAATCTAAGTTCATAAGAGCATAAAACACTGATAGAAAATTTTCAGAAGGATGAATCAGGTGAATCAAAAAATATTATTCAATATGAATTTTTATTTTTAATTTGTAATAGTAATATGCTTAAGAATATTACATAACATGTTTCACACAATCAATTAATTCATATATGTTACAGGGAGAAACAACAAAGGAAAATATCAATGTCGTTTTAAGAAAATAAAAATTATAGAACATGTAAATGATGTCGAATTTTTCCTTAGCTCATCTAGAGTGGTGTTGGAGGTTAATGAAATGGTTTTTTTTTTTTTTTTTACGAAACTATAAGGGATATAGTTGAACGAACGTATAGATATTCTTTCTAATTAGAATATAAAAATCAAATCCAATGACTCCAAGAACCAAATTATATCTTGTAGGTTTTAACCCTGTATAGAAATTATCTGCAAACGAATCTTAAAGATAGAAAATAAACAGTAGAGAGAGCATAAAACATAAAACAAATAAACATAGAGATATTCCCCTAGATCCCAAATTGAGATGACCAGCTAGATTTTTCATTATATTCCTTTTAGTGTTACAGCACATATATATACATGCCGAAGCATACATAAACCCTAATCCATTAACCCTGGATTAGAACATAATCGTAGTTCCCTTGACCGGATCTACAAAATACCAGGGGCCAAAAACCATTGTACCCGAAAACCATGTGCAAATCGATCCGGAAAACCATGGGCAGATCCACCCACCGGAAAATAAGGACCAAATTTTTTTTCTGAGGCACTGCCCTAGACACTGACAGGGGGGGCTACCGCCCCCTTGTGACCCCCCACCCCCTCCTGGACGTTGCGCCCAGTGCAACGTACATGGGGTGCTATCGCCCCCCTTGTGACCCCCCCCTCGCGTGATTAGTCGTGGAAAGAATATAACACATACCCAACATTCTCCTACTTGTTGTTTTCTTTCTGCAGGGGGCCACATGAAAGCTTAGTCATTAGCCCAATTCTGCAACACCGATTTTTTCTCTACACCAAGAGAACTTCTGAGTGCTTACAGACTTCGTCAATGCATCTGCAACATTCTTCAAAGTGTCCACCTTTACCAGAAACACCCTTTTAGCCTCAACCATATCTCTCACAAAGTGATATTTCACATCAATGTGCTTTGTATTTGAATGATAAGCAGGGTTCTTAGCCAAGAAAATTACACTTTGGCTATCACAATCTATCCTTATAGCTTGCTGCACCAACCCCATACTTGAACACAATCTCTGCAACCAAACTGATTCCTTTCTTGCATGAGTTGCTGCTATGTATTCAACGTTTGTAGTTGAAAGAGCCACTACAGGCTGTCTTTTACTCATCCAACTGACTGCACCTCCAAATAGGCTAAACACATACCCACTTGTAGATATTCTTTTGTCCAGATCTCCAACCCAGTCTGCATCAACAAAACCATGAATGTCCAACACTCTTTCCAATCCTGGTCTTCCCCAGTAGCACAAGCCATAATCACTAGTGCCACGTAAATATCTAAAAACCCACTTCATTGTTGTCCAATGCTCCTTCCCTGGGTTTGACATAAACCTGCTCAATGCTCCCACTGCATGTGCAATGTTTTCTCTAGTACAGACCATTACATACATCACGCTACCCACTGCACTTTCATATGGAACATGGGACATATCCTCCTCTTCTTCTTGTGTCTTGGGACACTGTTCAGCAGACAGCTTTGTACCTATAGAAATTAGAACATTCATCGGTTTACTATCCTGCATATTTAACCTCTGCAATATAGTCTTGACATACATCCTCTGGTTTAACCAGAGCTTCCTCTTTTCCAAATCTCTCTTAATTTCCATGCCCAAAATATAGTTTGCAGCACCAAGATCCTTCATGTCGAATTTGGAGAACAGTTGGGTCTTCAAATCTTGAATAATTTCTTTGTCATTTCCAATCAACAACATATTATCCACATACAAGACCAAATAAATATCACAACCACTAATTAATTTAAAATAAACACAATGATCCTCCTTGCTTCTGGTGAAGCCAAGTCCCCATATGTAGGTATCAAATTTCTGATACCACATCCTTGGTGACTGTTTTAACCCATACAGAGACTTCTTTAACCTGCATACTGGTTCTTTCTTCCCCTTCACCATAAAGCCTTCAGGTTGTTTCATTTAGATCTCCTCTTCTAGATCCCCATGAAGAAATGATGTCTTCACATCCATCTGTTCTACCTCAAAATAAAATGCAACAGCAACAAATAAAAGTAATCTAATAGAAGTAACTTTGGCAATAGGAGAAAAAATATCACCAAAATCAATTCTCGGCACCTGGGAATAACCTTTTTCTACTAACCGAGCTTTGTATTTCTCCACCTTGCCTTCTACATTCATCTTCTTCTTAAACACTCATTTTCTCCCAATGGGCTTCTTTCGAGCCGGCAACTCCACCAGATCCCATGCCTCATTTTTATGCAAGGATGCCATTTTATCAACCATGGCCTCTTTCCAGAGTTTTCCATCCTCTGGATATACTGCCTCCCTGATAGTTCTGGGATCATCATCAGTTATAGTTAAAGCAAAATTTGAACAGAAAGCAGATGAACTATACCTTTCTGGTTATCTTATTTCCCGAGCTGATCTTCACATAGCTAGAGTTTGTGGCTCTTCCTCTTCTGAGTCTTCTTCTTTTGTAGAGTCTGATTCATCCTCCTTTAGCTCAAACTCTATCTTCTCAAGTTCCTTTGGTAGGACTTCATGTTTAACAAAATATTTCACCTCTTTAAACACCACATCTCAGCTATACGCAACCTTCCTTGTTTCTGGGTTCCAAAGCTTGTAACCCTTTAAACCATCCTTATACCCCATAAAGATGCACCTTTCAGATTTATTATCCAACTTGGTCCTTTTCTCCTTTGGAACATGTATATATGCATCACATACAAATACCCTTAGATGTGAAAGGGAGGGTTTCTTACCAGTCCATACCTCATGTGGAGTCTTATCCTCCAACGCTGATGAAGGTGATTTGTTAACTAAGTAACATGCAGTCTCCACTGCCTCTGCCTATAATTCTTGTCCTAACCTAGTACCACTGAGCATGCTTCTTGCCTTTTCCATCAACGTTCTATTCATTCTTTCTGCAACTTCGTTTTTCTGAGGTGGGTATGGAGTAGCCTTATTCTGTGTTATACCACACTTCTTACAGAACTCTTGAAATTCCTTCTTGCAGAAATCCCCACCATTATCTGTCCTTAGCACCTTTATCTTCTTCTTTGTCTGGTTTTCCACCAGAGCCTTAAATTCTTTAAATATGTCAAGAATTTAGATTTCTTCCTCAAGAAATATATCCATGTATTCCTTGAGAAGTCATATATGAATGAAACATAGTACACAGACTTACCTAGTGATGGAACCAACACAGGTCCAAACACATCACTATGCACAAGCTCTAATATCTTGTTCGCCCTCTTAGCACCAGAAGGAAAACTCACCTGATTCTGCTTCCCATATACACAATGTACATAGAAATCAAAATCTAGAGAGCTATTAGAGATACCTTCTACCATACCATTTCCATCCAGTATTCGAAGGCCCTTCTCTCCAATATGTCCAAGCCTTTGATGCCATAACATGGTCTTTTCTGTAGAGACCGCTAGGCTTTCCGCTCCAATTTCGGGAACCACAGAACTGTTGCACCCAACAATAACAGTGCTGCCCTGAAGCTTGTACAGAGTTCCAATCCAAACTCCCCACATTAATACCAGTGCTCCTTGAACCATTTTATAGGTATCTTTCTTGAACAATGTTTTTACACCTGCATCATCCATCTTGCTTACAGAAATCAGATTTCTAGCTAATGCATGAATGTGCAGAACACCAGGAAGTGTTATAATCCTTCCACCTTGCAGATTCAACTTGACTTTTCCACATCCGACGATTCTAGCATTCCTATATCACCTAAGAAGACATCACCGCCATCATATTTCTCATACTCGTAGAACCACTCCCTATGGGGAGTGAAGTGAAAG
The DNA here is from genome assembly GCA_034641835.2 of Pinus albicaulis. NCBI lineage: Eukaryota > Viridiplantae > Streptophyta > Pinopsida > Pinales > Pinaceae > Pinus > Pinus albicaulis. The sequence goes on from CM076581.1 coordinate 1,394,571,637, forward strand.
GATGCACCCGAATCAATCAACCATGACTCATGATCTACATGTGTATTTGAAGAAGAAGAAAAATACACATCCCCACCTTCATCCGAGGTGGTTTTTGCCTCTGCAGAAGGAGCATCATCAGATCCCTTTCCTTTCTCAGGAGCTTTAGATCTGCAGTCCTTTTTGTGTTGGAAAAAATACTGAGAGGGGGGGTGAATATGTATTTTGAGCTGACTGAAATTTTTTTTACTTTTTCTTTGAGAAGATTTCCATACGCGGTTTTTATGGGCTGAACTAGCATATACGCGCAGAAATACAGAAGGAAACTAGCATATACAGATTTATCTTTCAGATTTAGATAATTTCTCAGGAACAGTATTTTAAACAGATTTATCAGTTATGAATAAGGCTAGATAATAGAAGTTATGAGCAGTAAACAACAGTATAAAGCATCACACACATGAACACCAATATTTAAGGTGGAAACCCAATTCGCAAGAAAACCACTGCTGCCGTCGTCTCTGGCTTCAATATTTATTATATAGAAAACCTTTTACAACATTGTACTGATGCAGAATTATACCAGTACCCAGGCTTCTACCTGCAGAAGGCTGCAACCTTCTCTCGTTTTCCAGCTACAACTGGAAGGGAGCTCCAACCCCCTGATTTTTTTACCAGCCTCTCCTGGAAGGGAGCTTCAACCCCCTGATTTCAACACCATCTTCTACTGGCTGAAAGCTTCTACTTTCATACTGAAGGCTTCAACCCTCAGGTCCACTGCAGACCACGTTTCATCAATTTTCATACTGGATCAAAACAACTTCAATACAACCTCTTAGCATCAAAAATCATACTTTGCCCAAAAACTTCAATCAGAACAGTAGGATCACTGTAACCAGAACATCAAAAATAATTCAGACTTCAAAACAAATATGCAGATACAAACTCAACTTTTAACATTCATCAATTCAGATAGCATACGCTACTTCTCTTTACTGAAGTCGCATGTATACGCACTTTCCTTCTCATTAACCTGCGTATGCCTCTGTGCATACTATTTTTCAATAACATGAAATGCATATGCCACTTCTCTTCACCGAAGCTACGTGTATACGCGCTTTTCTTCGTATCAACCTGCGTATACTTCTGAGAATACTGATTTTTAGAACGTGATCAATCTCAGATTCAGATCTAAGGCTTTCAGTCAGACACCTTCTCAGTAATGCAGAACCTTTACACAGTCAGTCAGGTTTAACCATGTTTTCTCACTCATTGATTAGATTTGTTCATTATCAAATCAACAGCATACTTCATATTCAATCAACCCAGAACTTCAAGTAGAATTCATTGACCGATAGCAGAGAGAAAACAGAAATCACAGAAGTAATATCTGTAAATAAGCTTCAGAAACCCTAACTTCCATACGCGCTTTTTATTAAGCTAACCCACATATATACGTGCTTTTACCGAGACATACTAGTGTATAGATCTGTAAAAGATAAATTTTGCAGAATAGACCAGATCTATAAACTTACCCAGATTTCTTCAATTTCTTCATCAGACTCACACCATATCTTCATCATTTCTTTTGCAGATCATCCTAGAGATTCATCATTTCTAGATTTAGAGATCTTGAACCTTCATCATATCCATAGATGCATCATAGATTCAGATCTAACAATTAAGACCAGAGTTCATCCATGTAGATATTCCTTAGAGAGATTTATTCATTAAAAACCCTTACACATGCACACCTTGCACTATGATCCTCTTCTCCTTATATAGTTTTAGCCTTTATCAATACCATGAGTCAAAACCACTCAACCACTGATGGTATTCCTGGACGGGATCAAATAGATAATCCAGCACTCAATACTATGGGCCAATACCATGTTCATGTCCTCGGGTTTTATAAATTTAGAGCGAAAATAGGCATACACTACTTGGTACATACTTTTCCGCGTACATATGCTACTTTTCTTTTACAAACCCGCGTGCCTTTACAAACCCGCGTATGCTTTGTGACATCTTGTTCATCATTACTCTGGCACTTACTGGAATTCTTTTCTCTGTCACATCTGAAATAATCTGTAGCTACAACATCCTTACATATTTAACACATAGGTTTCTTATCATAGGCAAGTCAGTTTCCATCAAGGACAACTTCATCAAGTAGGTTTCCATCAAGGACAACTCATTGCATCATCTTGCCAACAATCTCCCCCTTTGGACTTGATGGCAAGCAATTCAACAACAACATTCTCCCCCTTTGACATCAAGGGAAAAGGGTAGATAAATATCCTTTGTACCGACAATACCATGCTCCCCCTGAGATCATGCTGCATCTTTAAACATAATTTTTTAATGAATCTATGACCTTTCCTATCACCAAGGACTCAAACTTACATCAATGATCCAACCAAGTGGATTTACATATGTGACTCAAGTACCCAACCAAGTGGGTTTACACATTTGAAAAAGTCCTTACATGAATGAATATTACAATTTTACATCATAGGTCTCAACATGACCTTTTTCATCAAATTACAGAAATGACTTATACAATCAAGATCAAATATTCTTAATCATGAGATCAGACTAAAAAAAATAATTAGAATGCCAACAATGCATCCTTTCCACATGAACAATGCTCCCCCTTAGCCTGTGCATCCTGAACATCAAATCATCAAGGCATCTTCATCAGAAGCATTAGAGAATGAAACAAAAATATGAGAGCTGGAACATCATCAGAGATACCCAACAACACTGCAGCTGTGCTGAAGAATGCTGACCCAGAAAAATTTTGTCAGCAAACACCCATATGCGGTTTTCTGTCTATAAACTCGCATATATACGCGATTGTCCTTCAGGAAATCCATGTATCCAATTTAATCTTCTGAATTTAAGCAGATCTGATCTTCTGAGAGGCAGAGACAATTCCCAGCTTCTGTCTGAGATATTCGAACGCTTCCCTGGGTAAAGGTTTGTTAAATATATCAACAACTTGTTCTTTGGAGGGAACATACTCCAACTTCACCTTTTGTTCAAGCACTTGTTCACGTACGAAGTGATACTTGATGGGAATGTGCTTGGTCTTGGAATGCATAACAAGATTCTTTGAGATACTGATGGCACTTGTGTTATTACACATAATGGAGATAGGAGGTGAACATTTGATTTGAATGTCTTGTAAGGTTTGCATCATCCAAAGAAGTTGAGTGTAACATGATGCGGCAGCCACATATTCTGCTTCTGCTGTAGATAAGGCAATAGAGCTTTGCTTCTTGTTGAACCAAGATACTAACTGGGGCCCCATATAGAATGCACCACCACTAGTGCTTTTCCGATCATCAACATTTCCAGCCCAATCTGCATCAGTGTAAGCATGAAGAGTGAGATTAGCATTCTTTGGATACCATAGTCCAAAGTCTTGAGTTCCTTGTAGATATTTGAATATTCTTTTGACAGCTTGAAGGTGAGACTCTTTTGGATTAGCTTGGAATCGTCCAACAATCCCAACTGCATGCATAATGTCTGGTCTAGTCCCAGTGAGATAAAGTAGACTTCCTATCATAGATTTGTATTTTGGTTGATTCACCACAGGAGAATCATCATGAGAACTGAGATTACATCCGGTTATCATCGGTGTACTTATAGGTTTGCACTCTTCCATGCCATACTTCTTCAGAATTTTCTTAAGATATTTTTCTTGTGATAAGAATATGCCATCTGTTGCTTGTTGCACTTGCAAGCCAAGAAATAACGTTAGTTCCCCAAGTAAAGACATTTCAAATTCTTGTTGCATAACAGAAGCAAATTTATGACTCATAGATTCTTCATTACTTCCAAAAATGATATCATCAACATATACAACCACAATCAATAATTTATCATTTTTCAGTTTTTTTGTATAAGTTGCTATCAGCAGACCCTTTTGAAAATCCTTGTTGATGAAGATATTTGTCAAGACGATAATACCATGCCCTTGGAGCTTGTTTGAGACCATATAGAGCCTTTTTAAGTCTACAAACAAGATTTTCATCATTTCCCAAAATGAATCCTTATGGTTGTTCTATATAAACTTCTTCTTCTAGATCTCCATTGAGAAAAGCAGATTTAACATCCATTTGATAAACTTTGATTTGTTGGAAGCTTGAAAAAGCAAGAAACATTCTTATGGCTTCAAGTCTAGCTACAGGAGAAAAATTTTCTTCAAATTCTATACCTTCTTGTTGAGCATACCCCTTGCAAACAAGTCTAGCTTTATTTCTTATAACATCCCCATTATCATTCAACTCGTTTTTGAATATCCATTTAGTTCCAATGAAATTTGTGTCATGAGGTCTTAGTACTAATTCCCAAGTGTGATTCTTTTCAATTTGATCAAGCTCTTCATTCATGGCTTGAATCCAACATTCATATTTGCTAGCTTGATTGACATTATGTGGTTCAATAGTGGATAGAAATGCCAGATAGCTAGAAGATCCCACAAGAGTCCTTCTTGTTTGTACACCTGATTCCTTTTCTCCCAAAATTTGAGATTCTGGATGATTCTTTTGAACATATCTGGATGGAGCTTTTTCAGATAAATCATCTTTGGGTTCTTCATTGGGTTCACTGTCTATATCATTTCTATTTGATGTAGAAGGATATGTGTCATCTTTGTCTTCATCTGTTGTTTTTTTTTCTTCTTTTGGAGCTGCAGGAGACTCATCAATAACAACATCAATACATTCAAAAATCTTCTGAAGTCTTTTATTGTAACATTTGTATGCTCTAATCCTAGAGGAGTAACCAAGAAGTATTCCTTCATCTGCTCTAGGTTCAAACTTGCCAAGTTTTTCATCATTATTTTTGATAAAGAATTTGCTTCCAAAAACTCTAAAATGCTTCACAGTGGGAGGATTACCATACCAAAGTTCATATGGAGTTTTATTACTATTTACACGAACATGTGACTTGTTAAGAATATTTACCGCTGTATGTGCTGCTTCTCCCCAAAATGTGTCAGGTGTTCCAGAATCATCAAGCATAGCTCTAGCCATTTGTTGAACAGTTCTATTCATTCTTTATGCTACGCCATTTTGTTGTGGAGTGCCAGCTACAGTAAACTGTCTTTTTATGCCATGTTGTTCACAAAATTCAAGGAATTCATCTGAAGTATATTATCCTCCTCGATTAGATCTAAGACACTTGATTTTTAGATCTAATTCATTTTCAACCAGTGCTTTGAAGATCTGAAATTTCTCGAATGCTTCATCTTTGTGTTTAATCAACCCAATCCAACACATTCTAGAGAAATCATCAATAAACAAGATATAGTATTGTTCACCACGTGGTGAATTTTTCCTCACAGGTCCACATATGTCAGTATGAATGAGTTCAAGAGGCTTACTTGATGATCCTTCCTTGGCATTAAATTACACTCTGGTTTGCTTACCGAATTGGCAAGATTTGCATATGATACTTTCAGGTAGAGTAATATTGGGAAGATCACGAACAACTTTAAGTCTGCTTGATTTGTTGATTTGAGAGAAGCTCAGATGCCCCAACCTTCTATGCCATAGCCAGTTTTCTGAAGATTTACTCAAGTAACATTGTTCTTTGCAGTTATTCAATACATACAGGTTGCTTGGAGTTCTTTTTCCTTTTATAATTGTTTTACCTGTATCAAGATCACGTACCACACATTCTTTTGAACTAAAGACAACTTCAGTTCCTTGATCACACATTTGACTTACACTTAATAGGTTATGCTTTAATCGATCCACATACATGACATTATTAGATTTCACCTTTTCTTTTAGAAAGACAAACCCTTTTCCCTTGATGACAGCAAGAGTATCATTTCCAAATGTAACATTCTTTTCCTTTTCTAGAGCACTATATGAAAGAAGTTTGTTTTTGTCACCTGTCATGTGTTTTGAACATCCAATATCAATGTACCATTGATTTTCTTCACCTTCTGCAAATAAAGTTATGCCACAATTTTCAACATGTAATTCCTTATTTTTCCACACTTTAGAGCTTGAAGAAAAATTCTCTTTTGGCTGGACTTTGCTCCTGCATTCAGATTCTTCATGGCCAAAGTTATTGCAATAAGTACATTCAAATTCATTTTGAAGAGGAGAAAAGTTGTTGTAGGTATTCCTCTCTGTTTCAATTTCAATCCTTTTCTTTCTTGCTTCTCTTGTCATGATGGTTTTATATGCAACACATTGAACAAATTTATGACCAAAATTGTGACATGAGAAATGTTAGTATGAACCTTTTGTCGAAGTGTACGAAAAAATACCACTTTAGCTACGCATAACTTATAGCCCTAACATCAAATATGGTTGCCAATATCTTCAGATCTGCAGTTAGTTGATCAAGAAAAATGCTACAAAAATCCAGATCTATGCATAAAGAGACATTAAGCAGTAAAAATAAGGTTTTGCTCCACACATCCAATAGACAAGACAAGAACAATATTTTTGAAAGAATTTTTGTATTAAGGGCACCTGGGAGGAAAACAAGAAGGTGTTTCCAATTATCCTCAATGGGATGGGTTCTTGGAAGTCCTCAGCACTTCAGATCTAGTATTTCTCTCTCCTGTTGGTGTAGAAAACCCAGACAAAGATAGAACTCAAAGGGAGCTCACACAACAAATAATGGAAAATTTGACAATGATAATGGCTCAAAGTCAGACCAAGAGTATAGATCCAGAGTGATCTAATAGGCCACAAAAGGTGAAGAATGGTAGGAGAAACCCTCCTATTTATAACAAAATATTGGGTCATTCTAGATCTTGGTGCATGATTAAAATAACATTAACCAAATCTAGATCCACCTTTTATGGAATATTTTATTACATTTGTTGGAGGGAAAAAGTATTCGACTTGGGTCAAATCCCTTTATTTGTGAATAATAAATAAATAAATGATTTATTTATCATCTTAAGGAAGTGGTTGAAATATAATCAAATAAATAATGATTTATTTAATTATTTATGGGTGATTTAGTCATATTTAACAAGGAATATTATTTAAATAAGATTTAAATAATTATTCCTAGAAAATAATAAGATAAATAAAGATTTATCTAATTAATTTCTTTGTTTTGGGTTAAACATGACCAGGAATAATAATTAAATTATTGTTTAATTAATTATTCCTTGAGGCAAATCAAACAAATATAGGTTTGTTTAATATTTCCTTTTGGGTTTCCTGTTTAGACCATAAACAACCTAATAAATGTGTTTTATTAAGTTATTTTACATAGTGAAAGCAATTTTACTTAGGGTAAAATTGGTCTTACATGGTCTACTTGGGTCCATCTAATGATAGTAGGTTAGATGAAAAAAAAATGGTGTAACAGATTGCCACCCAGCATGCGAGTGTTAGGAGAAAATCGTATGACCGAAGTACGTTGTAAGAACTCAATCACCAGACATCAAAAAGGGAAGTCAAAGAGCGAAATGTAAGGTAGACTAATGTGCTGAAGAACTAGACCCTGAGGAGACGAGACTTGCAGGTGCAACAAGTCTCTTTTTATGAGAGTGTACCTGTGCTAAAGGTGGCGGGGGAGGCATACCTATGCCCGCTAAGACAAAGTACAAAAGAATAGTGTGTCAAGTAAACAAGGGATCGAACTATAAAGTACATCCATCATAAACATGAGCCAGATAAAAATACAATGAGGGATCCCACATACATGCTGTGCCTGGGATAACAGCTAGGACTTATACAATAATATCTGAGTACATGACATACAAATACAACCCAAATGCCCCCTGGGAATGGGGAAGGGCTCACAAAATCTGACTGATACATGCAAATCAAAGAGGCGCTGCAAGTGGCTAAGGAAAACATCATCAAATATATGGAGCTGCATCGAAGGCTGCAATGAATAGGTCATCCGGGCATGTGGGGGGCTACCTGCAGGGCCACCCCCTCATGAGGGTTGAGACATCTCACACACACCCGGGAATCACCAAGAGCTGCTACTGCATCACTGAACCATCAAGTATACGGATCTCGATCATGCTAAAAAGAGCTGGAGCTAAGAAACAATCAAGTCAAAGGGTAATGAGAAATCCCTTTTCCTGATCCGAGGCACCGAATAAGAGTGGAAGCTGGAACCAAGGTACACCGCCCTCTAGACCTGTCTTCTGGAATGAATGGCGCTGATGTCGACAGAAGGAGGTCCGCCATAGGTGAGGCAATAAGGGATCCTCAACTAAAGTAGGAGAGAAAATAGTAGAGTGAATGACAAACTAATACCAATGATGATGATGAAATGGAGGGGACTGAGTAGCGAATGGATGACTTCCCTTGTTAGAGTATAAAGGGCATGAATGACGTGGCAGCGACAGACACAATATCATGAGGGATAGGGGACAGTGGGACTGAAGGCCATAATGTGCGACACAAGATAGGGACCAAGTAATGAAGGATGAAGGACTATAGCGGGGTACAAAGGGACTCGGGATAGACTCCATGAATGCATGATGACTCAACTTGGATGCTCTAAACCAGGGCGAATTGATGGTGCTGCCACACAGTAAAGGTCCAATGGGGGACCATGAAAACATTAGTACAAGATGGTAACTCATGACGAACATCAACACGAGAATGGATAAGTATGGAGGCCAAATGGTGCCCCTAGTATGAGTGTTGCAAGTGAATAAATTCGATTTTGAGGGGGGCTAGGGTTGAGGGGCATAGGTGCCCCCAAGCATGGTGTGGTCATTCCAAAATGTATTTAGAAAAAGGGGAATCTAAACACATTTTAATGATGTGGTGCGACATTTGTTTTCGTTATGGTTATGCAGTGTGAGAAAGGGAATGGAGGATTACCAATCTCTTTTGGTACTGCATATAGGAATCAAATGGACTTTAAGTTTTCGGGTTGGCATACCTGGTGTCACTATCCCAAAGAGAGGATTTGGAGATAATGAACTGATGCTCTCATAGAAAAGCTATAGGTTGGTCAACAACAATGTCTAAGAGACAGAGTTGCTGATGTAAGATGAAGGAACGATAAGGGGTATCATCCCTAGAGTGATCTGAAGTGATATGGGACTCTAGAGGTTCTTCTAAATGTGGAAGAATAATGGTACTAAAGTCAGCACGACCAGATACACTAGGAGAGTTGTGGAGAATTTCTTCTCTTGGTATCTCAAATGTGGGTGCCCCCTTACCCAAACATTGGGTTTCAATGTAATGGCCACAAGGTGTATGTGGTGTGAACACATGGGTTCGATGTAAGGGGGAATAGATAAAGTTAGGGGTGGGGAGTTTTTCCATAATGTCGTCACTGTGATGGAAGATGGGGTGACTGGTGGAAGAAAGACCACCTGACGCGGCGAACCTACCTGACTCATCATCATGAGAAGAGAGGTTCACATGTGCATCGTCACAAGGGGTGATAGAAGAGTAAGTAGATAAAGGATCTACCGATGTTGAGCCCAAGGTGATCGCTGAAGGAAGGTCAAGCGAAAGAATAGGGGAGGATTCAGAGGGAATGTTCCCCGAGGGTCTCATGGATGATGATAGGTAGAAAATGTTGGACGAAGGCTCCATCATCTTGACATCAGGAGGGGGAATTTCAATGGGAGCAGTCATGTCTGGTATTTATGCCAAAGAAAAACGCGCAAATAGGGGAGAGGTGGACTCGTTGCGCTTGGCCTCGAGTTGGCGGACCGCGGCTAGAGAGGTGCGGAAGTCCTCGAGGCGGGGACAAAGGTGGGTGTAATGGCCATGGAGATCACACAAAGCACAGGGGTGGTTGGTGTGAATAGTCTTGGGGTTCTTGGCCGCGGTCTCGGAAGGAAAAGAGGCTTCCGGGACCGTGTACTGAGGGAACACGACGCTAACCATGGGCTTGAGATGAGGCAGTTCAGGACAGGTATGGGTGGCGTGACCGACAACATCACACAAAGCACACTGGATGGTATGCTTTAGAGGCCAAGGAGGGGCAGATTTTGTCGGGGCAGCCTTGTCCTTTGATGCCCCCTTGCAAGCTTTGCCCTTCTTACCCGAAGCGATCGCAACAGGAGGTGGTTCCTGTTGAGGTGACTGAGGCACTGTTGCAAAGGGAGAAGTCATGGGGACCGGTTGAACTGGGGTCAAAGCAATATAAGGTTTGGGTTGACCAAGCAGGGTTGCTGTTGGAGGATCATGGTACCAGACAGGAATCCCAAGGGTGAGGTTAGGAAGAGAGAAGGTGGCCATGACAGGTACTGTGTACACTCCTGGTGGGGGAGCTAGGAACGGTATCTGACCAGACGGGTAATGGCTAGGTGGGACGGCTCCTAAATGGCTAAGGCTTGGAGGAACCATTCCAGGAGGGTAAAGAGGCTCATGAATACCATCTGCAGGTGAAGGGCTAGGAGCAGGTTGCGGAGAGCGCGGTTGCTGACTAGCCGAAGCAGGTTGCTTGAGAGCAGCCCGAGATGATTGCATCATGCAAACATTCGATGAGTTGGGGTCGGAGATAGGAGGAGGAGGAAGACTAGGGAAAGTTCCAAGAAAATTGGAGTATTTGTAGACGCCAAGAGAGACACTGGTCAAGGAATCAACGGTTTTCTTATTGGCTACAGAAGAGATGGTCGTCTCAGGGGAGGTCTGAGATTTTGGCTCATGATATGTCAATTGGTCGATGGTGACTATTTTTCCATTGTGAGGAAAAGACCTCTTGCAAAAAACCGCGGATGGGACAGCGGACATGGCGTAGGTGTAGCTTTTCCCTAAGAGAATGTTGTAATCTAGAGGGGCATCGATGACTTCAACGTCAACACAAACAGTCTTGCCCGCAAGAGTGATAGGAAGATTACGGAATAGGCCAATGGGCTGGGAGGCATGGCTGTCCCACGCTCGAAGGGTGATCGTGGAAGGGGCCAAATCAGGAGATCCGAGTTGTTTCCAAACCAAAGCAGACATCGCATAGGTGGATGCCCCCTCATCAATGATACACCGAGAAATGTTAGCGTTCTGGATTTTAACTGGGATTTGGAAGGCTACGGAAGTAGGAAGAGGAGGATGCTCTGATTGATGGGCATCGAAAACAATCAATTGGTCATTAGCAGGATCTACAACACCCATGGCAGATAGTAGAGACTTATTTTTGGAAGGGCACGACTGGAGGAGTTCTAATGTAGAAATGGCAGCAGGAGACTGCGCCAAATCATCTACTATTCTATACGAATGAGCAGCTCGACCAGAAGCAGCATTTCGGCATAATGGTCCCTTAGGAATCTGGGTATGGACCTCAACTTTGGGCTGAGGGATATGCAAGGGACCATTGGATGTCGAAAGAGGCTCTGTAGAACCTGAAGAAGGTGACTCAGGGACAGACAGAGCAGGAGGCTTGGGGTACTGAGAGGCCCGAGTTTGAAGGTTAAGGTCGACGGTTGGAGATGGAGCAGAGTTCATCATGAGGATCTGGTAATTGGAGGAACCAGAAGGGGAAGGTTGAGTGGCCACCTGTTCGTCAGGTGGTTGGGTAGCCATGAATCCCTGCTGTGCATCCACTTGCTCTTGAGGGGGCGGTGACTGCTGTTGCGGGGGTTGAGAAGGCAAGGGAGGCGGAGGTGCTAATGCTGGAGGAGCTGGAGCACCAAACTGTGTATACGAATAATAAGGGGGTTGGGTATCAGGATGGTGACCAGGAAGTTGGGCCAAAAGAGGAGGCATGTTGTATCCTGGATACATGCGACTAGGAGGGGAACAAGTGCGGGAGGTGCTGCCCCCTCCCCCAGGAAAACCATAAACCATGGGAGGTTGGGCATATGGAGGAGAGAGAGCTCCAACGATACCGTCGGCGGCATGAGGTGCCTCCGGTGCATTGACACTACCGGGTCTGGGGAGATCAGGTAGAACGGTATAAACATAACCTGTCTAAGCGTAGATCAAGTCATATTTTAACGCCAGTTGGAGGGTGGCTTCTTCGGTTTGGGGAAAATGCGATGCGACATATTTCCCGATAGGAAGCAAGAGAGTTCTAAGGAACCATTCCATGTAGACATGGTCTTCGAAGGTAGGGGATTGACATAGGCTCTTTCTTCTCCACCATTCCTGGACATGATCGGATAGGCGGGTCGCAGATGATTGACAGAAAGAAGTCAAAAGTTCGATACCAGTGTCATTACGAAGGGGAAGCTGGAAGTAAGATAAAAAAGCCCGGTCAAGAGTCGCAAAGGTGGTATGAGAGGAAGGGGCCTGATCAACATACCATTTAGAAGTCGCGCCTGTAAGCATTCGTTGGAACAACTGAAGACGGAAAAAGTCATCGGTAATGGAGGTAGATGAACACCACATGTGGAAAGATCGAACATGATTTGAAGGATCTTCTCCAGCAAGGCCTTCAAACTTTGGGATGTTGTAAGGGAGATTTTTCGGCATAGCAGACCAACTAGCGTCATGGTGTATAGGGTCGTTAATCAACCGGTCCAAATCGGGGAGGCTGAGGCCTGCCATGAAGGGGAGCAAGGGAGTAGTTGAGGTAGTTCCTATGGCGGTTCCGCTAGTAGCAGTCCCGGCATTAGGGCTGGGATTACTGCTAGCATTAGGCCCTAGACCAGACATAGTGAAGGTGACAGGGGGAGAACCGAAAGTGAAAGGAGAACCCAATGAATCAGAAGAGGAGTTGGAGTGCGGACTCAGGGGTGGACTAACTCGACGACGGCGGGAAGGAGTAGGTCGATCGACCGGAAACTGAGGGTGAAGGCCAAGAAGTCTCCGGGATGTGCGCCTTGGGGGCAATGATGATAACAAAAACACGACACAGGGGGAAGAGGAATGACCAACAAGGGCGGGGATGTGCAGAATCAAGTGATTACAATGTTGAAACAAGGGCAGAAAAGGTGCAGTGTCAATTGATTTTACAATGTTTTAAAGTCTTTTCCTGGCGGTGTTAACCATGCTCTTCTTCGCTTAGGGTGAGTGTGTGGCATGCGTTAATTTTAATTTTTAAACCCAGACGTTTTGAGAGCAAAAGAAAAAGTGTGCTGTGTAACTGAAAATAAAGCTGCAAAGAACATTATATAATGCTGAAATAACAAAAAATTAACAGCTAACAATGCATTGATCTAACCCAAAAAGGCAGGTCTCTCAAAACTAGTCTAAAAGAGGGAAAAAATCTAGTCAAAACACACTAAAAAGATGCCAATAGATCTAAGGTTGGGAGGGACAGGGATCTAAAGGAGAAAACTGCTGAAAAAGAGGTGTGGAACACAATCGAGAGACAGAGGCAAGGTGGCTGTAAAAAAGGAGGAAATCAGCAAAAATCACAAGGGAAAAGGAGGAGGCCCTAAAGGAAGGTCCAAACAAAACTACAAGAGTTGATTTGAAAGGGAGAAGAGATGATTAAAAGGGATCTGAGAAGGAGGTAGCAGATCTGAAAAAGGGAAGGCTGCAACTCTGAAAAATCAGGCACCTAAAACAGTTAAAACTCGTCCACCAAAAGTGGAGGGTACTGAAGCCCTAGGGGGCTATGTTCCCACTTAGATGAGAAAAACAGATCAGAAACAGGTCTAAACGGGCTGAGAACAGAGGCTGGAAAACCCTGACAGAAGCTTCAGAAAAACCCATAAAAGTTGCAGAAAAATAGCAGAAAATCTGGCAGGTCGCAGGTTCTGACCTGTTTTCTATGCAGGTCGCAGATAATTGGCTGAAAAGTGCGACCTGAAGCTCCGGGTGTCCCAGCGATAGATTTCCGAAAAAATTTCCGTCTCAGTTGCGGCTGATGTCTGTCACCTGCGCAATAGGGCCAGAAACACGCGGAAGTGAGAAATTTTAATGTTTTAGGGTTTTATGGGTGAAAAACAACATAAAAATAGGAACAAAAAAAAGCTGAAAAGAAACCCTAGGATCTGAAGTAGCTGGATATGCAGGAATATGAAAAACGACAGCGGTCGTAATTGAAAACCCGTGTGGAGTCGCCAGTTGTTAGTATGAATCTTTTGTCGAAGTGTACGAAAAAAGACCACTTTAGCTACGCATAACTTATAGCCCTAACATCAAATATGGTTGCCAATATCTTCAGATCTACAGTTAGTTGATCAAGACAAATGCTACAAAAATCTAGATCTATGCATAAAGAGACATTAAGCAGTAAAAATAAGGTTTTGCTCCATACATCCAATAGACAAGACAAGAACAATATTTTTGAAAAAAAATTTGTATTAAGGGCACCTGGGAGGAAAACAAGAAGGTGTTTCCAATTATCCTCAATGGGATGGGTTCTTGGAAGTCCTCAGCACTTCAGATCTAGTATTTCTCTCTCCTGTTGGTGTAGAAAACCCAGACAAAGATAGAACTCAAAGGGAGCTCACACAACAAATAATGGAAAATTTGACAATGATAATGGCTCAAAGTCAGACCAAGAGTATAGATCCAGAGTGATCTAATAGGCCACAAAAGGTGAAGAATGGTAGGAGAAACCCTCCTATTTATAACAAAATATTGGGTCATTCTAGATCTTGGTGCATGATTAAAATAACATTAACCAAATCTAGATCCACTTTTTATGGAATATTTTATTATATTTGTTGGAGGGAAAAAGTATTTGACTTGGGTCAAATCCCTTTATTTGTAAATAATAAATAAATAAATGATTTATTTGTCATTTTAAGGAAGTGGTTGAAAGATAATCAAATAAATAATGATTTATTTAATTATTTATGGGTGATTTAGTCATATTTAACAAGGAATATTATTTAAATAAGATTTAAATAATTATTCTTAGAAAATAATAAGATAAATAAAGATTTATCTAATTAATTTCTTTGTTTTGGGTTAAACATGACCAGGAATAATAATTAAATTATTGTTTAATTAATTATTCCTTGAGGAAAATCAAACAAATATAGGTTTGTTTAATATGTCCTTTTGGGGTTTCCTGTTTAGACCATAAACAACCTAATAAATGTGTTTTATTAAGTTATTTTACATAGTGAAAGCAATTTTACTTAGGGTAAAATTGGTCTTACATGGTGTACTTGGGTCCATCTAATGATAGTAGGTTAGATGACCAAAAAATGGTGTAACAAGAAACATTGTCCATTGAAGAAGAAATTTCTGCGATCATGAAATCTTCTACTTGAGTTTACCTGTTGGTTGGTGTTTCTTTGAAAGGTATTCTTGTTAGTGTTCTTTGAATTGAGATGGCCATGCTTTACCTGTGAAGATTCTTTATTCCCTTGCTGAGTGGCAGAATGTTGTATACTGGCTGTAGCTGCTTTTAGATAATTTGGTGCTGAAGTCTGAGAAGATTCTCCGATATATCCAAGACCTGTCTTTATAAAAGGAGAACGTTGTACCTTGATAATCTCATCTAAGGTTTCATATCCTTTAGCAAATCTAAGATTCAAAGTCTTTACTTTCTCAATTTATTTTCTTAGACTTACTATTTCACATTCTAATTTCTCATTGTGTTTCTCCTTTTCTTCAAGCTGATTTTTCAGAGTTTCTATGGTTATTTTACTTTCTTCTAAGCATATTTTGAGTTGATTGTTTTCATCAAGAAAATCATTGTCCTATAAAGCATCCATAAAAGTATATTTTTCTTCTCTAGATTCTTTTTCAAATGCCATGAGAAGTCTAAGATCTTTTTCACATTCTTCCTCACTATTAGATAACCCATCACTGTCTTCATGAGGATAGTAACTTTTTCTAGTGCTAAACCGATTCTTATTCCTTCTTGCTACTTCCTTCCCTTTTTCATGTGTTTCTTTATGAGGAAACTTAGTAGCATAATGACCAACTCTTCCACAAGAAAAACATTTGAAAGGAAGCTTACCCCTGAACCGTCCTGTGCCAAGTTGAAGTTTCTTTACAAAATTTACCTCATCTTCTTCTGAGATATACCCTGATCCTTCTGTCTCTTGTACTTCTTTCCCTTTTGTAGAAGCTCTAAAGATGGCTTATTTGACTTCAGATGGTCCTCCTCTTCTCATTTTATATGCAGTTAGCATGCCATGAAGTTGCACCATAGTAAGATTTTGAAGATCCTGCTTTTCTTTAAGAGCAGAAACTTTTGACTCAAATTTTTCCGTTAGAGATCTTAAATTTTTTTCAGCCAAAGTAGATTCGGTTATTATTTCTCCCATATTTCTCATACGATTTATAATATCATCAAGACGTAAAAAGAAATTGGCAATGCTCTCCTCATTATGCATTTTTAGATTCTCATATTGAATTCTGAGAGTTTGGAGTTTAGCACTTTTTACCTTTGCATCACCTTCATAACTTAAAATGATTTTGTCCCATATTTCCTTTGTTGTATCCAGTTGCATGACTTTGACAAATTCTGATTCAGTTAGACTTCCCAATAGAGCATTGACCGCCTTTGCATTTGTTTCATAATTCTTTCTTTCCGTTGGATCTGTTGGTGCTGTGGCTGGATATTGATATCCTCCTTCACCAATAGCCCATACATCTGCTCCCAGAGACTGAAGATAGGATCTCATCCTTGTTTTCCATAAGGTTAAATTATTTTCGTTGAAGAGTGGAGGCCTGATAGATGCTGTTCCATCTTGATTTCTCATCTTGTTTGATCTTCCTTCTAGCGACTAAGCTTTTTCAGAAGGACCTGCTCTGATACCAATTGTTGGAAAAAATACTGAGAGGGGGGGTGACTCAGTATTTTGAGCTAACTGAATTTTTTTTACTTTTTCTTTGAGCAGATTTCCATACGTGGTTTTTATGAGCTGAACTAGCATATGCACACGGAAATACAAAAGGAAACTAGCGTATATAGATTTAGAGAATTTCTCAGGAACAATCTTTTAAATAGATTTATTAGTTATGAATAAGGCTAGATAGAAGAAGTTATGAGCAGTAAACAACAGTATAAAGCATCACACACATGAACACCAATATTTAAGGTGGAAACCCAATTTGGGAGAAAACCACCGCTGTCGTCGTCTCTGGCTTCAATATTTATTATATAGAAAACCTTTTACAACATTGTACTAATGTAGACTTATACCAGTACGCAGGCTTCTACCTGCAGAAGGCTGCAATCTTCTCTCGTTTTCTAGCTACAACTGGAAGGGAGCTCCAACCCCCTGATTTCGTTTACCAGCCTCTCCTGGAAGGGAGCTTCGACCCCCTGATTTCAACACCAGCTTCTACTGGCTAAAAGCTTCTACTTTCATACTGAAGGCTTCAACCCTCAGGTCCACTGCAGACCATGTTTCATCAATTTTCATACTGGATCAAAACAGCTTCAATACAACCTCTTAGCATCAAAAATCATACTTTGCCCAAAAACTTCAATCAGAAAAGTAGGATCACAGTAACCAGAACATCAGAAATAACTCAGACTTAAAAACAAATATGCAGATAAAAAATCAACTTTGAACATTCATCAATTCAGATATCATACGCTACTTCTCTTTACTGAAGCCGCGTGTATACGCGCTTTCCTGCTCACCAACCTGCGTATGCCTCTATGCATACTATTTTTCAATAACATGAAATGCATACGCCACTTCTCTTCACCGAAGCTGTGTGTATACGCGCTTTTCTTCATATCAACCTACATATACTTCTGAGAATATTGATTTTCATAATGTGATCAATCTCAGATTCAGATCTAAGGCTTTCAGCCAGACACCTTCTCAGTAATGCAGAACCTTTAGACAGTCAGTCAGGTTTAACCATGTTTTCTCACTCATTGATTAGATTTGTTCATTATCAAATCAGCAACATACTTCATATTCAATCAACCCAGAACTTCAAGTAGACTTCATTGACCGACAGCAGAGAGAAAACATAAATCACAGAAGTAATATCTGTAAATAAGCTTCAGAAACCCTAACTTCCATATGCGCTTTTATCGAGACAAACTAGCGTATAGATCTGTAAAAGATAAATTTTGCAGAACAGACCAGATCTATAAACTTACCCAGATTTCTTCAATTTCTTCATTAGACTCACGCCAGGTCTTCATCATTTCTTTTGCAGATCATCCTAGAGATTCATCATTTCTAGATCTAGAGATCTTGAACCTTCATCATATCCATAGATGCATCATAGATTCAAATCTAACAATTAAGACCAGAGTTCATCCATGTAGATATTCCTTAGAGAGATTTATTCATTAACAACCCTTGCACATGCACACCTTGCACTATGATCCTCTTCTCCTTATATAGTTTTAGCCTTTATTAATACCATGAGTCAAAACCACTCAACCGCTAATGGTATTCCTGGACGAGATCAAATAGATAATCCAGCGCTCAATACTATGGGCCAATACCATGGTCATTTCCCCTGGTTTTATAAATTTAGAGCGCAAATAGGTATACGCTACTTGGTACGTACTTTTCCACGTACATACACTACTTTGCCTTTACAAACCCACGTATGCTTTGTGACATCTTGTTCATCATTACTCTGGCACTTACTGGAATTCTTTTCTCAGTCACATCTGAACTAATCTGTAGCTACAACATCCTTACATATTTAACACATAGGTTGCTTATCATAGGCAACTCAGCAAGTCAGTTTCCATCAAGGACAACTTCATCAAGTAGGTTGCCATCAAGGACAACTCATTGCATCATCTTGCCAACATTTTGTAGTGCCCTTCCTTTTCGCATTTCCAACACACCTTTACAAAATTTCCAGGAGATTTAGATCTCCCTCTAGATTTAGATCTCCCAATCGAAACCTTATTATTGTTTCTGTTCTAGGACCTTCCTTGTACAAATAAGGCATCTCCATTCTGACCCTCCATATTTCTCCGTCTCATTTCCTTCGACAACAAGACTGAGATAATGTCATCAAAATTCAAGGTAGTTGTATTGCTACCTATTGCAATAACTAGACTTTCCCATGAGTCTGGTAGAGAACACAACAAAATGATGCACTTATATTCATCTAAGATTTTAATATCAACAGATGAAAACTAACTTACCACAGTATTGAAGGCGTTCAAATGCTCTGTCACTGAGTCTCCATCCTTCATCCTTAGGTTATACAGCTTTTTCCACAGGAATAATTTATTCACCAGATACTTACATTGGTACAAAGTCCCTAGCTTGTCCCACAAGGTCTTCGCCATAGCTTCCCCAGATACATTCAACAATACTGAATCTAAGACACAAAATCGTATTATGCTCTTTGCCTTCTGATCCATATTCTTTCAGTATTCATCTGACATTGTCGTTGGTTTAGTACCTAGATCTATTATGATCCACTGATCTTTATCCACCAGCAGATCCTCCATCTTGAGCTTCCACAACTCAAAACTCTGACCATTAAATTTCTCGATCTCTATCTTCCCACTTCTCTCCATCTTATTCACCACAAGAATCAATCCCGCAGATATCCCATTGAACAGGGTCTACCTCAAGCCTGAGAAAAAAAATCCTTAGTAGCAAAGGCGTCCCCTTGAAGCCGAAACCTAGCTCTGATACCAAATGTAGGTTTTAACCTTGTACAAAAATGATCTACAAACAAATCTTAAAGACATAAAATAAAGAGTAGCGAGAGCATAAAACATAAAACAGATAAACACAGAGATATTCCCTTGGATCCCAAATCGGGACAACCAGCTTGATTTTTCATTATATTCCTTTTAGTGTTACAACACATATATATGCATGCCGAAGCATACATAAACCCAAATCCATTAACCCTGGATTAGAACATAACCGTAGTTCCCTTGACCGGATCTACAAAATACCAAGGGTAAAAAACCATCATACCCCAAAACCATGTGCAAACCCATGCACAAAACCATGGGCAGATCCACCCACCAGAAAATAAGGACCAAAATTGTTTTCCAGGGCACTGCCCTGGACCTCGACAGGGGGGGCTACCGCCCCCCCATGAGCCACTTGACATTGCACCCAACGCAATGTACATTGGGGCCTATCACCCCCCCTGTGACCCCCCACGCATGATTAGTCATGGAAATAATATAACACATACCCAACATATCTAAACTACATGAATCATTTCTAGAGCAATGGTCAATGAGACCTATCAAACATGCAATATAGAAAACATACATAAAAAAAATCAATGAAAAGGTAATATTCCTAATTAAAATTATTTTCGAGAATTATATGTATATATTACTACAAACCATTGATTTAGTAATATTGATTTTGCTATATTCAGTTTTCATCTATCAATATAAAATAGTTTATTACTTTTTTTTTCAGGAAGATTATGAAAATCACAAAATTTCAACGGGCTAATATGTGAAACATGCGAGTAGGAATCGCCAAAAAGGTGTGCAAGAATATCGTAAAAGAAATGTACATAATTTAATCACCTGAGGAGCCATATCAACAACATCGTGCTTCAAATCTATGTAATCATGATTGACCTTGTACATATAAACAAATAATTTATCATTAAGAAATATTTTGCAAGTATTTTGTTGTAGAAAGGAAAAAAAATGGAATTCGTTCAAAACATAAACAAAACGAAAAGGAATACAATGGTTGATATCAAAATTTGTGTGTAATTGTTAATATTTCCTTATAACTACCCAAGGTTTAGTTTTTGTATATTTTAATTTTTTTACAACAACGATCCTTGAATCTCTTGAAATAGGTGTTCACATACAAAGAAGAGCCATCATAAGAATTGATTGAGATTGGGTTAAATATGGGTTGTGAGTATATGTTGGAACATCAAAAAAAAATTGTGGAATTTTTAAGTATCTATGTTGTTTTACTTCTTTGAGTTTATAATTAATAGAACAAACAATTATTTTATAGTAAATCTATGATTTACAATGGGGTACAAAACTTGCAGGAAACAAAGTATGGAACTACACCAACAAAAAATTTATCGCAACAAGGCACGAGCCTTGGTTTTGAAATCATGTGTAGGATTCATGAGTCACTTCTTGCTATGATACATTGTTATTCGATTAACATTGATGTATATTATTTGTTTCATTTTCCATTATTCTCACCAATGTAGATCCACTCATTACATTTTATTTTTATGTTTTCAAATGGAACAAGATCAAGAATATGAAAACAATCGATGCAATAAAAAAACATGCATCCAAATAACCCAAGTCATGGAAGTATCTGAAGCACTGAAAACAATTCCAGTGAAGAATTATGATCTATTTGGATATCAATGTAAGCTATTTTATTTTTTGAAATAATTGTTTGTGAAAATAAAAGATTTTGTTTAATGTAATGGACATAATGTCTCAATTGAAAGACAAGAGGTTACCAATAACTATGCCATTTTGTATGACAAATAACCTCTTATTGATATATAATAAAATACATTTTGATTTATTCTATTATGCTATCATAATGTCATTGTGAAATGCTACGTCACTGAGTAAATATATGGATGATTAATTATTATAATGAAGAGATGTGAAATATGATAATATAACAAATTAATCCAAACACCATATACAAATGCACTAATCTAAATTTAATATATATGAATACCTTTATAAGATATATGTCGATTTCTTTGAAGGATAACAGAGTAAAAAAATCACAATAATTACATTGTCAGAGGTCAATGTTTCTAAAAAAGAGAAAATATCATAAAAAATCGAACCATCTATAACATAAACATGCACTGTTGCATTATTTTATGTAAAGGAACCATTATGGAAATAGTTTTTGTATGGTCAGTTAATTTTATAAAAAAGACACCACCAGGATGTTATATTCTTCAAGCACTGATATTGTTTGCATTTAATGCTCCAGTGCATTGTAATTCTTAAAGCACAAGTGCTTTCATAAAACTAACACCCTGGTGCTACAAAATATTATTTCTAGCCTCGGTGCATTAATCAAATTAATAGCATCGACTCTTGTATTAGTAGCGCACCTATTATTTTATAAAAATCATACACATTAGAGCTGCGAGTTTAAATAAAGGCATTGGGTCTATAATGTTTTTTTGTCTGCCACGATGTCGTTCTTAAAAATAATGACCCAGGGCATTTTTTTAATAAATATGCACT
The DNA here is from genome assembly GCA_034641835.2 of Pinus albicaulis. Classification (NCBI taxonomy): domain Eukaryota; kingdom Viridiplantae; phylum Streptophyta; class Pinopsida; order Pinales; family Pinaceae; genus Pinus; species Pinus albicaulis. The sequence goes on from CM076581.1 coordinate 1,394,593,573, forward strand.
CGGTGGTATACATTTCAGGTCCTAGTGTTCTTTGCGTTCAATGCCTCAGTGCCTTTAGTAATTTATATATCCCTGCTGCTTTTATATATTTAGCACACCGATGTGATTTTTTGTTGAAGCACACCACTAAAAAAACATTTTCTAAAACCTTTGGCATAACAATTCATTCAGTTGTGATGAATTTTTGTTATAATCTCCACTAAAACTTCCTCTAATGAAAAAATGTTTTAGCAAAGGTTTTTTTAACAATTTTTGTAAATTTTATAACACTAAAATATCTTGATGATAACCTCTGATAGAAGGTATTTTCCTTGTAGCGTATCATTACAAACTCAATTAGGGCAGCGATAGAATCTTTGATTCTCTAGTGACCCTTAAACTTAAACATTTTATTTCTATTAGGAGCAATGTTGAATTCACTGACCATAACAAGCCTCAGCAAGGGTACCTTTTAACCTAATTTTGTCATTGTATCCCATCCATTAGATATAGATTTATAGCTATTAAAAATATTTCCTTACTTAAGAGTTTTCTTAATATTTAATTGAAATTTGTTGTCCTAACTTGGTAACCTTATAGTGGCAATGCCATTCAGAAGAACTAAAAAATTGAATTAGCTGGATCCTGATGAAACTGTTGAGTGTAATAAACAACCTAACATTTAATTTTCAATCCGGGAGTTCTTAAACTTAGAGTCGCAACACTGGAAATGCCAGAGCAGGACTTCAACAAACTATTCTAGTTAATACAATGACACCACACCATTCTGGGAATTGGAAAAAAAAGAAATTACTTTGCAAAAAATTAAGTGAAAGGAACTCTCAATTGATCATGAAAAATCCTAATTAGTGAAGTAAACATTTAATATTATCTTCAGAAAGTAAAAAGCATGTTAACTAGTGAAATAAATTGCAAAGTGAATAGAACTTTGAAAATAACTTTCATAAGAAGAAAGATGCTTCAAATAAACTTATACTCAAAACAAGAAATGCTTTCAAAAGTGAAAGTAAATCTTTCTTAAAAGTTAAAACATGAAGCTTCTTTCATGCATTTAAGGAAATTATCTGATTGTGTCAGCATGCTTGTTCTTGAGATAACTGTTCATATGAATCAGATTTGCTTCGTAAAAATTTTAACTCAAAAGGTTCATTCAATAATTTAACATGAAATTAAATCATTTCCTTGAAAATGTTAAGTGAAAGTACAGATCCTTATGTTACAACAAGGGAAAATTTTAAGGATGAAAGTTTATATTAAATTTTAGAAATCTTGGCGAATATTACTAGTCCCTAATATGCGAATTGTAAAATTTTTGTTGATATTCTTGAAGAAATATTTATATTTCCAATTATTTCATATTAGTCGATATGATATTTTGAATATTTTTAAGGTAAAATAATGGTGTACTATAAAACTTGGGAAAATAATTTTAGAAAAAAAATTTGAAGTTGGCGAATCCGTTTTTTGAAAAAAGTACAAAAAATTAGCCCACCTGCGAATATTAGCCCGTAAAATTTTCCGTGGTTACAACAACATTTATTCCATGTTCATTAAAGCACAATTAACTGTTAATATAAACCATATATATTAAGAATGCCTCTATTTTAGAAATGAACACCTACTTTCAAAAATAAATAAAGATCTTGCAAAAGGAATTAAGTAAAAAATACTTGTGAGAATGAGACAAGGAGATTGACTTGCAGAATCGAGAATGCACTAGTACATGCATCGTACTTTCACTATTCTCGTAGAAATATAACAAACATCAAAAGGGAATTGAGAATGAATTGGTACAAGCAGCGTACTTGCACTATTCTTACAGAAATATAACAAACATCAAAAGGGAATCGAGAACGAACTAGTACAGGCAACATACTTGCATTATTATCGTAGAAATATAACATTCATGGAAAGGGAAAATTATAAAGTTTAAAATAAAAAACAGCTAAGCCTACACACCATGGGTCAGTAACACAACAATTGCAATGAAATTAAACCTGTTACTTATGAATGAATTGATATAAAAAATTAATTCACACTTTGCACTTAAATAAAATTAACGCACTTTTAACAAAGGGAGAATGAGATGGGATGGCTAGGCCCTAGCCAACCAACTCGTTTCCCTATTACAAAACCTGGAAACTCAGCTTCTCAACAACGCATAACCATAATATTTAAACACAAAAGAAAATAACTAGGCACGGTCCTTTGTATTATATTCTGTTAGTGTCAATATTTGCATACTTCCACAAGGAGATCAAAACACATTTGCATGTGCATCTTAGGCATCCCATTCTGAAGGAATTTTCGATCATTTCATTAGGTCATGATATAAAATTATTCCACTGGTGGTTGTCCTTGTCCAGTTTGTGTTTCAGAGGAGTTCTTCATTGGATTTTCACTATAAATCATGTTCTAAGTATGTTCATCAGAAAGAGCCTGGAAAGAGCTTTCCAAAGGTATATTATACTCTCAAAATTGACTCCTAGATTGGAAGATATGCCTAAGTGAATGAAAGCCACCCAAAAGCCTAACCCTGCCTTTCTTTTTCATTTGGGCCCTTTAAAACCTTTACCTTTTATATAATTTTCATTCCTTTAGCAAAAATTTCATTGTTCTTTTGTAATTGGCACATCATAAAAATCCTGATGCGATTGATCGCATCACAAAAGTCCTGCTTCCGATCTGATCGCATCGCATCACATAGTCGATCGGCTCTCGATTGAACCTTCCTCGATTACAAACCTCTGATGCGATCGAAATACCTCCGATTGACCCACCTCCGATCGCATCCAGACCATTGATCTTCTCAATGATCTGATGGCCCACATTCAATCGCAAGTCCGAAATCACATCGTAACTTCGCAAGCGCTCCCAACATTGTCCCCGATCCTTTGATTTCTTTCGACGCAATTGACTCACGCTGATCGCATCTCCACCGTCGATCCGCCCTTCCGATCAGACAGCTCACAATTGATTGCACCATCGCAATCGGCATTTCCCGTAGTTCAACTCCCGCTCCACTCCTCTACCGATTTGCGATTGCGATTGGATGTGGCCCACCATAAACCCTTCTGCCTTTTCCCAAACAAAAGTGGTTTTTCCTTTGTTAAATGCGATAAATCAATTTTAAAGGTTTCTTAAGTTATTTCATCACATCACATCGCCGCATGTTTTAGACTTCTGCGCTCCCTTCCGCCGATGCGATGAATCGCACATCGCAATCGGCAGTTCCCATAGTCCTTTGCTTCTGCTCCACTCCCCTCCCGATTTTTGATTGCGATTGTCCCCCGGTCCCACCAAAACCTTTCCGCCTTGTTTCAAAGAAAAAAGGGTTTTCCCTATGTAAAGTGAAGATTCTCATTCATTTTTGTTTTACAAGGACTTTTCCTCCCTCGCAAAGTCTCCACCCATCGCATTATCATTTGTCCCGCTATGTTCTATCCCCGCACATCGGTTTCCTTCGATGCGATTATTGCATCGCAATATTTCATTTCACACAACACTAAACTCGCTTCCTCCTCCCCACCGATGTGATTGATCGCACATCGCCAATTGCAATCGGCGATTTCCATAATGTTTAAACACGCTCACTTTCTCGATTGTGATTGTGATTCTCCCTGGGCCCACCTCCCTTTTCCTTCGCTCTTTTTCAATCAAAAAGGGATTTTTCTTCGTTAAATGGGAAAATGTGATTTTTATTAGTTTCAAAAGGCATTTCTCGGCATGAAAGATATTTTCAACAAAGAAAAGGAAACAGTCAAGGCTGAGAACTAAATATAAACTAGAGACATCTACAACAAGCGATGAAAAGGGGATCTGTTCTTCAAACTTCCTATTTTCATTCATTCAGTGTAACTGCAAATTTTCCAGATGTTCAAAATGTATTGTTGCTCCTTCTTTTTAGGGGCAGATTGTTGGTCTTCTTTCTATGTTTAGATTTCGGTTTCTGAGTTGGTGAAACAACTCCTTCTTCTGTGGATCTACTCCCCTCAAATTCTGTATATTTAATGTAATCCTTCTTCATTTTTAAGGGGGAATAAAGTGTGGAAATAAGTTGGAAATCACTGAGGACGCTCTACGCTCCATTTGTAATACTTTGGTAGGGAATTAATAAAGATATGCAGCTATGATTTGTGGGATCCCCGTGGTATGGATTTTAGCATTTTTTTTCCTTTGTGTTCATCTGTTAATTGTTATGTTTACCATTTAGTCATTCACATTTCTAGTTGAATTCTTTCAAGATAGATAGGTAGAATCCATTGTATAATGATCTGCCTTGGGAAATCATTCAATACTTGATGTTTTCTTCTGTTTGAAAATGATCCATCTCCTATGCCCTTTTCAGCTCCTCATCAGTCTTAAACATTCCATCATTATTTAAAATAAATTGTTAAAATCCCTGCCTACCTTGCCCCATGAAATACCCTATATCTCTAATTTAATTCCCCAGTTTCAAACTGCCCAACCCATCTAATCCTACAACCCTGAAAATTTATAAAAACATTTCCAATTATTATACCTAGCATAAAATCAATTTACTCTTATATTTCATTGAATATTTTTCTCGGAGAGAGCCCTCTCCTGACCTTGTAGGGCTAGCTACAAGGCTGAGCATGGTTTGAGGTTACCATGATTTGCCTTTTTTCAGCCTAAGGTTCAAATTTGGTGCTAACATTTCTGGCAACCATACTAGGGAACAAATTTAAAGAAAGGACAGATCTTCCCCGATAAAGAATGACAAAGTATCATATCTAAATGTTGATGGTGAACAACACTTGGATACATATGAAGGCTGAATCATTTACTTGGCGACTCCATTCAATGAAAGATCCATAAATCAACACTTCATGGTGACTCCACTGCAGGAATATTAGTAGCTTTAAGATTTTTGTTTTAAGATGGCAAGTGTTGCAAGAAGGTATGCTCCCATGAGCCAAGATCACATTCTAGGTTTCCCAAATAAAATGCCTAAGGTAGATTGGCAAAGGAAATTGCCTATGTTCAGAAATGTGGAAGGTAATAATGCTGCTCTTCATTTGGTGAGATTTCACATGCATGTGCATAGATTAAAGATTGATTTTCCTGAAGATTGCTTGATGAAGATATTCATGGCCACTCTGGAAAATGAAGCTCGATCTTGGTATGAAAGTTTTCCACCTGCTTGTATTTATTTTTTAAAATATTTTCATACCATATTCTTTGAAAGGTACAAAGAATCTTGTCCATCTTTAATATTAGTGCAAAATTGTTGTAAACATGTTAATAGTTTCATTGAAAATCTTGAAATTTTTTATGGAGATCATGAATTCATGGACGAAGAAATCATGGAAGTCCTGTATGAAAATCCATTTTAGCAGCATACAAGGTCAACAGGCTGAAGATCTTTGTATAGTTGAAAATGATGGAAGACAAGGTTTTATTTCAGATCTGATTGAAACAAACGATGGTATGCGGGAAAATGATGTTCCAATCTTAGATAGTGATAAAGTCAAACCAGATCTAGAGTTAAAATATGATGATGAAGAGTATGTTGTTCCAGATCCCACAAAGGAGAGTTATATTATTGACGTCACCTCAAATGAAGAAAATAGAGTTATAGACCTAAGCGTCCCCATGCTATCAGAACAAAGTCTTCACCAGGAGGTAACCCCTTCCCTCTATGAAAAATAAGATGAGATATTTGTATAAAAACATGACAATCTGGTCGTCATATCATATGAATATGATCAACAATATATTCAGACTACAGAAGACCAGAGCATTCAGAGCTTCCATTCATATTCTTCTTCCTATGTCTCATGCTTTGAAATGCTTTTTCAAGGGGAAATCCGCTCACCTACTTGTTCAGAATTTTTTGAAGACCAGGAACACACTCTTACTGAGGTACATTATGAAGAAATGTTAGAATCAAGAGAAAAAGACACCTTGTTTCTTCTATATCAACAGGAGGTAAATCTTCATGTTTTTCAGGATCCAGTGGCAAATCTATTGCAGTCAGCAGTGAAGGTAATTATTATAGTATTCAGTGATGAAGGAGATCATGATCAACTATGTTTTTAGATGCCCAGTTGCAAGTATCTATTGTTGTATAGAGGATCTGATCAGGGGAATCAATCAAGGAGACATTTACTTGATTTCATTTTGATATAGCCTGATGGTACATTGGCTTTGAAGAAACAGAAGTGGTTATCATCAGGATTTGAGACCCTCAAGTCTTGGTCATGTACTGCCATCAAGCTTCAAATTTTAATTTTTGTCTTGGTTAGCTTTGAGTCACTTTTCAGTTATTTTGTCGAGTCAAGTTTCTTTCAGTGTTCAGTTTAGTTTTTAGCTATTGACTCCATGCCCAATGGATAAGGCTACTAGGTCTATGGTGTTCTTGGCACCTCCAAGGAGCTACCATCCCCATTGGAGCCAATGTTAATGTCAGTATTTGCATACTTCCACCAGGGATTAAAACACATTTGCATGTGCATCTTAGGCATCCCATTCTGAAGGAATTTTCAATCATTTCATTAGGCCATGATATAAAATTATTCCACTGTGGTTGTCCTTTTTAGGTTTGTTTTTCAGAGGATTTATTCACTATATTTTCACTATAAATCATGTTCCAAGTATGTTCATCAGAAAGAGCCCGGAAAGAGCTTTCCAAAGGTATATTATACTCTCAAAACTGAGTCTTGGATTGGAAGATATGCCTAAGTGAATGAAAGCCACCCAAAAGCCTAATCCTGCGTTTCTTTTTCATTTGGGCCCTTTAAAATCTTTACCTTTTATATAATTTTCATGCCTTTACCGAAACATTTCCTTGTTCTTTTGTAATTTCCGCATCCTACAAATCCTAATGCGATTGATCGCATCGCAAAAGTCCCGCTTCCGATCCGATCTCATCGCATCACATAGTCCATCGGCTCCCGATTGAACCTTCCCCGATTACAAACCTCCGATGTGATCGCAATACCTCCGATTGACCCACCTCCGATCACATCCGGACCATCGAACTTCTCAATTATCTGATGACCCACATTCAATCGCAAGTCCGAAATCGCATCGCAACTTCGCAAGCGCTCCCAACATTGTCCCCGCTCATTTTATTTCTTTCGATGCAATTGACTCCCACCGATCACATCTCCACTGTCGATCCACCATTCCGATCAGACGGCTCACAAGTGATTGCACCATCGCAATCGGCATTTCCCACAGTTCAACTCCTGCTCTACTCCTCTGCCGATTTGCAATTGCAATTGGCTAGGTCCGACCATAAACCCTTCCGCCTTTTCCCAAGCAAAAATGGTTTTTCCTTTGTTAAATGCGTAAATTAATTTTAAAGGTTTCTTAAGTTATTTAATCGCATCACATCGTGCCATTTTTTATAATTCTGCGCTCCCTTCTGCCGATGTGATGAATCGCACATCGCAATCGGCAGTTCCCACAGTCCTTTGCTTCCGCTCCACTCCCCTCCTGATTTCCGATTGCGATTGTCCCCCGGTCCCGACAAAACGTTTCCGCCTTGTTCCAAAGAAAAAAGGGTTTTCCCTATGTAAAGTGCAAATTCTCATTCATTTTTGTTTTACAAGGACTTTTCCTCCCTCGCAAAGTCTCCACTCATCGTATTATCATTTGTCCCGCCATGTTCTATCCCCACACATCGGTTTCCTCCAATGTGATTATCACATCGCAATATTTCATTTCGCACAACACTAAACCCGCTTCCTCCTCCCCGCCAATGCAATTGATCACACATCGCCAATCGCAATTGGAAATTTCCATCATGTTTAAACCTGCTCCCTTTCCCGATTGCGATTACGATTCTCCCTGGGCCCACCTCCCTTTTCCTTCGCTCTTTTTCAATCAAAAAGGGATTTTTCTTCGTTAAAGGGGCAAACGTGATTTTTATTAGTTTCAAAAGGAATTTCTCGGCATGAAAGATATTTTCAACAAAGAAAAGGAAATAGTCAAGGCTGAGAACTAAATATAAACGAGATACATCTACAACAAGCGATGAAAATCGGATTTTTTCTTCAAACTTCCTATTTTCATTCATTCAGTGTAACTGCAAGTTTTCCAGATGTTCAAAATGTATTGTTGCTCCTTCTTTTCAGGGGCAGATTGTTGGTCTTCTTTCTATGTTCAGATTTTAGTTTTTGAGCTGGTGAAACAACTCCTTCTTTTGTGGATCTACTCCCCTCAAATTATGTATATTAAATGTAATCCTTCATCATTTGTAAGGGGGAATAAAGTGTGGAAATAAGTTGGAAATCACTGAGGACGCTCTGCGCTCCATTTGTAATAGTTTGGCAGGAAATTAATAAAGATATACAGCTCTAATTTGTGGGATCCCTGTGGTATGGATTTTAGCATTATTTTTCCTTTGTGTTCATCTGTTAATTGTTATGTTTACCATTCAGTCATTCACATTTCTAGTTGAATGCTTTCAAGATAGATAGGTAGAATCCATTGTATAATTCTCTGCCTTGGGAAATCATTCAATACTTGATGTTTTCTTCTGTTTGAAAATGATCCATCTCCTATTCCCTTTTTAGCTCCTCACCAATCTTAAACATTCCATCATTATTTAAACTGAATTGTTAAAATCCTTGCCTACCTTGCCCCATGAAATGCCCTGTATCTCTGATTTAATTCCCCAGTTTCAAACTGCCCAACCTATCTAATCCTACAACCCTGAAAACTTAAAAAAACATTTCCAATTATTATACCTAGCCTAAAATCAGTTTACTCTTATATTTCATTGAATATTTTTCCCAGAGAAAGCCCTCTCCTAACCTTGTAGGGCTAGCTACAAGGCTGAGCGTGGTTTGAAGTTACCCTGATTTGCCTTTTTTTAGCCTAAAGTTCAAATTGGGTGCTAACATTTCTGGTGACCATACTGTGGAACAAATTTAAAGAAAGGACAGATCTTCCCCAGTAAAGAATGAAAAAATATCATATCTAAATGTTGATGGTGAACAACACTTGGATACATATGAAGGCCTAATCATTCACTTGGCAACTCAATTCATTGAAAGATCCAGAAATCAACACTTCATGGTGACTCCACTGCAGGAAGATCAGTAGCTTTAAGATTTCTGTTTTAAGATGGTTGTTACACCATTTTTTGGTCATCTAACCTATTATCATTAGATGGACCCAAGTACACCATGTAAGACCAATTTTACCCTAAGTAAAATTTCCTTCACTATGTTAAATAACTTAATAAACCACATTTATTAGGTTGTTTATGGTCCAAACAGGAAACCCCAAAAGGAAATATTAAACAAACCTATATTTGTTTGATTTTCCTCATAGAATAATTAATTAAACCATAATTTAATTATTATTCCCAGTCATGTTTAACCCAAAAACAAAGAAATTAATTAGATAAACCTTTATTTATCTTATTATTTTCTAGGAATAATTATTTAATTCTTATTTAGATAATATTCCTTGTTAAATATGACCAAATCACTCACACATAATTAAATAAATCATTATTTATTTGATTATATTTCAACCACTTCCTTAAAAAGATAAATAAGTCATTTATTTATTTATTTTTGAAAAATAAAGGGATTTGACCCAAGTCAAATACTTTTTCCCTCCAACAAATATAATAAAATATTCCATAAAAGGTGGATCTAGATTTGGTTAACATTATTTTAATCATGCACCAACATCTAGAATGACCCAATATTTTGTTATAAATAGGAGGGTTTTTCCTACCATTCTTCACCTTTTGTTGCCTATTAGATCACTCTGGATCTATACACTTGGTCACATTTTTCCATTGTTTGCTGTGTGAGCTCCCTTTGAGCTCTATTCTTTGCATTGGGTTTTCTACACCAACAAGAGAGAGAAATCTTAGATCTGAAGTGCTGAGGACTTCCAAGAACCCATCCCACTGAGGATAATTGGATACGCCTTCTTGTTTTCCTCCCAGGTGCCCAATTAATACAAAAAATTCTTTCAAAAATTGTTCTTGTCTTGTCTATTGGTATATGGAGCAAACCCTTGTTTTTACTGCTTAATGTCTTTCCATGCATAGATCTGGTTTTTTGCAGCTCTTTTCTTGTTCAACTAACCGCAGATTTGAAGATATTGGCAGCCACTTTTGTTGTCAGGGCTATTAGTTATGCGTAGCTAAAGTGGTCTTTTTTTGTACACTTCGGCAAAGGATTCAAACTAACAAATGGCGACTCCACACGGGTTTTAAATTACGACCGCTATCGTTTTTCATATTCCTGCATATCCAGCTACTTCAGACCCTAGGGTTTCTTTTCAGTTGTTTATTTTTCCTATTTTTATGTTGTTTTTCTCACATAAAACCCTAAAACATTAAAATTTTTAACTTCCGTGTGTTTCTGGCCCTATTGCGTAGGTAAGCGACATCAGCCGCAACTGAGACGGCAACTTTTCCGAAAATCTGCCACCGAGACAACCGGAACGGGAGGTCGCACTTTTCAGCCCAAAAACTACGACCTGGACCTCCAGGTTGCACTTTTCAGCCTCTTTTCTGCGACCTGCACTGAAAACAGCTCAGAACCTGTGACCTGCCAATTTTTCAGTGGTTTTTCTGCAATTTTTCTGGGTTTTGCTGAAGCTTCTGTCAGGGTTTTCCAGCCTCTATCTCAGCCCGCTTTGACCTAGTTCTGATCTGTTTTTACTCATCTAAGTGGGAACCTAGCCCCCTAGGGCTTCAGTACCCTCCACTTTTTGTGGAAGATTTTTAGCTGTTTCAGCCGTCTGTTTTTCATAGTTTCAGCCTTCCCTTTTTCAGATCTGAAACCTCCTCCTCAGATCCCTTTAAATCAGCCTTTCTTCCTTTCAAATCACCCCTTGTTGTTTTGTTTGGACCTCTCTTTAGGACCTCCTCCCTGTCCTTTCCGCTTTTTGCTGATTTCCTCCCTTTTTCCAGCCACCTTGCCTCTATCTCTTGGCTGTGATCTGCACCTCTTTTCAGCAGCTTTATACTTTAGATCCCTGTCCCTCCCGACCTTAGATCTATTGGCCTCTTTTCAGTGTGTTTTGACTAGATTTTTTCCCCTTTTTTAGACTAGTTTTGAGGGACCCGCCTTCTTGGGTTAGATAGATGCAATAGTAGCTGTTAATTTTCTGTTATTTCAGCATTATATACTGTTCTCTGCAGATTTATTTTCAGTTACGCAACACACTTTTTTCTTTCTCTCAAAATGAAAAGGGTTTTAAAAATTACAATTAACGCACACCACACACTGACCCTAAGTGAAGAAGCGCCTGGTTAACACCGCCTGGCAAAGACTCTAAAATCAATTGTCACTGCACATTTTCTGCCCTTGACCTCACTTGATTCTGTCCCTTTTTGTCCTTTTCGGTTTCCTTCTTCCCGTCATCATTGCACCCCCAAGGCACCTTTCCCGGAGACTTCTTGGCCTTCACCCTCAGTTTCCGGTCGATCGACCTGCTCCGTCCCGCCGTCGTCGAGCCAGTCCTCCTCCGAGTCCGCACTCCGACTCCTCTTCTAATTCATTGGGTTCTCCTTCTCCTCCTGGTTCTCCCCCTGTCACGTTCACTATGTCTGGTCCAAGGCCTAACATTAGCGGTGCTCCAGGCCCTAATGCCAGAACCACTACTAGCGGAACCGCCACAAGAACTACCTCGGCCATACCCTTGTTGCCGTACATTGCAGGCCTCAACCTCCCCGATTTCAATCAGTTGATCAATGAACCTATCCGCCACGATGTTGGTTGGCCTGCTATGCCAACCAAGCTCCCCTCCGACATCCCTAAGTTTGAAGGCCTTGCTGGAGAAGATCCAACCAATCATGTCCGATCTTTCCACATGTGGTGTTCCTCCAATTCCATTACCGATGACTCCATCCGTCTTCGTTTGTTCCAATGCACGCTTACCGACGAAGCTTCTAAATGGTATGTTGACCAAGCCACCTCTTCCCATACCACCTTTGCGACCATTGCCCAAGCCTTTTTATCTTACTTCCAGCTCCCTCTCCGATACGATACCGGTACGGAGCTCTTGACTTCCTTTAAGCAAACATCTTCGACTCGCCTTTCCACCCATGTTCAGGAATGGCGACGTAGACGCAGCTTATGTCGAGCTCCCCCCTTCGAAGATCGGATCTATATGGACTGGTTCCTTCGCTCTCTCCTAGCTCCCATCGGAAAAGATGTCGCCTCCCATTTCCCTCAAACCGAAGAAGCCGCCCTCCAAATAGCCTTGAAATATGACCTGATCTACGCCCAGTCTGGTTATGTTTATACCATCCTTCCTGACCTCCCCAGGCCCAGTGGCGCTAACTCCCCGGGGGCATCTCATTCCGCCGACGGTATTTTTGGAGCCCTTTCCCATCCGTATGCTCAACCTCCTATGGGCTACGGTCTCCCTCACGGAGGGGCCAGCACCTCTAGCACTCTTCCCCCTCCCAGTAGCATGTACCCAGGATATGGCATGCCTCCTCCTTTTTCCCAACCTCTTGCTTACCTCAATGTTGCCCAACCTAACCATTACCCTTATCCGCAGTCTGGTGTGCCAGCTCCTCCAGCATATGCGCTTCCACCTCCCTTGCCTCCTCAACCCCAACAGCAGCACCTACAGCCCCCTTCAGGGCAAGTATTTGCACAGCAGGGTGCGACTAATCCCCCTTCTTCTCACAGAAGGAAAAGAGGCAATCCAAATCAATCTGCCCCTGGTACTTGTGGACCCAATCCTTAAGGTTTTGACCCTAACACTGCTAACCAGCAACAGGGCACTCAGCCCAAGCTGGACAGGCCTCTTCGTACCAACAAGCCTTGTTCGTGTTGCGGTGTTTACAGTCATTACACCCACGATTGTCCCCTCTTACCACAGATGTGGCAGATGTGGGAGTCTCAAGCCACATTGCGCGGACAACATGCCTCCCAACACGCTCCCCCTAATGTGGCCACTACTCAACCAGCTGTGTTTACTGATCCTTTCCCTCAGCAAGGATTCGTGGCTACCCAACCACCTGACGGGCGGGTCTCCACTCCACCCTCCATTTCTGGTTCCTCCAATTACCAGATCCTCATGATGACCTCTGATCCATCCCCAACCGTCGACCTTCACCTTCAAACTTGGTCTCGCCAGTACCCCAAGCCTCCTGCTCAGTCTGCCCCCGAGCCTCCTTCTTCAGGTTCTACAGAGCCTCTTTCAACATCCAGTGGCCCCTTACATATCCCTCAACCCAAAGTTGAGGTTCATACCAAGATTCCTAAGGGACCCCTACGTCGAAACGCTGCTTCCGGTCGAGCTGCTCATTCGTATAGCATAGTAGATGATTTGGCGCAATCTCCTGTTGCCATTTCCACACTGGAACTCCTCCAGTCGTGCCCTTCCCAAAAGAAGGCTCTACTATCTGCCGTGGGCGCTGTAGATCCTGCTGATGACCAAATGATTGTTTTCGACGCCACTCAATCGTACCATCCTCCTCTCCCTCCTTTCGTCACCTTCCAAATCCCTATCAAAATCCGGAACGCCAACGTTTCCCGGTGTATAATTGATGAGGGGGCATCCACCTGCGTGATGTCCGCTTCGGTTTGGAAGCAAATCGGATCCCCTGAGTTGGCCCCTTCCACGATCACCCTTCGAGTGTGGGACAGCCATGCCTCCCATCCCATTGGCCTATTTCGTAATTGTCCTATCACCCTTGCCGGTAAGACTGTTTGCGTTGACGTCGAAGTCATCGACGCCCCGCTAGACTACAACATTCTATTGGGGTGAAGCTACACCTATGCTATGTCTGCTGTCCCATCCGCGGTTTTCCGCAAGATGTATTTCCCTCATAATGGAAAGATAGTCACCGTTGAACAGTTGACATATCATGAGCCAACATCTCAGACCTCACCTGAGATGACCATCTCTTCTGTAGCCAACAAGCAAACCGTCGATTCCTTGACCAGTGTCTCTCCTGGCATTTACAAAGACTCCTCTTTGCTCGGAACCTTCCCTGGTCTTCCTCCTCCTCCTATCTCTGACCCCAGCTCGTCGAATGTTTGCATGATGCAATTGTCTCAGGCTGCTCTCAAGCAACCCGCTTCGGCTAGTCAGCAACCTTGCCCTCCACAACCTGCTCCTAACCCTTCACTTGCAGTTGATATTCATGAGCCTCTTTATCCTCCTGGCACGGTTCCTCCAAGCCTTAGCCATTTAGGAGCCGTCCCACCTAGCCATTACCCCTCTGGTCAGATAACGTTCCTAGCTCCCCCACCAAGAGTGTACACGGTACCAGTCATGGCCAACCTCTCTCTCCTTAACCTGACCCTGGGCATACCCGTCTCAAACATTGACCCTCCAGCCGCTACCCCACCTGGTCACCCCAAACCCTACCTTGCTTTGACACCGGTTCAACCGGTCCCCCTCGCTTCCTCCGGGCCCCTCGCACCTCCCCAGGACCCTGCCCCTATGGTGCCAGCCCCGAGAAAGAAAGGCAAAGCTCGTAAGGGGGCAACCAATCATGACCAAGCCACTCCGACAACCCCTACCCCTCCGCGACCGCCAAAGCCCGCTATCCAGTGCGCTTTGTGCGATATTGTTGGACACGCCACCCATATGTGTCCTGAATTTCCGCACCTCAAGATCCTGGTCAACGAGACGTTTCCCAACTCTGATATCCCCGAAGTCTACTTCACTATCCCGGATTCTATCCCGAAACTCAAAACCTTGCGCACAAATCACCCTTGTGCTTTGTGCGATTTCCATGGCCATTACACCCACCTCTGTCCCCGCCTTGATGAGCATCGTTCCTCCTTGGACACGTATCACCAATTCAAGGCTACGCATGACAAGATACCTTCTCACTTGTTTGCGAGTTCTACTTCGATAGGACCAGAGGATATTCCTACTCCCATTCACATTCCTCCTCCCACTATTGAACCAACGGAGCCTTCGACCACCATTTTGTACCTATCATCATCCTTGAGAGATAGTTCACCTAACCTTCAACCTGCAGACACTCTCAGTTCCCCCTCAGTCTACCTTGGATCTGTTGACATTGCGCATCTGAGCCCTTCTCCACAAGATGACCCGTCACACATCACTACCTCATCGGGTGATCCTTCTTCCTCCAGTCTTCCCATCTTCCAGTCGATGAAGACATTATGGAAGCCATGACCAACCCTGACTTTCCGTGGGATGATATGCACCATCACGCATACTTCCTCCCACAGTAGTCCCATGACCAATATGCTGTGGAATCCAAAGACTTCATTCCCAATACAGTCAATTGGTTCAAAAATCCCATCCCTGCACCTGATGCTTTCGAAGAAGGAAACATGGCCAATATCTCTCCTACCATTAAAATTGACATTTCAGTAAAACCAGGAATCGAAGAATATGTCACCTTGGGGGCCCAATGCACCCCAGAAGAAATTGAAGCTTACACCAAGCTTTTCAAATAATTCCGCGATATTTTCGTTTGGTCCTATTCTGAAATGCCCGGACTCGATCCCGCCATCGTCGAACACCATATCGACACATGGCCTGATGCCAAACCGATCCGTCAAAAGTTGAGACCCATTCATCCTTCTAGACGTGACGCTATCAAAGCTGAAATCGATAAGCTCAAGCAGGCTAGTTTCATTTACCCCATTGAATACACCACTTGGGTATCCAACCCAGTTCCCATTCTCAAGAAACAAGGCACCATCCGTGTCTGCACGGACTTTCGCGACTTGAACAAAGCTTGTCCCAAAGACAAATTCCCCACACCGTTCATTGACCGAATCATTGATGAGTGTGCGGGGCATGAGGTTCTATCCTTTATGGATGGTTTCTCCAGATACAACCAAATTGTTATCCATCCTGCTGATCAACTAAAAACCGCGTTCATTAGTCCGTGGGGAACTTTTGCTTACTGGGTCATGCCTTTCGGCCTTAAAAACGCCGGCGCCACTTTTCAACGGGCCATGTCTTATTGTTTCCATGACTTAGCTCATATTATCCTTGCTTATTTTGATGACCTTACTGCGCGTTCTAAGCATCGGGCGCAGCACCTACATGATCTGCGTACCATTTTTCTCTGATGTCGCAAGTATAATATCCGCCTTAACCCGTTGAAATGCGTATTTTGCGTTCCCGCCGGCCGTCTCTTAGGCTTCATAGTGTCTAAGGATGGTATCACTCTTGACCCTTTGAAATTTCAAGCCATTCTTGAACTTCCCATTCCGCGTACCCTACGCCAACTCCAAAGTCTCCAAGGGAAAGCTAATTTTCTTCGTCGGTTCGTCCCTGACTATGCCACCACCGCACATGGGTTCCTTAGACTCCTACGATCCAATATCCCATTTATTTGGGATACCTATGCTCATGAGTCTTTCGATGCCCTCAAGCAGGCTCTCACATCCGCTCCCTTGATCCGCCCTCCCGACTTTGATCGGGACTTCATCCTGTACATCTCCACTTCCACCTATTCGGTTGCTGGAGTCCTTATCCAGGAAGATGACAATGGTATCGAGCATGTGATTTACTACGTCAGTAAGAACCTTGTAGGGCCTCCTATTTCCTACTCGTATGAAGAAAAATTAGCGTTGGCTGTCGTGTTCTCAGTCCAAAAACTTCGTCATTATATCCTCATGCGTTCCACCAAGGTTGTGACTAATTCCAACCCCATGGCCTTCCTATTGAGTCGTCGTATCCTCACTGGGAAGTACGCCCGTTGGGTCTTTATTATTCAGGAATTCGACCTCGAATTTGTCACACCAAAGAGTAAGAAAGGCTTAGCCCTCGCTGAGCTCATTTTTGAATTACCTACCGGCGTGCAAGACCCACCAGTTAATGATGATTTTCCTGATGAACACTTATTTGCCATTAATTTTGACGACCCGTGGTATGGCGATATTCTTACTTACTTGCGAACCCAAAATTTCGCCCTCCACCTTGATCGTGAGGCTCGCCGACATATCCGACACCAGGCTCCTCGATACCTCCTTATCGGTGACGACCTCTATCGTCGCAGGATCGATACTATCCTTTCTCGTTGTCTCACACACGCTGAAGCTGAACAGGTACTTAATGCCTGCCATAGCGGCGCTTGCGGTGGCCACCTCTCCGGTCTTGCTACTGCCCAGAAAGTCATGCACGATGGGTATTTTTGGCCTTCCCTCTTCAGTGATTGCATTGAGGCAGTCAAACACTGTCCCAATTGCCAACATTTCACCCCTAAGGCGCGAGCTCCCCCAGCTCCCCTCCATCCGGTCATCTCAACTGGTCCCTTTTGTAAATGGGCCATCGACTTTATGGAGTGTCGCCCACCATCTGCTGGTAACCACAAATATATCATCGTGGCAGTCGACTATTTCACAAAATGGGCCGAGGCCATGCCAACATTTAACAACACGGCAGCTACCGCAGCCCTCTTTTTCTTTAACCACGTTATCGCTCGATTCGGGGTTCCGAAACAATTGGTCTCTGACCATGGCAGACATTTTGAAGATGAGATATGGCGTGAGCTATCCTCACTGTTGGGTTTTGAGCACCAATATTCCTCCTCCTATTACCCCCAAGGTAATGGCCAAGTTGAAGCAGTCAACAAAATCCTCAAGACTATGCTTCAACGAACGGTGAATAAGCACAGAACCAACTGGAATCTCATGCTCTTCCCTGCTTTGTGGGCCTATCGAACTTCTGTTAAAACCGCCACCGGGTTTACTCCTTTCCACCTCGTCTTTGGAGAGGAGGCAGTCTTATCGATCGAGTGTGAAATTCCTTCCCTGCATCTGGCCGTTGAACTTCTCCCTAACACCCAACCTCTAGAAAAACGACTTATCATGCTTGAGCACGCTTCCGAAGATCGCTGTGTTGCCTTGCAAACCATGGAAGCGGCCAAGAAACGCACCAAAGCTCAGTATGACCGAAAAGTCCAGCCTCGCACTTTTCACGAAGGCGACCTTGTTCTAGTTTATGACTAGGCCCATGACGTCCTTGGTCATGGGAAGTTCGACTCATTATGGCTAGGCCCTTACATCATCAGT
The DNA here is from genome assembly GCA_034641835.2 of Pinus albicaulis. Taxonomy (NCBI): domain Eukaryota; kingdom Viridiplantae; phylum Streptophyta; class Pinopsida; order Pinales; family Pinaceae; genus Pinus; species Pinus albicaulis. Next base: position 1,394,611,551 of record CM076581.1, read on the forward strand.
AAGGATCTCGGTAAGGGGGCATACCTCTTAGAGGATTTCGAAGGAAATCCCCTTCCTAATCCTCGCAATGCACTCTATCTCAAGAAATATTACCCTTAGCATTTCCATTCTGAAATGCATGTTTTATTTTCTTTTAGATAGCCAACATATTTTTTCGTTTTTGTGATTTTCTACTTCACCTGGACCCATTTTTTCCAAGAAGGGTCACTTCACCTCCCCTTTAAATCGAATTTCCTCACTTACAACACTTGTACTGGGGGCACCACTCCGCCTCCATACTTTTCCATGTTCGTGTCGATCTTCGTCATGAGTTCCCACCTTGTACTCATGTTTTTCCTGGTCCCCCATTGGGCCTTTACTGTGTGGCAACACCATCGAGTCGCCCTTGTTTAGAGAATCCAAGTTGAGTCATCATCGCATTCATGGAGTCTATCCCGCGTTCCTTTGTACCCCGCTATAGCCCTCCATCCTTCATTGCTTGGTCTCTCTCTTGTGTCGCACATTATGGCCTTCAGTCCCACTGTCCCCTATCCCTTATGATATTGTGTCAGTAACTACCATGCCATTCATGCCCTTTATGCTCTAACAAGGGAAGTCGTCCATTCGCTACTCAGTCCCTTCCATTTCACCATCATCATTAGTGTCAGTCTGTCCGTCACTCTACTATTTTCTCTTGTGCCTTAGTTGAGGATCTCTCATTGCCTCACCTATGGCAGACCTCCTTCTGTCGACATCAGCTCATTCATTCCAGAAGCCAGGTCTAGAGGGCGGTGTACCTTGGTTCCAGCTTCCACTCTTGTTTGGTACCTCGGATTAGGCAAAGGGATCTCTCATTTCCCTTTGACTTGATTGTTTCTCCACTCCAGCTCCTTTTAGCATGACCACGATCCGTATACTTGATGGTTCAGTGATACAGCAATAGCTCTTGATGATTCTAGGGTGTGTGTGAGATGTCTCAACCCTCATGAGGGGGTGGCCCTGCAAGTAGCCCCCCACATGCCTGGATGACCTCCTGCTTGCAGCCTTCGATGCAGCTCCAGATATTTGATGATGTTGGCCTTAGCCACTTGCAGCGCCTCTTGGATTTGCATGTATCAGTCATATTTTGTGAGCCCTTCCCCATTTACAGGGGGCATTTGGGTTGTATTTGTATCTCATGTACTCAGATATTATTATATAAGTCCTGACTGTTATCTCAGGCACAACATGTATGTGGGATTACTCATTGTATTATTATCTAGCTCATGATTATGCCAGTTGTAATTTATGGTTCGGTCCCTTATTTACTGGACCCACTATTCTTTTGTACTTTGTCTTGGCGGGCATAGGTATGCCTCCCCCGCCGCCTTCAGCACAGGTACCCTCTCATAAAAAGAGACTTGTTGCACCTGCGAGTCTCGTCTCCTCAGGGTCTAGTTCTTCAGCACACTCGTCTACCTTACATTTCTCTCTCTGACTTTCCTCTTGATGTCTGGTGATTGAGTTCTTACAACGTACTTCGGTCATACGATTTTCTCCTGACACTCGCACGCTGGGGGGCAATCTGTTACACCATTTTTTGGTCATCCAACCTATTATCATTAGATGGACCCAAGTACACCATGTAAGACCAATTTTACCCTAAGTAAAATTGCCTTCACTATGTTAAATAACTTAATAAACCACATTTATTAGGTTGTTTATGGTCTAAACAGGAAACCCCAAAATGAAATATTAAACAAACCTATATTTGTTTGATTTTCCTCATGGAGTAATTAATTAAACCATAATTTAATTATTATTCCCAGTCATGTTTAACCCAAAAACAAAGAAATTAATTAGATAAACCTTTATTTATCTTATTATTTTCTAGGAATAATTATTTAAATCTTATTTAGATAATATTCCTTGTTAAATATGACCAAATCACTCACAAATAATTAAATAAATCATTATTTATTTGATTATCTTTCAACCACTTCCTTAAAAAGATAAATAAATCATTTATTTATTTATTTTTGACAAATAAAGGGACTTGACCCAAGTCAAATACTTTTTCCCTCCAACAAATATAATAAAATATTCCATAAAAGGTGGATCTAGATTTGGTTAACATTATTTTAATCATGCACCAAGATCTAGAATGACCCAATATTTTGTTATAAATAGGAGGATTTTTCCTATCATTCTTCACCTTTTGTTGCCTATTAGATCACTCTGGATCTATACACTTGGTCACCATTTTCTGCCATTTGCTGTGTGAGCTCCCTTTGAGTTCCATTCTTTGTGTGGGTTTTCTACACCAACAAGAGAGAAATCTTAGATCTGAAGTGCTGAGGACTTCCAAGAACCCATCCCACTGAGGAGAATTGGATACGCCTTCTTGTTTTCCTCCCAGGTGCCCAATTAATACAAAAATTCTTTCAAAATTTTTTCTTGTCTTGTCTATTGGTATATGAGCAAACCTTGTTTTTGATCGCTAATGTCTTTTCCATGGCGTATCCGGTTTTTTATGCCTCTTTTGTTGGGTTTCAATCAACTGCGTATCCGATATATTGGCAGCCACTTTTTTTGTTAGGGCTATTAGTTATGCGTAGCTAAAGTGGTCCTTTTTCGTACACTTCGACAAAGGATTCATACTAACAATGGCAAGTGTTGCAAGTGGGTATGCTCCCATGAGCTGAGATCACATTCTAGGTTTCCCAAATTAAATGCCTAAGGTAGATTAGAAAAGGAATTTGCCTATGTTCAGAAATGTGGAAGGTAATAATGTTGCTCTTCATCTAGTGAGATTTCACATGCATGTGCGTAGATTAAAGATTGATTTTCCTGAAGATTTCTTGATGAAGATATTCATGGCCACTCTGGAAAATGAAGCTCGATCTTGGTATGAAAGTTTGCCACTTGCTTGCATTTATTGTTTAAAATATTTTCATACCATATTCTTTGAAAGGTACAAAGAATCTTGTCCATCTTTAATATTAGTGCATAATTGTTGTAAACATGTTAATAGTATCATTGAAAATCTTGAAAATTTTTATGGAGTTGATGAATTCATGGACGAAGAAATCATGGAAGCCTTGTATTAAAATCCATTTCAGCAGCATACAGAAATATTAGAGGATACTTATCAAGATCAACAGGCTGAAGATCTTTGTACAGTTGAAAATGATGGAAGACAAGGTTTTATTTTAGATCTGATTGAAACAAATGATGGTACGCAGGAAAATGATGTCCCAATCTCAGATAGTGATAAAGTCAAACCAGATCTAGAGTTAAAATATGATGATGAAGAGTATGTTGTTCCAGATCCCACAAAGGAGAGTTATATTATTGAGGTCACCTCAAATGAAGAAAACAGAGTTATAGACCTAAGTGTCCCCATCCTATCAGAACAAAGTCTTCACCAGGAGGTAACCCCTTCCCTCTATGAAAAACAAGATGAGATCTTTGTACAAAAACATGACAATCTGGTCGTCATATCATATGAAGATGATCAACAATATATTCAGACTACAAAAGACCAGAGCATTTAGAACTGCCATTTAGATTCTTCTTCCTATGTTTCATGCTTTGAAATGTTTTTTCAAGGGGAAATCCGCTCACCTACTTGTTTAGAATTTTTTGAAGACCAGGAACAAACTCTTACTGAGGTACATTATGAAGAAAGGTCAGAATCAAGAGAAAAAGACACCTTGTTTCTTCTATATCAGCAGGAGGTAAATCTTCATGTTTTTCAGGATCCAGTGGCAAATCTATTGCAGTCAACAGTGAAGATAATGATTACAATATTCAGTGATGAAGGAGATCATGGTCAACTATGTTTTTGGATGCCCAGTTGCAAGTATCTATTGTTGTCCAGAGGATCTGATCAAGAGAATCAATCAAGGAGACATTTGCTTGATTGGTTACACTGGCATTTTGATATAGCCTGATGGTACATTGGCTTTCAAGAAACATAGGTGGTTATCATTAGGATTTGAAACCCTCAAGTCTTGGTCATGTACTGCCATCAAGCTTCAAAGTTTAAGTTTTGTCTTAGTTAGATTTGAGTCACTTTTCAGTTAGTTTGTCGAGTCAAGTTTCTTTCAGTGTTCAGTTTGGTTTTTAGCTATTAACTCCATGCCCAATGGATAAGGCTACTAGGTCACTTTCCTTGTTATTTTGTAATTTCCACATCCTAAAAATCCCAATGCGATTAATCACATCGTAAAAGTCCCACTTCCGATCCGATCGCATCGCATCACATAGTCCATCGGCTCCCGATTGAAGCTTCCCTGATTACAAACCTCCAATGCGATTGCAATACCTCCGATTGACCCACCTTTGAATGCATCCAGACCGTCAATATTCTCAATGATCTGATGGCCCACATTCAATCGCAAGTCCGAAATCACATCTCAACTTTGCAAGCGCTCCCAACATTGTCCCCGCTCCTTTGATTTCTTTCGACGTGATTGACTCCTGCCGATTACATCTCCACCGTCGATCCACCCTTCCGATCGGACAGCTCACAAGTGATCGCACCACCGTAATTGGAATTTCCCACAATTCAACTGCCACTCCACCGATTTGTGATTGCGATTGGCTCAGTCCCACCATAAACCCTTCTGCCTTTTCCCAAACAAAAATGGTTTTTATTTTGTTAAATGCGATAAAACATTTTTGAAGGTTTCTTAAGTTATTTCATCGCTTCGCATCGCGCCATGTTTTATAATTCCGCGCTCCCTTCCGCCGATGTGATGAATCGCACATTGCAATCGAAAATTCCCACAGTCATTTTCTTCTCATCCACTCCCCTCTCGATTTCCGATTGCGATTGTCCCCCTGTCCCACCAAAAACTTTCCGCCTTGTTCCAAAGAAAAAAGGGTTTTCCCTATGTAAAGTGAAAATTCTCATTCATTTTTGTTTTACAAGGAATTTTCCTCCCTCGCAAAGTCTTTTCCCATCGCATTATCATTTGTCCCGCTATGTTCTATCCCCGCACATTGGTTTCCTCCGATGCGATTATCGCATCACAATATTTCATTTTGCACAACACTAAACCCGCTTCCTCCTCCCCACCGATGCGATTGATCGCACATTGCCAATCACAATCGGAGATTTCCATAATGTTTAAACCCGCTCCCTTTCCCGATTGCGATTGCGATTATCCCCGGGCCCACCTCCTTTTTCCTTCTCTCTTTTTCAATCAAAAAGGGATTTTTCTTCGTTAAAAGGGAAAATGTGATTTTCATTAGTTTCAAAAGGCATTTCTTGGCATGAAAGAGATTTTCAACAAAGAAAAGGAAACAGTGAAGGCCGAAAACTAAATATAAACCAGAGACATCTATAGTGAGTGATGAAAAGGGGATTTTTTCTTCAAACTTCCTATTTTCATTCATTTAGTGTAACTGTAAATTTTCTAGATGTTCAAAATGTATTGTTGCTCCTTCTTTTCGAGGGCAGATTGTTGGTCTTCTTTCTATGTTCAAATTTCGGTTTCTGAGCTGGTGAAACAACTCCTTCTTCTGTGGATCTACTCCCCTTAAATTCTATATATTTAATGTAATCCTTGATCATTTGTAAGGGGGAATAAAGTGTGGAAATAATTTGGAAATCACTAAGGACGATCTGCACTCCATTTGTAACAGTTTGGCAGGGAATTAATAAAGATATGTAGCTATGATTTGTGGGATCCCTGTGGTATGGATTTTAGCATTGTTTTTCCTTTGTATTCATCTATTAATTGTTATGTTTACCATTCAGTCATTCACATTTCTAGTTGAATGCTTTCAAGATAGATAGGTAGAATCCATTGTATAATGCTATGCCTTGGGAAATCATTCAATACTTGATGTTTTCTTCTGTTTGAAAATGATCCATCTCCTATGACATTTTCAGCAACTCACCAGTCTTAAAACATTCCATCATTATTTAAACTAAATTGTTAAAATCCCTGCCTACCTTTCCCCATGAAATACCCTGTATCTCTAATTTAATTCCCCAATTTCAAACTGCCCAACCCATCTAATCCTACAACCCTGAAAATTTATAAAATCATTTCCAATTATTATACCTAGCCTAAAATCATTTTACTCTTATATTTCATTGAATATTTTTCCTAGAGAGAGCCCTTTCCTGACCTTGTAGGGTTAGCTACAAGGCTGAGCATGGTTTGAGGTTACCCTGATTTGCCTTTTTTTAGCCTAAGGTTCAAATTAGGTGCTAACATATTCCAAAACAAAAAATTTACAACATGAGATATGAATCCAGCCCAGAAAGAGGGCGATACCAAAATAATTACCATTCACAAGGTTTTTGTAGAATCTCCTACATTTCCTATCAGATTTCAACATTAAATACAAGCCCTTAGGCCTACGGTCGTAACAAAAACCTAACAACAGTTTAAACTAAGCCTTTCGGCTGTTAAAAAGTGCTAACTTAAGCCATATGGATAGAATCCTAATCTTTAATATCTGCTAATTTATCTTCTGTTCTGAGCCGAAATCGTGATGAAATGATCTTTAACAAAATATCTGCATGGTTGGTGAGTTGTCATGGGAGTGTAGGTATTGCCATCTATGCAAGAATCCTATCAGAAAAAAGCATATGAATACGTGGTGCGGGAATTCTATTGGAAAAAGCGCAGGAACACATGGTGCAGGAATTGATGCGTAGTGTGGAAGTGCGTGGTGCAAAAATTGATGTGTGGTGCTGGAGTGAGTGGTGCAGAAAAATGTGGTGCAGGAATCCTACCGGAAAAAAGTGCAGGAATACGTGGTGTGGAAATTCTATTGGAAAAAGTGTAGGAACATGTGGTTTAGGAATTGACACACGGTTCTGGAGTGCATGGTGCAGGAACTTGGCATATATTAGAATAGGCATAGAATCAACTCTGTAAACCTTCAAACACACAAAATATTTTTAGCGATGCTTTTAATTTTCAAATCTCGTTAAAACAAGGGAATATAAAATACTTACTTATTATGAATGCACAAAAATACAACAATAACCTATTCAAGCTAAATAAAAGCATGAGGGATTTCGAATAAAATGTGATATAAAGTAAGGAAAAATAGAGGCCCAACAAAGACCTCTTGTCTTTTTGCCTTAAAACAAAAATCCATTACCCTGGCTTGGTGACTAGTAGTGGTAATGTCACTTTTTTTAGGACCTATTATCATAGCAAGTTACATTGTAATGAGACCTCCTATATCTTAGTTAATATTTTTTTTCTAAAATAAAATTTGATTACATTCAACCCTTAAATGGATCACTTAATAGACGGGGAGGAAAATTTTCTCAAGAGAAAGGGATGGTGTGAAAACTTTACCTTTCCAACTTTGTATTAATAATGTTGCTAAAACACATATTTTTGTAAAACCTAAATTGTTCTTTAATAATAGTGAGCTAAGATAATTTTTGTCACTGAGAATAGATATGAAGATATCTTTGAACAAAAGATTTTTTTACTAATATAAAACTGACATAATTGATACAACTGTTAGTGCATGAGTGAATAAATGATCTGATCAAGTTTCCTTTTAAAAAATGTTCTTAGGAATATTTTACTATGGAATGAAATAGAAAAATCAGTATCAAAAGGAATGCAAACCAAGAAAAAAAAATACTCAAGAAAAGTAAAAGAGAAAATTAAAACATAGAAAATAAAATAAAAGCATAACAGAAATATGTACAAAAGTCTCCAGATCATGAAAAGTATCCTTTTAGAAGCTTCCCATTGACTGGGAGTGACTAAGGTTTACCTTCCAAAGTCTATATTTGAAATGTGCTAGGTTTGATCTTTTCTATAATAATGAAGGGTCCAAACGATAAGTTCTGAAACTTGATGTATTCACCTCTTTCGTCATGGGTCTTATCTCATTTTAGAACCAGGTCACCAAATTCAAAATCCGTATTAGAAGAATACTTATTATTGAACCATCATTTTATGAGTTGTTGATACTGATTTAACTTGGTTTTATCTCTTTGTCTCTCTTCTTCTAACTTTAATAAAACATGTATTCTATTTTCCATAGTTGATCTTGACACCTAATCCTATGGATGGGTGTGCATATTTAATATTGTATATTAATTAATATTAGGAAATAAGGAAGGCCAAGAGTCATTGGGAGATGAATCCCAATAGCCTCACCTCCATGTATAAATCCATGTGCATCCTTCAGCTAATACACATTCTGATTTTGAGGAGTTACCTCCTGGTTTGACATGGTATCAGAGCCAGCTCCACTATTGGCATTTCTTCCTGTGGTGTAACTCCCTCTCCTTTGCTCAGTCAATTTTTTATTAATAGTTTTCTGCTGCTCTTAATTGCTAGACTGTTATTCTGCATTTTTTTTCTCTATGTAGCTCTGACATTTGCAGCTCCAACTCCTGCAGCTCCTAAAGACTGCAGGCTCCTCTGTCATTCTGCAAATTGCAGGCTCTGTCATTCTGCAAGATTCCATTTCAATTTTTTTTTTTTAACAGCCTTTTGGGCCTCCTCCATTCTCCATTCTCCATCATCCTCCATTCTCCATCGACTCACCTCCCTCTCCCTCACTACTCTGCGCCCTCTCCCTCAACTATGCGCCCTCTCCCTCACTGGTCTACACCTTATCTTCCCCACTCCCTGCTCACAATGCCCTGGTGTATACACTCCATTCAATACACATTCACAACGACTACGCCTCCTCCTTATGCAACACCTCCCGCCTCCATTGTGATACAAGTCGACTCTCCACGTTGCTATATCAAGCTGTCTGCATTTATATACAACGCTGTCCATACATCGCTATCAAAATTTTATAATACACTATTATATCATATGCGCTATCACTGTTATATATACCGCCTCTGTCCAAACGCTGTGGTTTATATTATTTATCAGAGACAGCGAATGATAAGTTCCACCTCCCTGCAACAATTCCGCCCTCGGCTCTCTCCGTGGCATGTTTATCGACTCATATTCATTAACCTCCGCCTGTCATATATCGCCCCTCAATACCTGCGTTTATAATACCTCTGCCAGTCATATATTGCATTCCATTCATACTTTTAAAACGTAGTCATATGAAACACATGTATTGTCCATTGTATTCTGAAATGTAGTCATGTATTGTGAAACGCAGTCATATATTGTGAAACGAAGTCATATGAAACGCTATCCATTCATACTTTTAATACCATTTCCCATTCAAATTTTTTAATACTGATTTCCCATATATATTTCCGCCCCTCCATTCATTATACGATACCACTATTTCAACTCTACCACATTCCCCACATTACCACTTTTATACCGCCCCTCCACCATTCATAATACCGCCATTCCATATCGACCTCCCATACAAAATATTTTTTCCCCAAACAAAAAAAATACATATATTTTTTTGGTGCAGAATTCAGTGTTTTTTTAGCAAAGAGCTTGTGTTTTTTAAATTCAGTCTTTAGAAAGAGTTTTTTTAAACTCAGATTATTTTCTCCAGCAAGAGTTTTTGTCCCCTTTAATTGAGTAGATTTCAAGAATTGGAAGTTTTTATAGCAGAAATTTTTCTTCTTCAGAAGATTTGTTTTCCAGCAATCTAATGCATTCTCTCATCTCAATTGTTGGGGTGGTTCTCTCCGGCAAAGAGAACTATCTTGAATGGTCTCGGAAGATTAAACACACACTCATTTTTAATGAGCTGTGGAAAGGAATCTGTGAAGGACAAGAAGAAAACCCACCAGCAAAGCCCACTTCAGACAAAGAGCTTGCCATTTGGGAAAATAAGAACTGCAAAGCCTATGCCTTGATTGCAGCCTCCGTAAGTGAAGAGGTGAGTCGCCATATTTCATCATTCTCAAATGCCTATGATGCCTTGAAGAAGCTAAAAGAACTCTATGACTCACATTCAGAATTAGAAAATGTTCAATTGATGATTAAGTTGTTCAGTCTTGAAATGAAGAATGATGATCCCCTTGCTTTAGCTTCAGAAGTAAGATCTATAATGCATGACATTCAAAACACTGGTGTAAAAATGGACATACCTCTCATAGCATATGTTAAGGCATTATATCCGACTTACTCACATTATCTTGAGTCTTTGCAACCAAGTGGAAACTTTCAGCATATCACCTTTGATACACTTGAGAAAAAGTTTGCAGAAAGAGAAAAAGCTTTTGGGAATATGATAGTCCCTTCATCTTCCGAAGAGGCTGCATACTTGGCACATAGAGAAAAGAGTCATGCTCCAGATTCATCCAGAGGAAGAGGTGGTAGAAGAGGAAGAGGAAGAAGAAACTTCACAGAAAGGGGGGGCAGACAAGCTGACAAATTCAATCTTCATTGCACACGTTGCAATAGAGATGGACATGATGCATCCAAATGCAGAACACCATGGGACAAAATAGAGCAGCAAAGAAATCAAGACAAAGGTAAAAATAATGACAAAGACAAAGGTAAAGCACCTGAATCTGCTCACTATGTTCTAGCACATTGTAACAATGGAGTAACTGAAAACCTATTTGATGTTTCATTTACTTCATGGAGAGATGATTGGTTGCTAGATTCGGGAGCAACATGTCACATGACATTTAGAAAAGATTTTTTTGAAGATTTCACTGACAAAGTTGATGGAGCAGTATATTTCGCAGATAAATCCAAACTCAAGCCATTAGGGCTTGGCACAGTCAGGCTTAAACTGCCTGGTCTTCCTGATCATATCCTACATGAGGTTCTATACCTCCTGGAGTTGAAGAGAAACTTGTTGTCCCTGATCGAAATCCGGCAGCAAGGACACTCAGTTCACTTGTTTGATGGCAAGGCAGAGGTCAGATCAGCATCAGATCACTCACTTTTCATGGAGGGAATAGAAGAAGGGAGACTCTTGAAGCTGAAAGGTTCATCTGCTCATGCTCAAAACTTTGCATTCAATTCACATCATGATGAAGGTACATTTCCATCAAGTCTTTTATGGCATGCTAGATTTGGACACTTAAACTATGACAGCCTTCATTTGTTGAAGAAAAATGGTGTTGATGGACTGCCTACAATTCCTAGAAAACCTAAGGAATGTGATGCTTGTATTCTAGGAAATCATAGTAAACATCCATTTCATGATTCACACTCAAGAGCACATAGGAAACTTGAACTTGTTCATTAAGATTTATGTGGCCCTATGCCTATTGCTTCTACAAATGGAAACAAATACATGATGACATTTATTGATGACTACACCAGAATGTGTTGGATTTACTTACTGAAGAATAAGTCTGATGCTTTTCAAACTTTCAAGAATTTTCATGCATGGATTGAAAATGATGCACAAACACATATTGGCTCTCTATGTACTGATAATGGAAAATAATACACTTCAAACGAATTTGAAAATTATCTTCGTCAACATGGAATCAAACATCAAACAACTGTGCCATATAATCCACAACCGAACGGTGTAGCTGAAAGAATGAACAAAACTATTTTAAATATGGTCCGCTCCATGTTATTTTTCAAGAATGTAAAATTGATGTTTTGGGCTGATGCAGTTCTATGTGATGTTTACATAAAGAATAGGTGTCCTTCAAGTTCAATTAGAAACAAAACTCCTTTTGAAATGTGGCATGGCCACATTCCTTCGGTAAAGCATTTCGGGGTCTTTGGGTCCACCTGTTATGCCTTGATACCCAAGGGTCAAAGGAACAAACTTGGTGCTAGAAGCAGAAAATGTATCTTCTTGGGGTACTCCAATACCTCCAAAGGATATCGTCTCTATGATGAAGCAAATAAGAAGTTTGTGATAGAAAGAGATGTCATATTTCTTGAATCTTCCAAGAGTGACAAGGTTGTTGAGCGGCAACTTGATCGCCTGGATAGATTCACACATGCAAAGTCTTTCCAAGAATTTGATAATGTGATTCCACATCTTGAAGGGGGGATTTCGATATTGAATCAAACTGTGGAATCATGTCCCGAAGCACTCTCTCCCCCACATGAAGAAACAACCACGGATGACACATTGGATGATGTGATTGACAGAATTGGGAGATTGAATCTTGAATCAATCCCAACTCAGTCAAATGACCAGCATGGGCCATCTCAGAAAGGTCCTCCCAAATGGCTGACAAAGACACTGGAGAATGTTCATCCTGATGAGGTTGGAAAAACAGGAACAAGAAGTTCCACTCAACAAATTGAAGGTGATGTAGATAATTCTGATTCCCCTGTTGATATGGATATTGCTTATAATTGTGAATTGAGTTTGTCTACAGATCATGAACCAATTTCCTTCAAAGAAGCCACTTCTCATGATGAATGGAAAGAAGCGATGCAGAAGGAGTATGATGCCTTGATAAAGAATGGCACTTGGAAGGTGGTTGATCCACCTTTGGGAACGAAACCAATTGGCTGTAAGTGGGTCTACAAGAACAAGTACAAAGCAGACGGCTCACTTGACAAGCACAAGGCCAGGCTTGTGGAAAAAGGATTCGCACAGAAAGAAGGAGTCGATTATGAAGAAACTTTTGCTCCCACAGCAAAATGGACCACCATCCGGACTCTCTTTGCCTTAGCGGCTCAGAATGGATGGAAAGTCCATCAGATGGATGTAAAAACAACCTTCTTGAATGGAGATCTAAAGGAGAAAGTTTATATGTCCCAGCCAGAAGGATTTGTGATAAAGGGTCAAGAACACAAAGTTTGCAAACTTATAAAATCCTTGTATGGCCTCAAGCAAGCACCATGAGCCTGGTATGAGAAATTGACCGAGCATCTTCTGAAACTTGATTTCAAACATTTTTATCTTGATGATGCAACTTTGTTTGTTAAGAAAGTTGGAAAAACAGTTGTATATCTTGTGGTATATGTAGATGATCTTTTGATAACAGGAAACAATGAAAGCTATATTGCATCCATGAAGAAAGAGTTGAAGAAAGGTTTTGAAATGACTGATTTGGGTCATGTTCATTACTATTTGGGTATTGAAGTAATTCAACATCCAAAATTGATATTTCTTTCTCAAAAGAAGTACATTGGAGATCTCTTGAAATTTTTTGGCATGGATGACTGTAATCCCTTAACCACTCCAATGGAACAAAACTTGAAGCTCACATCTATTGAAGGGAAGGAATTTGAGGATGAAACTAAGTATAGACAGCTTGTAGGAAGTCTTATCTACTTGACCACCACCAGACCTGACATTTCATTTGATGTTTCAATCCTCTCAAGGTTCATGCAAAAACCTTGTGAAGGACATTGGTCTGCTGCAAAAAGAGTGCTAAGGTACTTGAAGGGGACTCAAGACTTTGGACTCAAATATACACAGGTAGGCGACTTCAACTTGACCGGATACTCTGATTCATACTTTGATGGCGACAAAGAAACAGGGGTGTCTACTACAGGTTACACCATGAGTCTTGGATCAGGAGCTGTCTCATGGAGATCATGCAAACAGTCAGTTCCAGCAGATTCCACGACCGAGGCAGAATATGTGGCAGCAGCTGAAGCAACAAAAGAAATTGTGTGGCTCCGGAAAATCCTGGAAGATTTGCAGATGAAACAAATGTATTCCACTCCACTCATGATCGACAACACTTCTGCAATAAAGTTGGCCAAGAACCCAAAGTTCAATGATCGAACAAAGCACATCAATACAAAGTACCATCTCATTCGACATCATGTTCAGGCCAAAACCATCCATCTACATCATTGTTCCACAAATGAGCAAACTGCTGACATCTTCACCAAAGCACTTGGAAGAGAAAAGTTTGAAAAGTTCAGATCAATGCTTGGACTCACCAACATCCCTTCGGATTAAATGGGGGAATGTTGACACCTAATCCTATGGATGGGTGTGCATATGTATTTTTGTATATTATTTAATATTAGGAAATAAGGAAGGCCAAGAGTCATTGGGAGATGAATCCCAATAGCCTCACCTCCCATCTATAAAAGCATGTACATTCTTCACCTAATACACATTCTGATTTTGAGGAGTTACCTCCTGGTTTGACAGTTGATAACTAAATTTCTTGTACACTATGGGATAGTTGCAAAGAAGGGAGAAATATTTGAGGGGGCAATATATCTGCTCTACCATAAATGAGGAAAAAGGGCGAGTTTCCAATAACATCTTTTGATGTGACCCTATTAGCACGTAATTCATCAAAAAGTGTAATATGCATCAAAAAGTGAAATTGTTCTTTTAAGGAGTTTTAGTAGATTCTTGTTTGAAGATTCAACACGACCATTTCCTTGTAGATAGTATTTTTTTGAATATTTAACCTTAATTAAATTTTCTAAGTCATATGTGTCTAACTCATGGGATGAGAAATAAGATGCATTATCAAATACCAACGACTCAGGAACACCAAAATGAGTGATAAATTTTTATTCAAAATAACTTGAATAACATTCACCACACACCAAGGTGTTTCTGCAACCCATTTGGTAAAATAATATGTAGTTGATGAGTGATTGAAGAATTCCATTATTGTTCATATTGTTAGATATTTTTGGAATATCACTGTGTAATATGAGTGATTTGTCCAACACTTCGGATGCTGACTCCATCCATCATCAGGGACCAAAGAGAGCTATGTGAGTAAACGAGTGTTGGAAAGCCTTATTTATAGGTAAATAATAATTTAATCATTGTAATAATGGTCAAAATTTGGAGCTTGTCATTAATTGACATTTGACCAATTTCTCAATTTTTGAAAAAATGTTTAAAAATAAAATTTTATAAATTAACCACAAAATATGTAGACAATAGGAATGACATTTTTCAAACAATAAATAGTTTAAAGAAAATTAAAATTAAAATTAATAATAAATATAGATAAAGTAATAATCAATATATTTATATATTTTATTATTAGAATTATTATTTGACCCATTAGATGAATGCAATCATACTTGTTAAAATGAAGTAAGGAGGATGATCAAACTATAAGACTTAATGAATATAATGAAATAGTGTTAGGTCCCTATATTAATAGTCTAGTCCCTTATTGTTGTCAGTGTAACCCCCTTATTGTTATTATTGTACCCTTGTAACCCCCATTTTGTTATTATTGTGCCCTTAAATTATTATTGTTAGGTCGGCTAGGATTACATTGTGGCCCACTAGGATTACATTATGGCCCATGAACTCCTATATATAGAAAGGAGGTTTTGTAAATTGTATCATCCAAGAATTGTTCATTTATGTAATGTATTGGAGGTTTCCCCCTCAAAGTGGCTCATTTCTAAGGCATTGATATCTATTTTCTTCTATTTTTGGAGCTGGTTACACAACATCTGGTATCAGAGCTTTGGATTCTAGGGTTTCGCTGCTCCAAACAGGTCATCGTGGCATTTTTGCTATAAATTTTTTTCTAAAAAGTTTCAGAAGCTCAAATTTTTAGGGTGCGAAGCTGAAATCCTGAGGAATATTGTCTGAAACTTTCAGAGCTTGGTTCGTAATATTTTCAGAGATATGATCTCTGGAAGTTAGGTCTTTTTTTCAGGCTCCTAAACAGGTCATCATGGAATTTGCGCTATAAAGTTTTTTCTACGAAGGTTCAGAATCTGAAATTCTTATGGTGCGAAGTTGAAATCCTGAAGAAATTCATCAAAAAATTTCAGAGCTTGGTTTGTAAAATTTTTGGAGATATGATCTGTGGAAGGTAGTGCTTTTTCAAGCTCCAGAATTTCATCTCAAAGAGGTGATCGTGGGAAAATTTCAATAACTCTCTCTCTGGGCATCAGATTGGAGTACCATAAAAAGTGGTTGCAAGTACATGGACTATAGTTTCTTGGCTATAAATTTCAAATATGAAGGATGAAACAGTGACACGTGGAAAGTCATACAAGTTCGCTCTACTAAACCAGTCCATAATTAGGTCATTGTGGGAGATTGGACACAACTTTGTCTTGGATAATCAAAATCAGGTCAGACCTATGGCATTTAAAATATAATTCAGATGGCTACGTTGGTACTGAAAATAAAATATTTAAGTGTTGCAATCACAAAGATAATCCAATTTCAATATCCAGCTCCTCAAAAGCAAGAAAAAGGTGTGTATTTTTTTTCGAATTGCATAAGTCTTGTTTGAAGAATCAATTTGAATTGATTCCAAGGGAATATTGTAGAATAGATATCAGTATTGGGTTCTAAAATATTCCCCATAAAAATAATTCAACACCCATTAAGCCTTCATAAGGCTCTACTATTGTTGGGAAAAATACTGAGAGGGGGGGGAGGGTGAATCAGTATTCACTGCATATTCAAACTTTTACTTTTTCTTGCTTCTAAAACCCATACGCTACTTTCCTGAAGCAGACTCGCGTATATACGCGGATACCCTTTATGAAAATCGCGTATACACAGATATATAATTATGTAATTAGTTCTTCACTTAAATCATTTCATCATTCATTCATCAGATGTTTAATAAATAGTAAACATGTGCAGTAAGAACAGAGTAAACCATTACACAAAGCATCACACATGAACACCAGGATTTTTAGGTGGAAACCCAAGTCGGGAGAAAACCACCGATTGCTCACCCTTCAATATTTTATTATAGAGAAAACATCTTACAACATATGTGCTCGGTGCGTACTTCATCAAGACGTTGTGCACCCACCGCTATGCTCGTCACACACTGCCTCGTGCAGACAGCGCAACCCCCGACTCGCTACTGCCACCTCTCCCCGGAAGGGGCTACGACCCCCCGATCCGTTTACCAGCCTCACTCGGAAGGGAGCTACAACTCCCCGACCGAAGGCTACAACTCCTCGTAACCTCTATGGACCACGTTTCATCAATTTTTCACACCGGATCCATTCCATACTTTTAAGCTCAAACACATCACCAACAGACACGCACAATTCACAACACAGATTTATAGTGCACACATCGTACCGTACCGTATGCTTCCATACCCCATGCTTCAGCAAACCCTAGTTTGCATATGCGCTTTCAGTTCACTGATGTCGCGTATATACACGCTTCCGTTCACACAAAACAACGTATACCTCTGTAAATATTTCATTGCGCATACACGCTTTCTCTTCAGCGAAGCCGCGTATATACGTGCTTCCTCTGCGACGAAGTAGCATATAGATCTTCAATCATTATAGAGCAGCATACTTCTTCAGATCAGATATTCAGTTCAGATTTACCCTTTTACTTCAGACAGATGTTTGCCTCATCTCAGATCTAAGCCTTCCATAAACAGATCTAGCAGATACAAATACATTCCAGATCTAAATATTATGCTTCATCATTTCTTCATAGGTGCATCATAGATTCAGATCTATTATCAAACCTTTACCCTTTCCATACAGATATACTTCATAGAGAAGTATTCATTCAAGCTTAGACATCTTGCACCCACACTCATGATTTGCACAATGAATTTCTTCTCTTTATATAGGTTTACCCTTTTTCAATACCATGAGCCCCTTTTTCAATACCATGAGCCAAAAAAATACCATGAGCCCAAAACTACATTACTTCCGATGGTATTCCTGGACGGGGTCATTTAGACGAATCATTACCCAATACAATGGGTCAATACCATGGTGGTTACCCCTGGTTTTTCACTTTTTGAGCGCTTTTTTCCCATACACGACTTATCACGTTCTTTCCCGCGTGCATACGCGACTTCCCCTAGACATATCCGCGTATGCCTAGAGACATACTTTTTTCATCATAGATCTAGCATATATTGAATTCCTTTCTTCATTGCCTTCTGTATTCTCTGTAGATACATCAGATTTACCTCATAAAGAACATATTCTATCAAGCACAACTTCATCAAGTAAGTTGTCATCATCTTCATCAAGTGGGTTGCCATTTAAGGACAACACTCAGCACCATATTGCTAACAAACATCATATCATATCAGATTTACATCATTTACCAAGTCCATCAAGACAAGAATAACTTCATCAGGTGGATTGCCATCAAGGACAACACATGCCATCAATCTCATGTCTTGATCTTCATTCAGTGGGTTGCCATCAAGGACAACACTCTGCATCATATTGCCAACAATCTCCCCCTTTGGACTTGATGGCAACCACGATGGTGTTTGATCACCACAACAGATAGGTACATTAAGAATACAATGACACCATGTCACTCTCCCCATTTTGTGACACCATTCAAACACCATGTCACTCTCCCCATTTGACATCAAGGGCAAAGGGTGGATCAAAAACCAACATACTCTCCCCCTTTTCTCCTCATGTGGAAGAAGCGTTCTGCAGATCTGATATATACTGAAGTGACCAAAATCCCCCTGAGTTCATGCTGAATCTTCAAACATATTTTTCAATAAAGTACATGACTCTATGAACTTCCTATCTCCAAAGACTCATACTTACATCAAATATCCAACCAAGTGGATTTACATATGAGACTCAAGTACCCAACCAAGTGGGTTTACACATTTCAACTCAGCTACCCAACCAAGTGGGTTTACAAAAATTGACTCAGCTACCCAACCAAGTGGGTTTACAAATTTGGCAAGTCCTTACATGACTGAATATTACAATTTTACATCATGGGTCTCAACAAGATCTTTTCATCAAATTACAAATATGACCATTTAAGACCAACACCAGAAAGGCCTCAAGTAAGAGAACATATTTCAGAACCATCATAATGCCAACAATGCATTATACTCAGGAACGCTAATGCTCCCCCTGAATCTGTGCATCCATGTATCCTTTTCATATGACTAAGGCTCCCCCTTAGTTTGTGCATCCTGAACACTTTCACCAACAAATCATCAAGGCATCTTTATCAAAACATTAGAAATGGAATTATGAGAACTGGAACACCACCAGAGATACCAAACAGTATCATAGATACCAAACAACACTGCAGCTGTGCTTGAAGAGAGCTGACTCCAACCAAAAAATTGTCAGCAATCAAACATACGCGGTTTTCTGTGCAGGAACTCGCGTATATACGCGACTGTATTTCATGAAACCCACGTATCCAAAGCCATATTCTAAATTTATCCAGAACTAATCCTTTGAGAGAAAAAGACAGTGTTCAGCTTCTTTCTAAGGTATTTGAAAACTTCCCTGAATACAGATAGATAGAACAATGTAGTTGTGTCTTCAAGCGTCATCCAACGGTTGTAGCATAAGCACATTAGTAACCAAGCCTTCAGATTCTTTGCAGCATCAATACAATCTTTCCAAGAGAGATTATCATACCAGAACAACACCTTCAAATATGTGTCAATCATCTATATGGTCCAGTAACATATGTATGAAAAGATCTCACTCATAGTAACAAACTCTGCATGATCTATTCTTATTTCTGAATCAAACGACACCCAACTCATCCATGTGTGATCAAAAAAGATACTTATCAGCAACCAGGGCTCAAAATCTCAACATAATAAACCAAGTACCAAGTCATCATCATTTGAGCATGAGTATCACCAAACCAAAGAATAAGCAGTCATATTGCCAACAATGCAATCATTAGTATTCAACTTGCTGCTCCCCCTGAACCAGTGCTCCTTCTTAACTTGTGCAACCTCTGCTCCAGATCTTCAGCTATCAGATAAATTCTCTTATCATCAATGCATGCGCGGTTGTGTCTGCTGGAACTCGCGTGTATACGCGACTTTGTTTCATATAACCCGCGTATGGAAAGTGAAATATAGAAAATTTCACACCTTCATCTCCTCCTGCAATTTTACCTTCTGTTCCTGTCTTTTCTTCACACCGTATGTACCATGTAACATATATAACTAGAATAACAACCAACCATGAGAGACACTACACATTGCTCCCCCCGTGATGACACATTACTAAATCGATAATGTATCCCGCTACCGTCCTGAATAATCGCAGAAGTAAGCTTCGTGTTTTATTGACCGCAGAGGGCTCTAATTTCACACGTTTCTGATTGGTCCTCCTTCTTTTTTCCAAATTTGCTCAACTTAACCGTGTGTCGAAAATTGTCCACTTTCTCGTATCCGTTCAACCCGTATCTTTTCTACATGTCCATACTTGTTACAAGAATAACATCTCATATGTCCAGAAATAAGCATAAGAATCATAATGAGTATTTCTAATCTTCCTTTTACGCCCAAATCGCTTTATGTCCATACTTGTTGCTATTAAAACAATATCCTCTTTGGAAGCTAAAAAGAGTACCTTTCTCGAGAACTCGTTGTTTGTGGCTGAATCACCTCATTTCTGCAATTTGCTGCAACATGCCCATAATTATGACATTTAAAACATTCAACGTTCTTGAATGAATTCCTTTGAGAATTCATGATTGTTGGTCGATCTTTTGTTTCTTTCAACACTTCAGGTTTTGCATTGACATCCTCTGAATTTTTAGCACTTCCTTGTGAGCTAGATTCTCCTTTAACAGTTTCATGAAAACCAAGACCAAGTTTGATAGCAGGAGACCTTTGATTATTCAGAATATTGTCCAAAGTATTAGTACTATCTTGAAACCTCAAAAGTTTAACCTTTTCTTCTAATTTACCTTTGAGAATTTTTACCTCAACCTCCAAGGCTTGACATTGCTTTGTCATGCTTTCTTCTTTCCTTCTTCCATCTTCTACTTGATCCTTCAGATTTAGAATCTCTTCTTTCAACCAATTTTCGTTTTCTTCACATGTTTGTTGCAGCTCTTCATTCTTCTTCTTCAATGCTTCGAGATTTACTTTCAAAGATATGTTTTCTGCTTCAAGTCCTGCATTCTTCTTATTTGATTTATCCAGGTCTTCTTTGAGGGAGATAATTTCAGCTTCAAGTCTTTCACTTCGATTGGCTACTTCATCCTGCAGTCTTTGATGTATTTCTATCTGTCCCTTCATTATTTCTATCTATCCATTCATTTTAGAGATCTTCTCTTTGTTGATATATTCTTGCGTTTTAGATGAACTTTGTAGTTCTTCATCTTTAACCTTGAGAGCTTCTTCTAGATCCACAACTTTACTTTCACTATCTTCACTATTCATTGTACCAATGAGAAAATTTGGACCCCAATCACTATCTGATTCATCTTCTTCAATTTCTGCTAACCATGTTTTCTTAGAGATCTCCTTGTTTCGAGTAGGCTTCTTCTTTTGCTTCTTTGCCATGAGCACTTTCAAATCATGGTCAGAATCTTCTTCATCTTCACTGGACACTTCATCATCATCTTCTTTTGCATAATAACTCTTTCTCTTTTTAAATTGTTTCCCTTTACCATGCTTTTCTCTATAAGGACATTTAGCAGCATAGTGACCAACTTTTCCACACTCAAAACATTTGAATGGAAGCTTACCTTTGAATCTTCCAGTACCTAGTTGGAGCTTTCTCACGAAATTCGCTTCTTCTTCATTGGATATATAGCTGGATTCTTTGACAACTTCCTTTTCCTTTCCTTTTGTAGATGCCTTAAAAGCAGCTTCTCTTATTTGAGAAGGACCTCCTTGTCTCATTTCAAAAGCAGTCAGAGTACCATGTAATTGAATAATAGTAAGCATTTGCAGATCTTGCCTTTCTTCAATAGCTGAAACTTTAGAGTCAAATTTTGAAGTCAAGGATCTTAAGACCTTTTCCACCAGAGTAGTATCAGTTATGGTTTCACCCAAATTTCTCATTCGATTTACAATATCATCCAGACGAAGAAAGAAACCGGCAACACTCTCATCACTATGCATCTTCAAATTTTCATATTCAATTCTAAGAGTTTGGAGTTTTGCACTTTTTACCTTTGTGTCTCCTTCATAGCTTAGAATGATTTTGTCCCATATTTATTTTGCCGAATGTAGCTGCATCACTTTAGCAAATTCTGATTCAGACATGCTTCCCAATAAGACATTCACTGCTTTGGCATTGATTTCATATTTCTTTCTTTCAGCTGCATCAGTAGGAATACTTGCCGGGTATTGATAACCTTCTTCCATGATTGCCCATACATCTGCACCAAGACTTTGCAGATATGCTTTTGTTCGTACCTTCCAGAATATCAGATTGCTTCCATTGAATAGAGGTGGCTTTATAGACATCACTCCTTCTTGACTTCCTATTGCGACGGATCTCCTTCAAGCGATCAAGCTTCTGCAGAAGGACCACGCTCTGATACCAATTGTTGGGAAAAATACTGAGAGGGGGGGGTGAATCAGTATTTACTGCATAATCAAATCTTTTTACTTTTTCATTCCTTAAAACCCATACGCTACTTTCCCTCAGTAAACTAGCGTATATACGCGGATCCCCTTTATGAAACTAGCGTATACACAGAGATCTAGATCTGTCATTAAATCTTCACTTATATTATTCCATCATTCATTCATCAGATGTTCAATAAACAGTAAACATGTGCAGTAAGAACAGAATAAACCATTACACAAAGCATCACACATGAACACCAGGATTTTTAGGTGGAAACCCAAATCGGGAGAAAACCACCGCTGCAGTTGCTCAGCCTTCAATATTTTATTATAGAGAAAACATCTTACAACATATGTGCTGGCGCATACTTGACCAGCACGCAGGCACCCACCTATGCTCGTTTACCAGCCTCTCCTGGAAGGGAGCTCCAACCCCCTGACTCGTTTACCAGCCTCTCCTGGAAGGGAGCTACGACCCCCTGCTCTCGTTTACCAGCCTCACCTGGAAGGGAGCTACAACCCCCTGACTGAAGGCTACAACCCTCAGCACCACCTTGGACCACGTTTCATCAATTTTCACACTGGACCCATTCCATACTTTTAAGCTCAAACATACATCACCAACAGATACATACCAATTCAGATAACACAGATCAGATAGCAGTAATACAGCAGAACAGATCAGATGTTTCATACCCCATGCTTCAGCAAACCCTAGTTTGCATACGCGCTTTCACTTCACTGATGTCGCGTATATACGCGCTTCCGTTCACACAAACCAGCGTATACCTCTGTAGATATTTCATTGCGCATACGCGCTTTCTCTTCAGCGAAGCCGCGTATATACGCGCTTCCTCTGCGGCGAAGTAGCGTATAGATCTTCAATCATTATAGAGCAACATACTTCTTCAGATCAGATATTCAGTTCAGATTTACCCTTTTACTTCAGACAGATGTTCGCCTCATCTCAGATCTAAGCCTTCCATAAACAGATCTAGCAGATACAAATACATTCCAGATCTAGATATTTTGCTTCATCATTTCTTCATAGGTGCATCATAGATTCAGATCTATTATCAAACCTTTACCCTTTCCATACAGATATACTTCACAGAGAAGTATTCATTCAAGCTCAGACATCTTGCTCCCACACTCATGATTTGCACAATGAATTTCTTCTCTTTATATAGGTTTACCCTTTTTCAATACCATGAGCCAAAACAATACCATGAGCCAAAAACTACATTACTTCCGATGGTATTCCTGGACGGGGTCATTTAGACGAATCATTACCCAATACAATGGGTCAATACCATGGTGGTTACCCCTAGTTTTTCACTTTTTGAGCGCTTTTGCCCATACGCTACTTATCACGTTCTTTCCCACGTGCATACACGACTTCCCTTAGACATATCCGCGTATGCCTAGAGACATACTCTTTTCATCATAGATCTAGCATATATTGAATTCCTTTCTTCATTGCCTTCTGTATTCTCTGTAGATACATCAAATTTACCTCATCAAGGACATATTCTATCAAGCACAACTTCATCAAGTAAGTTGTCGTCATCTTCATCAAGTGGGTTGCCATTTAAGGACAACACTCATCACCATATTGCTAACAAACATCATATCACATCAGATTTACATCATTTACCAAGTTCATCAGGTCAAGACTAACTTCATCAGGTGGTTTGCCATCAAGGACAACACATGTCAACAGTCTCATGTCTTCATCTTCATTCAGTGGGTTGCCATCAAGGACAACACTCTGCATCATATTTCCAACAACTATGACTCATGAAGATGAAGAATTGCAACTTGATCTATCAAAATTACAAGAGCAAGTGCAACAAATTTCACTCTCGCAAAGAGAAACAAAAAATAAAATGGAAGTTTTGAAGAAATGCGTGGAAGCTAAGATGGATGGCATGGAACTGGCATGGAAGCTAAGATGGATGACATGAAATACAACATGGAAAACATGAAGAATGATCTAAAAACAGACATCGAAGGTTTGACAAAGTTGATACAAGAAATGTTTCATAATGGTGAAAAGATAGTAGAAGAACCTCATGATGAGAACAAAATAAATGTTAATCGTGATTTCATAAACTCTAATGTTGGCGGGAAGAACCACCATATTCCAAAGATGGATATGAGGAAGTTTGATGGAAAGGATCCTGTAACATGGATACTACAGATGGAGCAATATTTTGATCTCAATAATGTGCAAAACACACAAAAGGTACGCATCACAACTTTACATTTAGAACAAAATACATTTGTATGGTATCGATGGCTTTGCTCTCGTAAAAAAATTGTCACTTGGTCAATTTTTACGGAGGAAATGATAGCACATTATGAGGATACAAAGAGAAACACCTTCTTTAGCCAATTGATAAATCTCAAACAAAAGGGTTTCGTGGGGCAACACATTGAGGAATTCCAAAAATTGAATATAAGGGTAACTGATATTCCAGAGGAACACATGATCGATCTCTTCATAGGCACTTTAAAGGATAATATCCAACATGAAGTTCGTGTTTTGGAACCAGATTCATTGGAGAAGGCATTCAAGTTGGCAAGAAAAGTTGAATGTAAAATAATGGCGACAAGGAAGCCTACCACTCAATTCTATAAAGAAGGAAGTGTTGCTACGCCTAGATTTCCACAACCTACAAGGTTGACACCACAACAATTGGAAGAAAAAGAGCAAAAGGGCTTTGCTACAGTTGTGATAGCAAATACACTAAAGGTCATAAGTGTGCTGAGAAGAAATTATTTTACATAGATTGTGAAGAGGAAGAAGAAATGAACAAGAAGAGGATATACACCAGGAACCAGCCCTAGAAGAGGAAGAAATGAATCCGACCATATCGTGTAATGCACTGGCAGGAATTACCACTCCTCAAACTCTCAAGATAGAAGGACACATCAAGAAGAAAAAGGTAATAGTGTTGATTGATTCAGGTAGCACCCATAATTTTATTCATTGTAAGGTAGCCAAGGAATTAAATTGTTTCCAATACCCAGCACCAGAATGTCAAGTGATGGTTGCAAATGGAGGAACTATAAATTTCTCTGGAAAATGCCATAATATCAAGCTAACCATGGGGTAATATGTATTGACTAGTCCAATGCTTTCCATTCCTATGGGAGGTGCTGATGTTGTACTAGGAGTACAATGGTTACAATCTTTGGGGACGGTAGCTTTTAATTTTCAAGAACTTTTCTTGAAATTTTTTTCAGAAGGAAAGGAAGTCGAATTACGGGGTATTGAAGGGAAGCCGAGAAGGATAATAAGCTCTAATGTCATGAAAAAGCTTCTAAAGAAAGAACAACGAGGCGTAATTGCACAATTATGCTCACTAGAAGTTCCGACATCAAAATCATCTATTTCTGCAGATCTCCAACAAGTCTTGGACAATCATTCCAAGGTGTTTGAAACTCCTGAAGGACTCCCACCTATTCGTGATCATGATCATGCTATTCATTTGATTCTAGGAAGTGTTCCTCCAAACATCAGGCCTTATAGATATCCTTACTTCCAAAAGAGCGAAATTGAACGTATGATTGCAGAAATGTTAGAGGCGGGTATAATTCAACCTAGTCAAAGTTCTTTCTCTGCTCCTGTAGTATCGGTACACAAGAAGGATGGATCATGGCGAATGTGTCCGGATTATAGGGAGCTCAATAAGCTCACCATTAAAGATAAATTTCCCATTCCTGTGATTGATGAATTATTGGATGAATTACATGGAGCAATTTATTTTACCAAGTTGGATCTTCGTTCAGGATATCATCAAATTAGAATGAAGATTGAAGATATTCCAAAACAACATTTCGAACTCATGAGGGTCATTATGAATTTTTGGTCATGCCTTTTGGCCTTACCAATGCACCTTCTACATTTCAAGGGTTGATGAATTCCATTTTCAAACCCTTCCTTAGAAAATTTGTGCTAATATTTTTTGATGATATACTAATCTACAGCAGGTCTTGGAAGGATCATGTTGAACATGTTGACAGGGTGCTCAAACTATTGCAGGAGAAGAAATTATATGCAAAAACATCCAAATGTTTCTTTGGAGTACAAGAGGTGGAATATCTGGGTCATATTATATCTCACGAGGGTGTTAAAGTAGACCCTAACAAAATTAAAGCCATTAAGGAATGGAAAGTCCTCACGACCATAAAGCAGTTGCGAGGATTTCTCGGGTTAACAGGGTATTATCGCAAGTTTGTTAAGAATTATGGGAGAATAGCAGCACCTCTAACAACATTATTGAAGAAAGATGCATTTTCATGGACTCCTGAAGCAACTATGGCCTTTGAACGTCTTAAAGAGGCAATGTGCCTAGCACCGGTCTTAGCTACACCAGACTTCACAAAAACCTTTATTGTGGAATGTGATGCCTCAGGAAATGGAATTGGTGCAGCTTTAATGCAGGAAGGAAGACCCATTGCTTTTGAAAGTCGTCCAATCAAAGGAAAGTATTTACAGAAACCTATTTATGAGAAGGAAATGTTAGCAATACTACATGCACTAAAGAAATGGCGAACTTACCTAATGGGAAGACACTTCAAGGTAAAAACTGATCATGATAGTCTTAACCACTTTTTGGAACAAAGACTATCTTCAGAAGAGCAACAAAAATGGGTCACAAAGATGTTGGGTTATGACTTTGAAATAATATACAAAAAAGGAAAGCTTAATGTTGTTGCAGATGCACTCTCAAGAAAGAATGAAGAGGTGGAAGCATTGCTTTGTACCATTTCTATTATCCA
The DNA here is from genome assembly GCA_034641835.2 of Pinus albicaulis. NCBI lineage: Eukaryota > Viridiplantae > Streptophyta > Pinopsida > Pinales > Pinaceae > Pinus > Pinus albicaulis. The sequence continues at coordinate 1,394,638,414 of CM076581.1, forward strand.
ACCAGATTGGATAACTGAAGCAAGAGATGAACGGAAGAAGGAAAAAGATGTATGGACACTCACTCAAAAGTTGCAGCAAGATCCTAGTACATCTGATACATTTAGTTGGAAAAATGATTCCTTATGGTACAAAGATCGCTTATATCTTTGTAATAATTCCCAACTAAAACAAAAGATTCTTCGGGAATTGCACACTTCTCCTTTAGGAGGACACTCAAGATTTTTAAAAACTTACCACAGGGTGAAGAAAGAATTTTTTTGGGATGGCCTTAAATCTGATATTCAAAATTTTGTGGCGGAATGTTTGGTTTGCCAGTAGAATAAAGTGGAGACAATTAAGACCCCGGGACTTCTACAACCTTTATCCATTTCAAGCAAATGTTGGGAGGATATTTCAATGGATTTTATCATAGTTTTACCTAAGTCCGAAGGAAAGAATGTCATCATGGTGGTAGTTGATAGCCTTACCAAGTATGCACACTTTTGTGCATTATCTCATCCATTTAAAGCAAGTACAGTTGCTACTAGATTTATGGACAGAATCCAAAAGCTACATGGAATCCCAAGGGTTATTGTGAGCGACAAAGATCCCATTTTTACTGGAAATTTTTGGATGGAGTTATTTTCTTGTTTGGGTACTCAATTAGCTCATAGCTCATCTTATCATCCTCAATCTGATGGTCAAAATGAGATAGTAAATAAATGTTTGGAAGGATATCTTCGTTGTTTTATATTTGATAAACAAACACAATGGGTCAAGTGGTTACCTCTCGCTGAATGGTGGTATAACACTTCCTTCCATATTGCAGCAAAAATGACCCCATTTATGGCACTTTATGGATATCATCCACCATCGATCACATCATCTTTAAGGGAAAATTTGAAGGTTCAAGTAGTGGAAGATCACATCGAGCATCAGCAAGAAGTTCTCCAACTCTTAAAGGATAACCTGAATTTGGCACAAAATCGAATGAAACAATAGGCATATCAACATCGCAGCGAGAGAATTTTTGATGTAGGAGAATGGGTATTTTTATGGCTACAACCATACAAACAAATGTCCCTCAAGCAAGCTAAGAAGGATAATAAATTATCGCCAAAGTACTATGGTCCTTACAAGGTGTTGCAAAAGATTGGTACTATGACATACAAATTGGAGGTTCCTGCTTCTTCACGAGTACATCCAGTTTTCCATGTTTCATACTTAAAGAAGGTTATAGGTGAAAATATTCCAGTTCAAACAATATTGCCAAAACTTGATGAGGAAGGAAAAATCATATTGGAGCCTGAAGCGGTCACGGAAACAAGAACTCGACAACTACGAAATCGATCAATTTCAGAGTATATCATCAAGTGGAAGAACTTACCCACTGAATATTCTACATGGGAGGATGAGAATTTTATACATAAGCACCCAGAGCTACTCAAGCGTTGAGGACAACACTTTTTTGAAGGAGAGGGTCATGTTAGGTGCCTATATTACTAGTATAGTCCCTTATTGTTGTTAGTGTAACCCCCTTATTGTTATTATTGTACCCTTGTAACCCCAATTTTGTTATTATTGTGCCCTTAAATTATTATTGTTAGGTCGGCTAGGATTAAATTGTGGCCCACTAGGATTACATTATGGCCCCATGGACTCCTATATATAGAAAGGAGGTTTTGTAAATTGTATCATCCAAGAATTGTTCATTTATGTAATGTATTGGAGGTTGCCTCCTCGAAGTGGCTCATTTCTAAGGCGTTGATATCTCTTTTCTTCTATTTTTGCAGCTGGTTACACAACAAATAGGGATTGGAATTAGATAATAGAAATAGGCATAATATATTCAAAGAAGGATAAAATGTATGTAGAAATTAAGTTGAAAAAATATTTTAAGAAAATTGAATTAACCATCCATAGACTCTTAACCTATATGGATACCTGACTCCCCCTCTTGAGTGTATCTTATTTCACTTGATTTCAACTCTCTTATTTGGTTATATTTTAGTTGTACATGTTTGGGTCATCTTAAATATGAATAATATATTCTTAGTTTATCTTCATTATTTCATTTAACAAGTTTTATCAAATCCATCTAATTGGTCAATTAATGAGTCTAATAATAAATATAGATGGAAATTATGTTATCTTTATTTATTATTAATTCAATTTTCTTAAACTATTTTTTCAACTTAATTTCTATTTCAGTTTTATCCTTTTCTGAATATAGTATGCCTATTTCTATTATCTAATTCCAATCCCTATTGCATTATACTTTGATCATCCTCCTTCATTTTAACAAGTATGATTACATTCATCTAATGGGTCAAACAATAATTATAATAATAAATATATATAAATATATTGATTATTAATTTATCTATATTTATTATTAATTTTAATTTTCTTTAAACTATTTATTTTTTGAAAAATCTCATTCCTATTGGCTATATATTTTGTGGTTAATTTATAAAATATTATTTTTAACCATTTTTTCAAAAAATGTCAAATTGGTCAAATGTCAGTTAATGACAAGCTCCAAATTTTGACCATTATTACAACAATTACATTATTATTTCCTTAAAAATAAGTCTTTCCAACACCCTCTTACTCACATAGCTCTCTTTGGTCTTTGATAATGGATGGAGTTACCATCCGAAAAATTGGATGGATCCCTTATATTACACAATGCTATTCCGGAAATTTGTAATAATATGTAGTTGTTATGATGAATGTATGTTGCTAGAATGAGGGAGGGTTAACTGATTCAATTATATCAAAGTCCCTTTGCTGAAATGGAGCTTTAACAGTGACAAGTTATAAGGGGAATGTAGGTTTTTTAATCCTACCAACGAACTTTTGGTAGGTTTCGAATTTTCTAACAAGGGAATGAGTATCTTTAAAAAGAGTGACCCGATAATATCTTGCCCTTGGAACATTCTATGTAATGGTATCTCCACCAAAATTTCTGGTAGTAGGGCCAAAATGGAGTTCACGAAGTAATTCTAAAGCATCTTCTTGCACTAGAAAACAAAGTAACACTACAACATGATTTGTTTTTCGGAATTTTTTTTATTGATAAGTTGATAAGGTGTTTATTTTGATCTTGATTCTATTCTCTAAAGGCTTCATTTTGTATTAAATATACTTCATTATCTAGAGAGGAATCATCTGGAAAAGTGGAATGGTCGCTAGGAGAAGAAACATATTGTGTATCTAATCTACAAAGACCCTAACCTTTGATGATTTGTGAAAGTTTAATTTCTGAGTAAAATTCTTGCAGGGTTGTCATCTAATGAGTTTTTTTCTCACCAAGTTTCTTTTGGATTAAATTTTTTCTAACTACTGAGTATGGTACTTGTTGATGAGAAAAATTGTACTGCCGACAACAAGGGGGTCTCCCCGGTGAAAGGTCCCAATTAGACCTCACACCATTTGGGACAGGAGCCCCATCCTGTATGTGGACCCGACCGCCACCATAAGTGTTTCCACTCTTGGTTGTCAGATGAGAAAATGATGGAGTAGAGGCAAAGGTGAAATGACCAATCAGTGAAGAAAAATCATCCCAAAATTGACGAACCATAAACAAAGATACAAGCAAGTCTAAGCAGCAAAATAAAAGGGGGGTATGCCATGAGTGGGATCAATGAGCCGAAAAACCAGTCAGACATACATGAAAGAAAACATGCCAGAAGTTAACTGCAAAGTAGTTCACAATAGATCACCGACATGGCAAGGAAAAAATAAACACTAATTCAAGAGTAAATGTACATGAAACCACTATGAATTATTTCATAATCAATTGCATGCATGAAAGCATCCGTACAACATAGTGAAATATTAGACAACTAGTACTATCACCACAAACAAGCACGTGAATCAGTGCCAGAAAAGAGAATATATTATTAATGTTACTGCAATGTCAAATACATGTTTACAACTTGTCAAAACCCAATAGTGGAACATGGACCATTGATCTCAATGCATGATACAAAAACCCTAGCCTCGCTACCTCCATCTCTACTCGATACCAAGAGTTGACTGCCTCTAGCTCTCCAACACCAATTCCTCAGTCATACTCGCTTTAATTGTAGAGCTAAAAGTCCTTCTATCCTTTCTCGAAGTTGTACATATAAGCTGAGATGACTCTTGAGTTTCCCTTGACTCTTGGTCTTCACGACCATTGTGCTGGCTTGCGACTTGGGCCATTTGCAACCTGCGCCCCAGGGTTATATGCGACCTGCAACCTGAGGTCATCTACGACCTGTGACCTGGGGCTACTTGCAACCTGCGACCTGGGGCTACTTGCGACCTACGACTTCGAGCATTCTGCGACCTATGACCTGAGGTCATATGCGACCTGCGACCTTGAGTAATTTGCAACCTGGAGTTCTATCCCTTCAACATTTCTCTTTGGAGATATCATAACCTTGCTCTTTGGAGGACACTCTTAGCTCTCGCCACATGAACTAGCAGCTTCTATTTGCTAGTGATGCCATTGCAGTGCTAAGGAAATTTGCATGAGTCGATAAGTGGGAGAGTGACTTTTCCGTTTAGAGCGAGATCCTAAGCATCTACATAACGTGGGTTTTCTTGTTGGCTTGAATCTAGGTTGTGCAACTTCTGGGGAAGTGAGAAACTTCTTCGTCTGGGTCATCATCATAGTTTCCTCATGTTACCTGCAAGTGAGCACATAATATTAGCCATATATATATATATATATATATATATATATATATATATATATATATATATATATATATATATATATATATATATATATATTGAGGAAGGAAAAAATCGCAGATGAATTGAGGGAACATTGAAATAAAATTAGGGGAGTTTAAAAATTATCTTGGACCCCTGCATAGTCCTATTTTGTAGGAAATGTATGAAAAACTCGTGCATGTCCACACTGAGCTCATTTACTGGCACAAAGGAAAAAATTGAAATTCCAACCGATATCCATCATACAACAGGCATGTATAGTTAACTCTTGCTTAACATTTCTTCCCAATGGTGATGATGCCGAAACCAAGGAAACTCCCATGTGTTACTATGTGTTGGGATGGACTACGATGTACGACCCCAACAAAGTATTGAGAGGCTGTGACTTGACGAGGATTGCGACTTGTAGCAGTCGTAGGGTCACAGCTCATCCTTTCTGCCTTCGTATAAAATGTGAGACTTGGCGACCTAAGCGAGGATAGCGACCTATGGAGGTTGCATAGTCGCTATTCACAAAATATCACACCTTCCCCTCATTCTTGAGGTTTGCGACTTTGTGACGAGTGATACCTACAACTTGAGCGGAGGTCGCAAGCTCACGTTTAGGATTGAGTCGCATATGCCACTGTTGTAGCAAAAATGTGACTGTGTGACCTGATGATGGATCAGCTCTTGTTAATGGTTCTTGCATGCTGATTATTAGTGAGAAAAGAGGTTTTTTCTTGTTAAAACGTGGGCTATTGCTAAAATCATAATTAAAAAACAACACGGGAACCCAATCGGTGGTACGACGCAGAAGATTCCAACCACTCCCAGGGTACACAACCATAAATGCAATGTGTTGGTACACTTATCTCGATACCTATGACGTTAGGTGAGAATCATCCACCAAGTAAAACACGTAAGCAAAGGCTTTGTTCATAGTGTGCTTGCATTGTGGTGTTCGAGTGCCATTTAGTCGAATGGTCACGCCATGCAACAATACACTCTCATGTCTACTGTCAACGTTACCAAAAAATGCCTCAATGCATCTCATGCATGTGATCACTGAAATTGGTTGTTTGGAGGGTCTCCTGCATGCCTCTTTCTGCACTTAAAATTCCTCTCGATTGTGCACCTCAACTGCCAATTTGTATAGTAGTGACACATCTCTTGCTTTCTTAGTCATTTACGTCCTTACGCACTTCTTTGAAGCACGTTGGCATTTCTCGAGACTAACCACACGACCTTGGAAGATCTTTAATGTGCTATTGTGTTCTATGGTAACATCATTTATATGTTTTGAGCACCCACCACCTCACATGTTAAAGAAAATTTGTGCGTCATATTAGAGCAGCTCAAATGGATGATTAGAAACTTATGTTGTGGAGCATATTGATGGTGCCAGGTTAATGGATCCTCAATGATCCTGTGTATTAATGGTCTCCTTGGTAAATTTCCTTCGAACATACTACCTCCCAAATAGTAAGGTCTCCAAGACATATGTGTCCATGCCATGCACATGTTCTTAGGACTTCCCAAAATATGGGTCCTGGGGAAGTCAATAAGGCACGCATTTATGGAGCTGGATTTATGCCCATGTTAGCCCATGAATTTTAAAGAATTTCATAATGCATGGTCATTATAATCCTTCATTTTCCCTTTAACCATGGCTTTGGTATGCATGGCTCAACGGTGATAAAAAATTCTTCCAATTAGTGGGCCCTTTTTCATTTTAGCATAAATTTCTTTCCCTCTATACAATGGTGATCTCGTTGGGTATATTACCTGTGGACTCGACCTGTATGAAAAAATATAATATTAATTAGTCCATAGTTACCTTTTAGAGAGTGATGTCCCTATATTTGAAAATAATTTACGTGGGACTATGAGCTTTGTGGAGCACCCAAATAGAACGCCTAAATGATCCATGGTGAAAGGGATTATAATGAAATTATGTCAAGTACTTAACACCGAAAAAATTCCATTCAAGTACATGCATGATGACACCCCCACACATGGCATGATTGCGGCAAAAGTATCTTGTCATGATGGTGAGAAGGTTTATGAGAGGATGGAAATAGGTAAAGTACATCTGAGGCCGATATCATGACAACCTGGGAAACTTACCTCTAGATTCAATGGGAAACTCTCAGTGTTATTTTAAGCAGCAGACCCCAGGCCTCAGAGTATTGATGAGACACTGAGACCAGTGGGTGTAGAGATAAGGTTTGGTAGGGAAAGGTCATGGGGGTATCACTGACTAAAGGCCAGGTCAAAACCCTAATGGATGAGCAAGTAGAAGGGGAATTGAAATTTTGAATACCACACAAAATTTTGGGTGGTGTTGTAGTGGCTATAAAAATTGGCGAACCACTAGGAGAATCCATCATCTTTGTCAATGTCCCAACCATAATCTGAGTCTAGATAGTGATGCAAGGGAATATTGAACAGTTTTTGTGGGTAACTTTTTTATTACTTAGAACTTTACAGATATGCCTGATCCTTGTGCCTCAGCTAAGTCTTATTAATCCGAAAACACCCTAGCAGAAGCTCACGCTTTCCAGTGGTTTGATGGTGATGCGGAGAGCAAGGAAGTGGGATTATTATATTTAGAATTTTTAAAATAAGTCTCTGGTGTTGCTCTGCTGCCAGCAGGCCTAGACAGCACCCCGGCGGAGTCACTTCAAGAAATCACAAACGTTGCTCCACTGCCAGCGAGTCTGGCCAGTACCCCGGCGGAGTCGTTGCAATACCTCTCTGCGTAGGAAGCCTTTCTCAATCCTTTACCCTTATTTTCTTCATGTGCTTGTAGCACTTATTTTCATGTGTTCATGGAACTTATTTTGCATGAGCGGATGAGGGATCTTGACTTATTTTATGGGCAAGAGAGGTAGTTTCTTGTCTAACAGAAATTGAATGATATTCTAATTTGGGTTTGCCCTCATGCCAAGCTTTCACATCCCATCTACCACCCATAGGAAAAATGTGAAAAACAAATCATTAAGATGTTCGAGACTATGCTAGGAACAAGGCTCAGGTTACGGGTATAGGCCATTCAAAGTCGTTAGGATTCCCCACAAGCAACTGGCTTGTATATCCCTAGCTAATGAATTTAAACTCAAAGGCATGATGTTGAGAACGTGAATTTGATGACCTGTTTTGAGAGAATATTCCTCTTGAGGTAACTACTGCAACCTCACACAAATAGTGGAGTTAGGGTTTCAGAAACTAGGGCAAAACAAGGAAGAAGATCATCAGGATTTCGATGCGTGCAAAGAGGTAAAAGAAATCCATCTAGATTTAAACCCATGCAAAGGGGGAGTAAGAAGGCTAGTCTGGGCACCGAGGGTTTCAAGGTCCCGAGTGCAATGAGGGCTCAGTAGTGGTATGCAATGTACGGAAATTTTCATAGCTATTTCGACAACTAGTGCAAATTATGCGAGAAAGAATGCATACAACACAATGCAACAGATAATGCTCATTACGCAATTCAATGCCATTTGCGAGAAACATCAACTAGTTGCAGGGGGAAAAAACAAGGCAAACCACATGCAGTGATTATCTGATCATTATGCAACAATAAGAAAACTGAAAGAGAAATGAGTGCGAAATAAATGGAAAATTATAATGCATAAAGCTACTAACTGTAAGAGAAGACAACAAACATAATTTTAAACCATAAAGTAAACTTTTGCAAGTAAACTTAATTAACAAATTGAACTAACAAACTTATATTAACAGATCCTAGCTAGCCTAAACCTAAAACACTAGTTTAACTAAAGAGGCAGTCGGGTTATGTGAAATCAGCTTTCCAGTGCAGCCACCACATTAGTTCCCATCCTGCAAGAACAACAATGTTCACAATCAGAGCCAGCATAAAAAATTGTGCACCAATAACAAGGCTTACCTGAAGATCATGTGCAACAACATGAAGGTCATGGCTACTTACCATAGAATGTGCTAGAATGGATTGCTCAAGCTGAATTTCACTTTTGTCCTGATGCATATAAAAATTTAGTTGAAACCTAAAATCATCTATAAATGACACACATCCATGCGTGCACAACCCTAAATCCGACGGAAGTGAGTTAAAACATTTCCTATTTGTAGGTATATTCATCGGATAGGATCCATCAAACAAGTCGCGAATTTCATCATGATGTTGAGGATGATCAATTTGATGGAATCGAAAAAATAGGCATCTGCCAGGCGAATTTGAGGTGCTTGCGAATCCAAGGGAAGAAACCTTAATTTTTAAAACCCTAGTTCAAATTCGTCCCTGGGTTTCGTCGGGGCTGCGCGGATATGACGTAACTGTCAGTGGAGGCTGAAGTGCCTCACTGTCCTGGACAAACCCTGGAATTTTTAGCAAGGGACTTCCAAACTTTGATGGTTTCGTGAGATCAACTGGCGAATGGATGTGATCATTATTTGTGGTGGTTGGAAAACCGTCAGTGGTCTTATTATCAATTCGGCCAAATGTTTGTGAACTGACAGATTGACAATCAAATGTATCAGAGTCTTTATATTTCTCAGGATGGGATGAATTGACCAGAAAATTTTCAGGCAATAGAGAGGTTTGTAAAACATCACACACTTGTGCCTAAATGCAAATGGTACTAGGGGGAAACAACCGAAAATATTAGAGACAATGGATTGTGTTTTTCTTCGAGTGAATAAATTAGGGTATATCAGTTGTTGGATATCAGCTATCATAGGATAGAAATATGTGCTTAGAGAAACATCACTCGAATGGAAGGCTTTCCCAGATGAGCTGACATCAGGCGCAATTATGCTGAGAGGAGCATGATACATGGGAACCATCATTTTGGAAACACTAATTTGAGATACCCTAGTTCGACTTGTTTCAGGGGTCTCACCAGGGTAGTAAGAACTTGTGGTAGCATCCAACAGAAGCTAAATTGCTTCAATTTCCTTATGGGCCCCTGAATCATCATAGAGCGGACCATCGAATTTCAGTGGCTTCATATGGTCAACGGATAGATACGAACGATAGTTCTCAGAGGCATTAGTGAATATGTTTTCAGATAAGTAGTTATCATTGGAGTCATCAGTTTGATCAGGTTGGACATCTAGCGTGTTAGGTTCCTTTGGGGTTAACGGTTGGGATGAATCAATAAAAGAAACATTTTGATGTTTCCGAGGCAGCAGTCACTCTTTTGGCAGTTTAAATATTTCAAATAAAAAGGATCAGATATAAGAGATTCAAAAATTTTGTCATGTGATTGTGAAACACCACCAGCACGTTCGTGATTGTCATCAACACTATTATAAGCCAATTTCGGATGATTTGAAGAGATTACTAGTGTGGCAAACTCACGAAATGAATCCGGGAATAATAGATGAAATGATTCAGATGTGGGGATATCACTCGTACATAGACCTTAAACTCACATATCAGTGTTACCCAGAGAGGCCAATGATCCTGTATGCACATCATTGTCCAATGATTTTTTAGGGACATCAACCTTATTTGGGACAAGACCTGATTCATTATCAATATGTGAATGAGATTTAGAGTTGTACTCAGGAAAACACTCAGTGGAATTGAGATTGGTTTCATTAAAAGGGAGATATGTTAGGCCAATATGGTTTTGAAGTTCTAATTTGACAGGGTGCGTAAAAGATTCAGGGGTGATACAACAAGTTTTACTTTTTTGCACATGCCTATCATCACTTAGAAATTTTGTAACCAAAAATCCATTACACTGCAATTCAGGAGGAGGAAAAGGAATGTCACAAATAGTAATACTCTTCCTAGAGGCCTGGATGTGTTCTAGACTTGGGGAAATAGACAAGGAAATATTAGGGATAGATTCCGAACAACTGGAAATTTGTGGATTGTCATAATAAATACTAGGATCAGTTTTGGTTGCCGATTGAAATTGTTTTAGGGAAAAGAAACCACCTGTCGAAATTGTTCATTTAAATATGTAAAATTGACATCCCTTTCAGGGAACTCAAAACAAAAATGAAAAAATCTGATAGAAAACTCCTGTAGAGATTCCCGAGGTTCCATTCTAATCTCATTTAACCTTATTAATAGATTTTTAAAATCGTACCTGTGAAAAGATTGTTGTAATTCACTGGCGAGCTACTCAAATGAATGGATGGAAGCTGCTGGCAATGTGTGACACCATTGCTTAACGTGACCTTCGAGAGTGAGGGAGAAAAGCACACATGCCAACTCCTCTTTGTCAATTTCGTAACACTCACAAAACTCACAAAAATCCGAAAGGTGCTCGGTTATGGAAACTTCGTTCTCACCATAAAATTTTAACTCGGACAAGTGATACATGGGTTCATTAGGGATTGAGCATCGAGAACCAGATAAATCTGATAAACATCTTGGGAGAATGATTTGGGGACGAGCCATTATAGATATGAGACCAACTGCAAGCTCTAAGGGCTCAGCTTGTCATCTTGCCCTCCTTCTAGTGCCAATTTGTTGACGGGAAAAATTGTATTGTCGACAAAAAGGGGGTCTCCCGAGTGAAAGGTCCCAATTATACCTCACACCGTTTGGGATGGGAGCCCCATCTGTTATGTCGGCCCATCCATTGCCATAAGTGTTTCCACTCTTCATTGTTGGATGAGAAGATGATGGAGTAGAGGCAAAGGTGAAATGACCAATTAGTGAAGCAAAATCAACCCAAAATTTACGAACCATAGAAAAAGATACAAGTAGGTTTAAGCAAAAAAATAAAAGGGGGGTGTTAGTATGAATCTTTCGTCATAAAAGATTACTTTAGCTACGCATAAAAAATAGCCCTAACATCAATTATGGCTTCCAATATCTTTAAGTCTGAAATTAGTTGATCCAAATAATGCTGCACACATCCATATCTAAGCATAAAAGACATTAAGCAGTAATAAAATATGGCTCCATGCGTCCAATAGACAAGACAAGAATGATGTATTTAAAAGAATTTTTTATATTAAAAAAAGGGGGCACCTGAGAGGAAAACAAGAAAGGTGTTTTCCGGTTCTCCTCAATGGGATGGGTTCTTGAAAGTCCTCAGCATTTCAGATCTAAAATTCCTTTCTCTTGTTGGTGTAGAAAACCCATACAAACATAGAAATCAATGGGATCTCACAAGGCAAAAATGGAAAATGTGAACAAGAGTATAGATCTAGAGTGATCTAATGCAATGAAAGGTGACAAATGAATGGGAAAACCCTTCTATTTATAGAAAAATATTAGGGCGATCTAGAACTTGGTGCATGAATAAAATATTATTAACCAAATTCTAGAACCTCCTTTCAATAATATTTTACTATATTTGTTCGAGGGAAAAGGATTTTTGACTTGGGTCATTTCATTTATTTATAAATAATAAATAAATAAATGATTTATTTATTATTTTAAGGAAATGGTGGAAATATAATTAAATAAATAATGACTTATTTAATTAATTATAAATTATTTAGTCAAATTTAACTAGGAATATTATTTAAATAAGGATTAAATAATTTATTCCTAGGAAATAATCAAATAAATAAAGATTTATTTAATCGATTTCCTTGTTTTGGGTTAAATATGACCAGGAATAATAATTAAATTAATGTTTAACTAATTATTCCTTGAGGAAATATAAACAAATATAGATTTGTTTATTATTTCCTTTTGGGGTTTCCTGTTTAGACCATAAACAACTTAATAAAGGTGTTTTACTAAGTTATTTCACATAGTGAAAGCAATTTTACTTAGGGTAAAATTGGTCTTACATGGTGTACTTGGGTCCATCTAATGATAATAGTTTAGATGACCAAAAAATGGTGTAACACATTTCCCCCCAGCATAAGAGTGTTAGGAGAAAATCGTATGACCGAAGTACGTGGTAATAACTCAATCACTAGACATCGAGAGGGAAGTCAGAGAGAAAAATGTAAGGTAGTCTAATGTGCTAAAGGACTAGACCCTGAGGAGACAAGACTTACAGGTGCAACAAGTCTCTAGTTTATGAGATGGTACCTGTGCGAAAGGCGACGGGGGAGGCATACCTATGCCCGCTGAGACAAAGTACAAAAGAATAGTGTGTCCAGTAAACAAGGAACCGAAGTATAAAGTACATGCTTGCATAAACACAAGCCTAAAAAAATAGAATGATGAATCCCACATACATGTTGTGCCTGGGATAACAGCCAGGACTTATACAATAATATCTGAGTACATGAGATACAAATACAACCCAAATTCCCCCTAGAAATAGGGAAGGGCTTGCAAAATCCGACTGATACATGCAAATCGAAAAGGCGCTGCAAGCGGCTAAGGTAAACATCATCAAATATAGGGAGCTGCATCAAAACCTGGAATGAAGAGGTCATCCAGGCATGTGGGGGGCTACATGCAGGGCCACCCCCTCATGAGGGTTGAGACATCTCACACACACCCGGGAATCACCAATAGCTACTGCTGCATCACTAGACCATCAAGTATACGGATCTTGATCATGCTGAAAAGAGCTGGAGCAAGTTACACTGCCCTCTAGACCTGTCTTCTGGAATGAATGAGTTGATGTCGACAGAAGGATGTCTACCATAGGTGAGGCAATAAGGGATCCCCAGCTAAGGCACAACAGAAAATAGTAGAGTGATGAACAAACAAACACTAATGATGATGATGAAGTGGGGGATACTGAGTAGCGGATGGACGAATTCCCTTGTTAGAGCATAAAGGGCATGAATGGCTTGGCAGCGACTAACACAATATCATGATGGATAGGGGCCAATGGGACTGAAGGCCATAATGTGCGACATGAGAGAGGGACCAAGCAATGAAGGATGGAGGATTATAGTAGGATACAAAGGGACTCGGGATAGACTCCATAAATGCGATGATGACTCAACTCAGATGCTCTAAACAAGGGCGACTCGATGGTGCTGCCACACAGTAAAGGTCCAATGGGGGACCATGAAAACATGAGTACAAGATGGTAACTCATGATGAAAATCAACACGAACAAGGACAAGTATGGAGGCAAAGTGGTGCCTCAAGTACAAGTGTTGTAAGTGAGGAAATCCGATTTTGAGGAGAGGTGAAGAGACCCTTCTTTGGAAAAATGTGTCTTGGTGAAGTATCAAGGTACTAAAAACTAACAGGTACCCAGAGCTCATAAACAGGCCAAGTCGCACTTTTTGGGGTTTGTTCTGCGACCGGGGTAGCAGGTACTGGGCAGAAAATTGCGACTGGTCCCAAGAGATGACCTGAAAAGTCTGACCTGTCAGAGGAAGGGGTTGTAGCGTTGTTTTTGGCTGAGATCTGGGATTTGTATGGTTGAGGGGCATAAGTGCCCCCAAGCATGTTGTGATCATGCCAAAATGTATTTAGAAAAAGCTGAATCTAAGCACATTTTAATGATATGGTGCGTCATTTGTTTTTGTTATGGTTATATAGTTTGAGATTACCAATCTCTTTTAGTACTGCATATATGAATAAAATGGACTTTAAGTTCCTGGGTTGGCATACCTGGTGTCACTATCCAAAAAATTGGATTTGGAGATAATGAACTGATGCTCTCTTAGAAAACCAATAGGTTGGTCAACAACAATGCCTAAAAGATTGGGTTGCTAATGTAAGATGAAGGAATGATAAGGGGTATCATCCGTAGACTGATTTGAAGTGATATGGGACTCTAGAGGTTCTTCTAAATGTGGAAGAATAATGGTACTAGATTCGACACGACCAGATCCACTAAGAGAGTTGTGGAGAATTGCTTCTCTTAGTCTCTCAAATATGGGTGCCCCCTTACCCAAACATTGGGTGTCAATGTAATGGCTGCAAGGTGTATGTGGTTTGATCCCATGGGCTTGATGTAAGGGGGGATAGATAAATTCAGGGGTGGGGATGTCTTCCATAATGTCGTCATCATGATAGAAAATGGGGTGACTGGTGGAAGAAATACCACCTGACGCGGCGAAGCTACCTGACTCATCATCATGAGAAGAGAGGTTCACATGCGCATCGCCACAAGGGGTTACCGAAGAGTAAGCAAATAAAGGATCTACTGATGTTGAGCCCAAGGTGATCATTGAAGGAAGGTCAAGCGAAACAACAGGGGAGGATTTAGAGGGAATGTTACCCGAGGGTCTCATGGATGATGATAGGTAGAAAATGGTGGACGAAGGCTCCGTCATCTTGACATCAGGAGGGGGAATGTCAATGGGAGTAGTCATGTCTGGTAGTGCTGCCGAAGAAAAATGCGCAAATAAAGGAGAGGTGGACTCGTTGCGCTTGGCCACGACGTGGCGGACCGCAGCTAGAGAGGTGCGGAAGTCTTCGAGGCGGGGAAAAAGGTGGGTGTAATGGCCATGGAGATCACACAAAGCACAGGGGTGGTTGGTGTGAATAGTCTTGGGGTTCTTTGCCACAGCTGCAGAAGGAACATAGGCTTCCGGGATCGTGGAATCAGGGAACGCAACGTTAACCATGGGCTTGAGATGAGGTAGTTCAGGACAGGTGTGGGTGGCGTGGCCGAAAACATCACACAAAGCACGCTGGATGGTATGCTTTGGAGGCCGAGGAGGGGCAGGGTTTGTCGGGGCATCCTTGTCCTTTGATGCCCCACTGCGAGTTTTTCCATTCTTACCCGAAGCAATCGCAACAGGAGGTGGTTCTTGTTGAGGTGACTGAGGCACTATTGCAGTTGGAGAAGTCATGGGGATCGGTTGAACCAGGGTCAAAGCAAGATAAGGTTTGGGTTGACCAGGCGGGGTAGTGGCTGGAGGGTCAAGGTACCAAACGGGTATGCTCAGGGTCAAATTGGGGAGGGAGAGGGTGGCCATGATGGGAACCGAATAGACTCTGGGAGGGGGAGCAAGGAAAGGTATCTGACCAGTAGGGTAATGGCCAAGAGGGACGACTCTAAGATGGTTGAGACCTGGTGGAACTGACCCAGGAGGATAGAGGGGCTCATGGGTACAAGCTGTAGGAGAAGGGCCAGAAGGAAGAGGTCTGGCTAGATGAGGCAAAGGGCTAGGAGCAAGTTGCGGCGGGCGAGGTTGAGGTTGAGGTTGCTGACTAGTCGAAGCGGGCCATTTAAGGTCAGCCCGAGATGATTGCATCATGCAAACATTCGCTAAGCTGGGATCAGAGACAGGAGGAGGAGGAATACTAGGGAAAGTTCCAAGCAAGGAGGAGTCTTTGTAGACGTCGTGGGAGACATTGGTCAAAGAATCAACGATTGACTTATTGGCTACAGAAGAGATGGTCGACTCAGGGGAGGTCTGAGATTTTGGCTCATGATATGTCAACTGGTCAATGGTGACTATCTTTCCATTATGAGGGAAAAACATCTTTCGATGGAGCGCGGATGGGACAGAAGACATGGCATAGGTGTAGCTATGCCCAAAAATAATGTTATAATCAAGAGGGGCATCGATGAATTCAACGTCAATGCCAACAGTCTTGCCCGCAAGAGTGATGATAGGACAATTACGGAATAGGCCAATGGGCTGGGAGGCATGGCCGTCCCATGCACGAAGGGTGATTGTGGAAGGGGCCAGCTCAGGAGATTCAAGTTGTTTCCAAACCAAAGCATACATCACACAGGTGTATGCCCCCTCATCAATAATACACCGAGAAATGTGAGCGTTTCAGATGTTGACTGGGATTTGGAAAGCTATGAAAGTAGGAAGGGGAGGATGTTCTGATTGACGGGCATCGAAAACAATCAATTGGTCATCAGCAGGATCTACAACGCCCATGGTGGATAGTAGAGACTTCTTTTGAGAAGGACACGGCTAGAGGAGTTCCAGTGTTGAAATGGCAGTAGGAGACTGCGCCAAATCATCTACTATGCTATACGAATGAGCAGCTCGACCAGAAGCAGGATTTCGACGTAATGGGCTCTTAGGAATCTTGGTATGAACCTCAAATTTGGGTTGAGGGATATGCAAGGGACCATTAGATGTCAAAAGAGGCTCTATAGAACCTGAAGAAGGTGACTCCGGGACAGACGAAGCAGGAGGCTGGGGGTACTGACAAGACTGAGTTTGAAGGGTAAGGTCAACAGGTAAAGGTTGATCAGATTTCATCATGAGAATCTGGTAATCGAAGGAAATAGAAGGGGAAGGTTGAGTGGCCGACTGTCTGTTAGGTGGTTGGGTAGCCAGAAATCCCTGCTGTGCATCCACCTGCTCTTGAGGGGGCGGTGACTGCTGTTGCGAGGGTTGAGAAAGCAAGGGAGGCGGAGGTGCTGATGTTGGAGGAGCTGGAGCACCAAGCTATGGATACGGATAATAAGGGGGTTGGGTAACAGTGTGGTAAGTAGGAGGTTGGGCCAAAAGAGGGGGCATGCCATGTCCTAGAGACGTGCTACCGGGAGGGGAAAAAGTGTGAGAGGTGCTGCCTCCCCCCCCAGGAAAACCATAACCCATGGGAGGTTGGGCATATGTATGAGAGATAGCTCCAACGATACCGTCGACGTCATGAGGTGCCCCTGGTGCATGAGCATCACCGGGTCTGGGGAGATTAGGTAGAACGGTATAAACATAACCCATCTGAGCATAGATTAGGTCATATTTTAATGCCATTTGGAGGGCATCTTCTTCAGTTTGAGGAAAATGCGATGTGACATCTTTCCCGATAGGGGGCAAGAGAGATCTAAGGAACCAGTCCATGTAGACACGATCATCGAAGGTAGGAGATTGACATAGGCTCTTTCTTCTCCGCCATTCCTGGACATGATTGGATAGGCGGATCGTAGATGATTGATGGAAAGAAGTCAAAAGTTCGATACCAGTGTCATAACGAAGGGGAAGCTAGAAGTAAGATAAAAAAGCTCGGGCAAGAGTCACAAAGGTGGTATGAGAGGAAGTGGGCTGATCAACATACCACTTAGAAGCTTCACTTGTAAGCGTGCATTGGAACAATATAAGATGGATGGAATCATCAGTAATGGAATGGGAGGAACACCACATGTGGAAAGATCAGATATGGTTAGAGGGATCCTCTCTAGCAAGGCCTTTGAACTTGGGAATGTCGGAGGGGAGCTTGGTTGGCATAGCAGGCCAACCAACATCATGGCGGATAGGATCATTGATCAACTGATTGAAATAGGGGAGACTGAGGCCTGCCATGAAGGGGAGCAAGGGAGCAGTCGAGGTAGTTCCTGTGGCAGTTCCGCTAGTAACATTCCCAACATTAGGGCCGGGGTTGTCGCTAGTGTTAGGCCCTGGACCAGACATGGTGAAGGTAACAGGGGGAGAACCAGAAGTAGGGCGAGAACCCGAACAATCAGAAGAGGAGTCATAGCACGGACTCGAGGAAGGACAAACTCAACGACGGCGGGAAGGAGTAAGTCGTCCAAGCAGAAACCGAGGGTGAAGGCCAAGAAGTCTCCGGGATAAAAGCCTTGGTGGCGCAATGATGACGGGAAGAAGAATAACCGACAAGGGCAGGTAGGTGCAGAATCAAGTGAGGTCAATGTCGAAACAAGGGAAGAGAGGTGCAGTGTCAATTGATTTTAAAGTCTGTGCCAGGCGGTGTTAACTAGGCTTTTCTTCACTTAGGGTCAGTGTGTGGCGTGTGTTAATTTTAATTTTTAAACCTAGACGTTTTGAGAGTAAAAGAAAAAGTGTGCTGCGTAACTGAAAATAAATCTGCAGAGAATAATAAATAAGACTGAAATAACAGAAAATTAACAGCTAACAATGCATCGATCTAACCTAAGAAGGCGGGTCTCTCAAAACTAGTCTAAAAGAGGGAAAAAAATCTAATCAAAACACACTAAAAAGAGGCCAATAGATCTAAGGTAGGTGAGGGATAGGGATCTAAAGGAGAAATCTGCTGAAAAGAGGTGCAGAAAACAACAATGAGGGAGAGGCAAGGTTTCCGTAACAAAGGGGGAAATCAGCTAAAGGTAGGAGGGGCAAGGAGGTTACCCTAGAGTAAAACCCAAACAAAACTATATGAGGTGATTTAAAAGGGAGAAGAGCTGATCTAGAGGGATCTGAAATTGAGGTATCAGATCTGAAAAGAAGAAGGCTGAAACTCTGAAAATGCAGACGTCTGAAACAGCTAAAACTCACCCACAAAAAGTGGAGGGTACTAAAGCCCTAAGGGGAAATAATCCCACTTAGTTGAGTGAAACAGATCAGAAACAGGTCTAAACGAGCAAAGACGGAGGCTGGAAAACCCTGACAAAAGCTTCAGAAAAACCCAGAAAAAATGCTGGAAAATTGCAAAAAAAAGAGTAGGTTGCAGGTTCTGACCTTTTTTTAGTCCAGGTCATAGGTTTGGGGCAGAAAAGTGTGCCCTCAAGTCCAGGTCGCAGTTTTTGGGCCAATAAGTGCGACCTGCAGATCCGGGTTTCTCGACAGCATATTTCAGAAAAAGTTGTCGTCTCAGCTGCGGCTGATGTCTGTCACCTACACAATAGGGCCAGAAACACACGGAAGTTAAAAAATTGGATGTTTGAGGGTTTTAGAGGTAAAAAAAAACATAAAAATAGGAAAAACAAAAAACTGAAGAGAAACCCTAGGGTTTGAAATAGCTGGATATGCAGGAATATATAAAACGCCAGTAGTCGCAAAATAAAACCCGTGTGGAGTCGCCAATTGTTAGTATGAATCTTTCGTTGTAAAAGATCACTTTAGCTACGCATAAAAAATAGCCCTAACATCAATTATGGTTGCCAATATCTTTAAGTCTGCAATTAGTTGATCCAAATAATGCTGCACACATCCAGATCTAAGCATAAAAGACATTAAGCAGTAATAAAATATGGCTCCATGCATCCAATAGACAAGACAAGAACGATGTATTTGAAAGAATGTTTTTATTAAAAAAGGGGGCACCTGAGAGGAAAACAAGAAAGGTGTTTTCTGGTTCTCCTCAATGGGATGGGTTCTTGAAAGTCCTCAGCATTTCAGATCTAAAATTCCTCTCTCTTGTTGGTGTAGAAAACCCAGACAAACATAGAACTCAATGGGAGCTCACAAGGCAAAAATGGAAAATGTGACCAAGAGTATAGATCTAGAGTGATCTAATGCAATGAAAGGTGACAAATGAATGGGAAAAACCTTCTATTTATAACAAAATATTAGGGCGATCTAGAACTTGGTGCATGAATAAAATTTTATTAACCAAATTCTAAAACCTCCTTTTAGAAATATTTTACTATATTTGTTGGAGGGAAAAGGATTTTTGACTTGGGTCAATTCCTTTATTTATAAATAATAAATAAATAAATGATTTATTTATTATTTTAAGGAAATGGTGGAAATATAATTAAATAAATAATGATTTATTTAATTATTTATAAATGATTTAGTCAAATTTAATTAGGAATATTATTTAAATAAGGATTAAATAACTTATTCCTAGGAAATAATCAAATAAATAAGGATTTATTTAATTGATTTCCTTGTTTTGGGTTAAATATGACTAGGAATAATAATTAAATTGATTTTTAACTAATTATTCCTTGAGGAAATATAAACAAATATAGATTTGTTTATTATTTCCTTTTGGGGTTTCCTGTTTAGACCATAAACAACTTAATAAAGGTGTTTTACTAAGTTATTTCACATAGTGAAAGAAATTTTACTTAGGGTAAAATTGGTCTTACATGGTGTACTTGGGTCCATCTAATGATAATAGTTTAGACGACCAAAAAATGGTGTAACAGGGGGTATGCCATGAGTGGGATTAGTGAGCTGAAAAACCAGTCAGACATACATGAAAGAAAACACGCCAGAAGTTAACTGCAAAGTAGTTCACAATAGATCACTGACGTGGCAAGGAACAAATAAACACTGATTCAAGAGAATGCAACCACTGTGAATTAGTTCATAATCAATTTCATGCATGAAAGCATCCGTACAACATAGTGAAATATTAGACAGCTAGTACTATCACCACAAACAAGCATGTGAATCAATGCCAGAAAAGAGAATATATTATTAATGTTGCTGCAACGTCAAATACATGTTTACAACTCATCAAAACCCAATAGTGGAACATGGGCCATTCATCTCAATGCATGATACAAAAACCCTAGCCTCGCTACCTCTATCTCTACTTGATACCAAGAGCTGAGTGCCTCTAGCTCTCCAACACCAATTTCTCAGTCATACTCACTTTAATTACAGAGCTAAAAGTCCTTCTATCCTTTCCTGAAGTTGTACATATAAGTTGAGATGACTCTTAAGTTTCCCTTGAATCTTAGACTTCCCAACCGTTGGGTTGGCTAGCAACTTATGCCATTTGCGACCTGTGACCCACTGTTATATGCGACCTGCGACATGGGGCTACTTGTGACCTACGACCTCGAGCAATCTGCGACCCTGAGAAATCTGCGACCTACGGTTTTATCCCTTATACATTCTCTTTTGGAGATATCAGAACCTTGCTCTGTGGAGGACAACCTTAGCTCTCGCCATGTGAACCAGGAGCTTCTATTTTCCAGTGATGCCATTGCAGTGCTAAGGGAATTTGCATGAGTCGATAAGTGAGAGAGTGAATTTTCTGTTTTGAGCGAGATCCTAAGCATCCACATAATGTGGGTTTTATTGTTGGCTTGAATCCAGGTTGTGCAACTTCTGGGGAAGTGAGAAACTTCTTCGTCTGGGTCATCATCATAGTTTCCTCATGTTACCTGCAAGTGAACACATTATATTAGCCATATATATATATATATATATATATATATATATATATATATATATATATATATATATAGATGTTGAGGAAGAAAAAAATCGCAGATGCATTGAGGGAATAGTGAAATAAAATTAGGGGAGTTTAATAATTATCTTGGACCCTTGCATAGTCCTATTTTGTAGGAAATGTATGAACAACTTGTGCATGTCCACACTGAGCTCGTTTACTGGCGCAAAGGAAAAACTTCAAATGCCAACCAATATCCATAATACAACAGGCATGTATAGTTAGCTCTCGCTTAATGTTTCTTCCCAATGGTGATGATGCCAAAACCAAGGAAACTCCCATGTGTTACTATGTGCTCGGATGGACTGCGATGCACTAACCCAATAAAGTATTGAGAGGTTGCGACCTGATGAGGATTGCGACTTGTAGCAGTCACAGGGTCGTAGCTCATCCTCTCTGCCTCCATATAAAATGTGCAACATGGTGATCTGGGTGAGGATAGCGACCTATGGGGGTTGCATAGTCACTTTTCACAAAAGTTCGAGCCTTCCACTCATTCTTGAGGTTTGCGACCTGGCGACTAGTGATACCTGTGACTTGAGAAGAGGTCGCAAGGTCGAATTCAGGATTGAGTCGCATACGCCGCTTCTGTAGCAAAAATACGACTATGTGACATGATGATGAAGCAACTCTTGGTAACGGTTCTTGCATGCTGATTATTAGTGAGACAAGAGTTTTTTCTTGTTAGAACATGGGTTGTTTCTATAAGCAAAAATGACAAACAACACGGGGAACCCAATCGGTGGTGCGACGCAAAAGATTCTACCCACTCCTAGGGTACGCAACCGTCAATGTTGTGTGTTGGTACACTTATCTCGATACCTATGATGCTGAGTGATAATCATCCATCAGGTGAAACGCATAAGCAAAGGTGTTGTTCATAGTGTGCCTGCGTTGTGGTGTTCGAGTGCCATTTAGTCGAATGGTCACGGCATGCAACAATACAGTCTCACGTCTACTGTCAACGTTACCGAAGAGCGCCTCGATGCAGCTCATGCAATGCGATCTTACTAACATTGGTTGTTTTGAGGGTCTCCTGCATGCCTCTTTTTGTGCTTGAATTCCTCTCGGTTGTGCACCTCGACTGTCAATTTGTATAGAAGTGACGCATCTCTTTCTTTCTTAGTCATTTATGTCCTTACAAACTTCTTTGAAGTGCGTTGACCTTTCTCGAGACTAACCACGCAACCTTGGAATCTCTTTAATGTGCTATTTTGTTCTATGGTAACAAAATTTATCCGTTTTGAGCACCCACCACCTCACATGTCAAAGAAAAGTCACGCGTCATATTAGAGAAACTCGAATGGACGATTAGGACCTTATGTTTTGGAGCATATTGATGGTGCCGTGTTAATGGATCTTCAATGGTCCTGCATATTAGTGGTCTCCTCAGTCAATTTCCTTCGAACATAATGCCTCCCAAACAGTAAAGTCTCTGAGACATATGTGTTCATGCCGTGCACAAGTTTTTAGGACTTCCCCAAATATGGGTCCTGGGGCAGTCAATAAGGCACACATTTATGGAGCTCGACTTATGCCCATGTTAGCCCATGACTTTTAAATCATTTCATAATGCGTGGTAATTAGAATCCTTCATTTTCCCGTTAACCATGGCTTTGGTATGCGTGGCTCAACCGTGATCGAAAATTCTTCCAATTAGTGTGCCCTTTGTCATTTCAACATAAATTTATTTCCCTCTATACAGTGGTGATCGCGTTGGGTATATCACCCGTGGATTCGACCTGTATGAAACATTATAATATTAATTAGTCCATAGTTACCTTTCAGAGAGTGATGTCCCTATATTTGAAAATAATTTATGTGGGACTATGAGCTTGGTGGAGCACCCAAATAGAACGCCTAAATGATCCATGGTGAAATGGCTTCTAATGAAATTATGTCAAGTACTTAATACCGAAAAAATTCCATTCAAGTACATGCATGATGACACCCCCACACATGGGATGATTGCGACAAAATTATCTTGTCATGATGGTGAGAAGGTTTATGAGGGGATGGAACTAGGTAAAGTACATTTGAGGCTGATATGATGACAACCTAGGAAGCTTACCTCTGGATTCAATGGGGAACCCTCATTGTTCTTTTAAGCAGCAGAACCTAGGCCTTAGAGTATCAATGAGACACTGAGACCACCCACGAGACAAGGTTTGGTGGGGAAAGGTCACGGGGGTGCGACTGACTAAAGGCTAGGTCAAAACCCTAATGGCTTAGCGAGCAGAAGGGGACCCGAAATTTTGAATACCACCCAAAATTTTGGGTGGTGTTGTAGCGGCTACAACAAGACTATAACATCAGTCTTAGACTTAAGTATATAGGAATTAAGATGCTTAAATAATTTGTATACAACATAAACATGTTTTTCCACTAGTGCATAACTAATATTTGCTCCCTTAAAAATGGAACTCATGAAAGCAACAAGGGTTTTAGTATTAGGATCAACCTTTCGGGTGAGCATAATAGCATAGGTTGAGTTTGAGGTGAATATATACAAAATAAACTCTTTGGAAAAATAAATACTTATGAATGTACGAGGTTATGATATAGCTTGTTTAATAGCGTTAAAAGTTTGTTTTTGTGATTCTCCCCAATTAAAAGCAACAATTTTCTTCACTAATCCTTGAAGAGGTTTTACAATTTTTGAAAAGTTAGGAACAAAATGTTTGCTGAAATTTATTTTTCCCATGAAAGATTGCATGGAAATTTAGGAATTTTGTGGGGGTTAAAGAATTATTGGCATGCATCCCTTTAGGATCAATTCTAATTCCATATTTCGATAAAAATACATCCTATTAATTTTCCTTTAGTAACTACAAAAAATGATTTTTTAGGATTAACGGAGATTCCAAATTTTCTACATCTCTCAAACACATATTTTAAGTGTAACAAATGAAAAACCTTTATTTTGAGAAAAAAATAATACCATCTAAGTATATAACTACGAGATTCATTAATAAAATGTCTAAAAGTGATATCCATATCTCGATGTAAAGTTTCCCTCGCGTTTATTAATCCAAAGGGAATTTTATTATACGAAGAGGTACCCCAAGGAATTCAAAAGGTGTTATTTAATTGATCAGTAGGTGCTACCATGATTTTATTGTAACCTTAGAAACCATCCAAGAAGGATAGCATCTCAAATTTTGAGACACTGGAGAATTTTCTCCATGGGTAGTACTAGGTAATGGTGTTTATATAAGCCGTTTTTAGATTCATACAGTTGACACAAGGATAGATTCCACCATTTTTCTTTGGATTAGGTACTATATTTTCAACTCACCAAGTGTGTCGCATAGAAAACATGATTTTAGCTACCAAGGGTTGTCTTAATTCTTCTTTAACTATATATTCAAGACTTAGGTGCATTTTCCTAAGTTTCTTCTGAAATGGTTTGGTTTGGGGTTTCATATGAATAACATGTTGCATAGTATTTGTATCGAAGGTTTTGAGATCATTATAAGTCTAATAAAATACATCTCTATAGTTATTTAATAGATTAATTAAATTTGACACTTCCTTAAGAGAACAATTTATCACTATATTAATCCATTGTGGGTTATCTTTTGACCCAAAATTTGAAGTAGTAGAGCTATTATTTTTGAAATATTTTCCCTCCTAAATATATCATGCAAGTAATATAAGTGTTCCAATAAAAAAAAAATAGGGATTGGTTTTCCCATCTCAAAGAACCCATCTGATGACCAATGTTTTCTTATATGAGAAAAAGCCTGCAAGTTTTCATCATGAGTGGTCTTGTCAATAAATGTGTCCTTACAAATTCCCTCCATATAAAAAAAAACAATTATTTATTTTTCATCATGAAACACACGCAAATTAGTAATGTTGTTAGGTATGTATGTTATAAAAAGAAATTCGGCTGAAAAGGAATTAGGTTCCAAAATTTTCAGCAAGAATCAATCTAGAAGCTACATTAACTAATACATCTACTTCTTAATTTTCAGTCCTAGAAACTAAGTCAATATTGAAAGCATACAAATTTGATATTAAATCCAATATTTATGATTGGTATACCTTGAAGTGAGCTAAAAGGTAATGAATATAATAGTTTATCTATTTAACAATGATTTTAGAATCACCATAAGCTCTCTGTAAGGTCCCACCTTACAATTCATCAATAATATAAAGAAGTAGAGGTCGCATTAATCACCAATACTCTTTTTTTTTTTCTGTAACATTACTAACTTAGTTATCATGTAATGTTGTTCCTTCATCTATTTTAATATAATAATATCACATAAGAAGTTAGGGATAACTTTCCCTTAAAAACAATTCCAAAACACATTTACTCTCAAGTTTAAAAGATGATAGCATGTTCTCATTTCATATGTATACATGAGCTCTAAGTAATACTCGAAATAAATTCCACCGTAATGCCATGTGAGAATATTAATCTAGATCAACCTATTTTATTTTCTAGATTATGCTAAATAAGCTCCACTTATTGGCTATTGATATCATAAGCACAAAAGTATCATGCTTCTATTATAAAAGTCACATATAAGCGTATGAGTATTAACCTACCTATATCAACGTAATTAAGGGAAAATATGCCTATATTCATCAATAACTCTAATAAATATGATATGTTTATGAAACAAAAACAAAAAATATATTGGCCCAACAAGATTTCCAGGTTCATAAATTAGAAATTCCCAATCTCAGTTATTAAGGAAATGATTCAATCATGAGAATTGTATAATGAATTTTGGAGCAAGAATAACTACTATTACCAATTCAGAAGCATATTATTCTTCAAAATGTGCCAAGTAAAAAATTGGAATAGCCAAAATTGAGCAGAAATAGTTGTTTTCTACAACTAATTAGGCATAAGACTTCACCCATGAATACATGTAGCTTGGACAACTTATTATGATTACTTTCAAAAGTAATTAAATCCTACAAAATTGGTTACTGTAATATCATTTCCAACAGTTATGCTCATGTAGTTTGCAAGATTGGCAAGAACAAACGTTGTAGGGCCTACATTAGAACCACTTTGGAATCCTAGGATCTAGCCTTCCTGGATTCAGAGAGGGATCTCTCTATTAGTGTCTTAGAATGATATATCTTTATACTTAATTATGATATTAGGCTAGTTATGAAGCTTAAGGGAACTTGTTTTGGTTTTGGTTGGGTAGGATATCATCAAAATAAAGGAAGTCTTTTGAAGGGTAAAGGTGTGAGTAAGTTGAAAGAACGGTTCAGCTGATAGGATAGGTAAGAGACAATATCAACCCATTGGGCTATGGAGTCACAAAATTATTTAATTGCAAAACAAGTTTCAAGAGTGGTCCATGGGGCAAGTCATCTATATCAAAGGATCTCTTTAGATTGATTTGTGATATGGAACATTAAAAGTGTTGTGAAAGAAGCAATGCTAATAACCATTTAAGAATCTATTAACTTCACTAAACAAGAAAAGCCTTTCTAAGTAACTGTTTGAATCAGGCCAAAGGACAGGGCAAACCATAGACTTCTTTGAGCAAACTTTTACTAAAGCACACTTTTCAGACAACAATCCAGCAATCTAACAGATTACCTTCAGAAAGTAGAAAACATTTAAGATGAGCATAAAAAGTAGCCTAAGATCAAGTGAGGACTTTTAACCTATCCTACTTTCGGCATACTCTTAAGGGAAATCTTCAAAACAGTTGTTTAAGACTAAACAAGGGATAGGGCTAACCATAAACTTCCTTGATTAGGACTCTACTTAGCATGCAGTGAAAATATCATTCGAGAAAGACATCTCAAGTTATACTCAGCAAGACATGGGCTCACTAACATTCCTTGACTGGTTATACTCTATTGAAATCATTCCCAAAGCAACAATTAGAAGAAAACATAGAGATAAAGATTATCAATGAGAATTAGGGTACCTTTTACAATAAATCATAATCTAAATTTGTTGTTCTTTATCAGAGAAAGTGAACAGTATGAAAACATAAGAAAAACAAAAATTACAGTAAGAAAAACATCACCATTGACATAGACCAGGATCCCATAAATCAACTTGTATATTTGATGTTCAAACCAGTTACAATATTTAAGTCCAATAGGTCTTTACAACTCCAACTTCTCTTCTCTACCTGATATTCTTCAATTACTCAACAAAGCTTTAGTAGCTTCAACAACTATTTACATTCAATAAGTATCCAACCCACAACAATACTGGGCTCCTCATATGATATATATAGGTAAATTGAGGAGGTGTAGTGAAAGGAAGTTCTAACTATTAAATTAATACAAAGTAAATGTTTCTTGACCTTTGGGCAGCCTAATGGAGAAGATATCTAATGTCTTAACTCTGTTAATTGATTTCTACATTAACTTTCATCTACTTTAGTCACTTTTGTTGACTTTTGAGGGTTTTGGTAGCTAGCAAATACTTTCTGAGATGTCTTTGAAAATATCTCGGATTGTGCATTCAATTTGTATTCTTTTGAGGCAAATTAGGATTGTAGGTGTCATTTTCGTTTTCTTGAGGAGTAACTGCTTCAGTGATGTGTCATTCGAAGCAGTCTCTTTGTTGATTTGTCATAATTTGTCACTTTAAACTCTGAATTAGGCCTCTGATATGATTTTTTGCCTCTCTTAATCACATTTAGTATTATTCCTTTCGCTGACTATTTTAACTTTTAATCCTTTGTCTTTCACTGTGATTTATCCATAATCTGCATGGTTTAAGTCTTTTAATCTTCAAGCTCTTGAATTTAACCTTTAAACTTTAATTTCTTTGATCTTTAAACTTCATTGTTCTTTTGATTTATAGGTGGCCTTGGCGCGCTGGAGGGTTTTATGAATCAACCAATGTTTATGAGGAATTGGTTAAACTTGGAGATTAACTCCTTTTGTCCCCTTTCTACATCTGATTAGGCCTCTAAGGATCGTCACCCTCGGCCCTGTGTATCCAGCCTCCATAAAACCTGCAAACAAACAATCAAAAAATTTATAAAACCTTGCGTTTTGGTTTAACTACTAACATAGGCTAGGAGTGGTGATGGAGTGATGTGGAGGAGGGAGAAAGCGCAGAAGGGGAAATCCATGGCAGAATCAGAAGAAACCAGAATGAATTTTTGAATAATGGCACGGAATGGTGAAGGTGGTTTTGGGGATAACCGCAAATGGTATTCGCACGGGGGTCAAGCGGTAAATGGTATTGAGTTGGGGGAATGTGATACACGCCGAAGGTTGACGCGTGTCCTATTGAAAACCATCTATTTCACATAAAAATGGCATGCCATGGAGAATTGGTGAATTGGGAGCGAAATGGGATCTGGATCATCTATCTGGGGGAGCCAGATCGACGACTGTGGATGCATGCAATCAGAGGAAAGATGTGCGGCAGATGAATGGTGGGATCTAGTGCTAGCGTCAACAATTTCGTCAGGTAGCGACAAGCTATTAGGCGGAGTTAAAATGTGAAGATCAATGGGAGTCATTGGATCGTGAGGATCAACGGTCGAGATATGTTGATGGGGGGAAGTGTAGGGGAAAGGAAAATGGATATGAGGTAAAGGGGAGGAATTTGACAATCGTTAGATCATGTAGATCAATAGTTAAGATCATGTCAGTGAGGATGTGGTAAGGTTGAATGATGGTCATTGGATCTAAAAAGATAAACGATTTATGATTAATTCCGGGGGGACACAAAGTACGGAGGGTGAAGAGGGGCGGGAGGGCCTAGAAAGGGTTCAGACTGTCAGATCTGGGGAGATTGACGGTCAGGATTCCATTGGCTGGGGATGAACATCAGCGGGGAAAAAAGAGGTTTGGGAAGTGGAAATGGGAATCACCGAAGTGCAATGCGTCAATGGAGTGAGTACCGTTAGGTCGAAAACGTGATCAACGATGGAGATTTACTCAGAGAAACGATCATCAGCGGAAAAAAGGAAATGGGAGACGAGACTTTGGAACGAGCGAAATGCGATTTGCCGATGGTCTATCAGCGAAAATGCATCGGTGGAAGAAAATACAAGGGGGAAGAGGAAACGGGAAACTACGATGACCATTCGATCTCATAGATCGACGGTTGAGATCTGCCGGGGGCATATCTATTGGGCAAAGAAATATAAAGGAAAAAAGGGGTTTTGCGGCAAACAATAAGGGAAAGGGACTTAGGAGACAGGTGCAGAGCGCAGTCTCGTGGAGGACTAAGAAGACTAGGGACTAAATAGAAGAAGGGCCAAGGGCTGAGCGCTTGGTCACAGGCCTGGGTCATATGAAGGAAAAGGGGCTAGGGCCCTAGCTGAAAGGCGCTTAAGCCCTAAAATGTAAAAAAGCCATTTTAAAACCAAAATAAAGGTTTTTTGATCATTTTCAAGAGTTTCGATAGAGTAAATAAAGGGGTTTAAAACCTTAAAAGGGGGAATTTAAAAGGCTTTAAGGGGATTTTGAGGGAATGAGGACAAATGAAGGGGAGAAAAGAGGATTTTTAGAGGGGAAGAATATTGTTAAAGGTGGAACGAGGATTGAATGAAATGGAGGCAAATGGAGACTCTGAAAACAATTCTGTTAAAGCCAACAGGGATTATTTGAAGGTTTTGAAGTGAAAACATCAGTGGAATGGATTCGTTGGACAAGGTACATGGAAAGGCTTCAAGAACTCACAATTTTTCTTAAAACTTGTTTCTTGAAGACTAAAAAATTATTTCGCCATCATCATATATGAAAAAATTTATTGATGGCTAACAGTGGCTCCGCTTGGGGAGGGTAGCTCCTTGGAGGTGTCAAGAACCTCAGAGATAAATCTCTAGAATGTAGACCTATGCTTTGCATTTTGACAACCTTTTCTTCTTTTATCATGCTGCTTGAAGAGATGACTAGCATTACATCATAAAAAGTCAATTTCTTCCCAGACAATTACCTACACAACCTACCTTCCTAACATTTTTTCTTCAACAGGGTGTACTTGGACTTGCAGACCCTTTGACATCAAAATTTTATTCTTTTATTGAAAGTAGGAAACTAATCTGAATCTACCCTTATAAATTCCATGAGTCCAGATTAAGTAGTTGGACTCAACAATTCTCTACCTAATCTACTATCTGTCAGGATTAAACTGTCTGAGAGATATGCATTCTCTACATTCTAAAACAGAAACTTAAACACAGATAAACCAGGATTAAACTGTTTGATTTGCTGTAAGACTATGGCATAAAAACAAGTTGCACATAGACTGAAATTTACAGAAATTTAAAACAAAATTGTGAAGGCTTAAGATCTGAAAATTAAGAACATCCTTCTTTCTTCTTATGACTCAAATTTTGATCTGTTTAGTGTCATCCTTTTTATTTTTATGTCTTGGTTCAAATTTTGAGCATGTTTGAACCATTTTCCTCTATCTTTGGCTCAAGTTTTGGTCTGATGAGAGCCATTTCTTTCTATCCTAATCTATTCTACTGATGAGCCAGGATTTCATTGTTTGGCAAATCTTCTTCACTAACCTATCAACAATAAATTGAAATCTATCTAGTCATGATTAGGTTATATGACTAAATAGTAGTGCTCTTTCAAGTAGTGGCATTTAGGCTTGCACACTTTTAGATTTTATTTCTTTTTTGGTATGGGGCTATACCTTTCTTCATTTATATTTTCCCTCTTTTCTCTTTTTCTATTGTTTCTGTATTTTTTTTTTTCAAATTCAAAAGCAGTGTTACATACAATGAAAAAAAATCTTTGAAACCAAAATATCAGTTAACAGAAATAATGTTTGAGCATCCTGCCATTGACAGGACCTCCAAAATATTCAGCTTCATCCAATTCCTGCAGAAAGGATGCATTGTTTCCAATAGAAGATTGAATAAGATAAGGGCCTTGCCATACATTATCAAATTTTCCATGTTTTCCCTTATCTTCTCTCCTTGAAACCCATTTCAATACTTTGTCACCAATTTTAAAGTCACTTGCCTTGGTTCTTTTTTCAAATAGCTTCTTGATGTTTTCTTGCAGTTGTTGTGCTCTAATGTGTACTTCTTCCCTGGTTGGTTGTAGATGTATAGTCTGGTGTATTCTTCTTGTCATATCATCATCTTCAGACTGTACTTCTTGAATCAGCTTCATGAATGGCACTCCTAAACTAGTTGGAAATATTGCATTTGTTTCGTAAACTAGCTGGTAAGGAGACATTCCAATTGACTTTTTAACTGTCAATCTGTCTGCCCATAATGCATGTACTAGCTTGTTGTGCCATGATTTTTTGTTTTCTTCCAAAAAATTCTTGATTATGTTTACCAAAATTTTATTTGAGGATTCTGCCAAACCCATTACCTTGAGGGTAATAAGTTGTAGAATGACCCAACATAATTTGATATTTATGACATAATTCCACCATCTTTTTAGACCCAAATGCAGCAACATTGTCAGTTATGATATTTCTAAGATAGCCAAATCTAGACAGTATATGGTTTTCAAGGAATGAAATGATAATTGAGTCTATGGCATTCCTAGAAGGGATGGCTTCTATCCATTTGGTAAAATATTCTGTTGCTGTGAAGATCCATTTGTGTTTGGGAGATGAGGTAGGATGGATTTTTCCAATGAATTCTAGACCCCACTGCTAAAAAGGAGCTTCAACAGTGATTGGTTGCAGAGGTAAGGGAAGCAGCTTTTTTTTGCCTTCAAATATTTGGCATTCGTGACAGGAAATAATCATTTTGTGGATATCTTGAAAGGGAGTGGGCCAGTAGTAACCAGATCTAAGGATTTTGTTAGTAGTTGACTTCCAATAGAGGTGGCCTCCACATTCTCCTTCATGAAACTCGTGCTTGATCTTATCTGCATCATTCTCAGGAAAACATTTAAGAAATAATCCACTAGCATTTTTCCAATATAAACATTTATTCAAAATGCAGTAATTTACAACTTTCAGCTTTAAGAATATTGCCTTTGTTTTAGACAAACCAGGAGGTACATTTAGGTTGAGAAACACATACAAAATATCAGCATACCAAGATGAATTCAGAAAATAATCTTCAATAATTGGAGTTGTCAACTCCTCTTGTTCATCTAATGCATTAAACATGTTTATATCAAGAGCTTGAAAGTTCGATTTAGCCATAAGTTTTTCTAGTCCTCGACCCTTTATGAGCTTAGTGGGCTTGATCCCTAAGTCATGTTCCAATATTATAGCATTCCAGTTTCATCTTTTGCCATCTGGATCTTGGGTCAATATGTCTTTTACCACTGAATGAGGCACAAATGTTATGATGTGTGAGTGTAAAATGTAAACTCTGAAGTCTTTTAAGGCTTTGACTAAGGAAAATTCTTGTTTTTCCATGATATTGTACTTCATAGGTGCATCTCTTAATGCCTTACTGAAAAATGCAATTGGCTACTCTTGTCCCTTCATGTTTTTCTGTAATAGGACAACAGCTATTGTGTGTTCTAATGCAAATTAAAATATGAAGAAATCTTTTGTAAAATCAGGACTGATAAGAACTGGTGTTTTGGTAAGTGCTTGTTTTACCATCTCAAATGATTTCTTTGCTTCTAAGGTCCATTTAACTCCTTATTCTCTCTTAATCATATTTTTCATGTTTCTAAGGAGTTCAGCTAGATTGGGTATGAACCTTCTCAAGAAATTAATCTTTCCAATGAAAGATTGAAGTTCCTTGATGTTTCTAGGATGGTTGATTTGCAATATACCATCGATCCTCTTTGGGTCTATCCTTATTCCTTCTTCAGATATGATATTTCCAAGAAGTTTACCTTCTTGGAGACCAAACAATGTTTTCTTTAGATTTAAAGATAACTCATATTTTCTACATTTTTCAAAGACTTTTCTCAAGTGTATCAGGTGTTCTTCATCTGTTTTTGAATATACAGCTATATCATCAAGGTAAATCACAATGAATTAACCTCTTTCTTCTGAGAATGCTATATCCATGGCTCTCTGGAATGTGGAACCAACATTCATTAAATCAAAAGGCATTTTCAAATACATGAAAGTACCCTAAGGAGTAGTAAAGGCTATTTTAAGATGATCATCAGGATGTACCAATATCTGATTGTAACCTGAGAAGCCATGTAGCAAAGAAATTCTTCTAGAACCAACTATCCTTTGTAAGATATGATCCATTTTGGGAAATTGATAGTTTTCCATTAATGAGGCTTTGTTTAAGTTTCTAAAGTCAATGCAAAGCCTTATCTCTCTTGTTTTCTTCCTAACATATACAAGATTAGATACCGACTCTGAGTATCTCAGAGGGAAAATAATTCTAGCATCATAAAATTTCTTAATTTCTCTCTTAACCAAAGGTAATTGAACAGGGTTTATTCTGCGCAATTTTTGTCTATATGGTTTCTGGTTTTCTTTGAGGGGTATCTTGTGCTGAATTATCTCTGTATCATATGATTTTAAGTCTTCATAACTCCATACAAATACATCAGAAAATTATTTAAATAACTCAAGATATTTCAATTTAATGTGAGCTGGCAGTGTTTTAGACAGTTTGATCATTTTGGGTTTCTGTTCACTGCCTATGTTGTGTTCTTCCACTTCAGCTTCAATAGGTTCCAGTTTTGGCTTTTTGGCAACATCATTCAAGTCAAAAAATTCTTCTAATGGGACCAGTCATTTTGGCAAGCTTTGATTTTTAGATTGTAGCACTTCTAAGTCTTCATTTTCTAAATCTGTGATTGGTTCTGTTTTGTGTTCAGGTTCTTTGAATAACAGATTTATATCAGCAATCTCTGGAGACTTTTCTTCCTCAAAAAGTGGGTTTTATTCAATAGGACAGTCTTCATCATACTCTGAATCTAATCTTTGCACTTTAAATTCATTTTTGGATTGTAGGAAGTCTTCTATTTGTTTATCTCCTTCAAACACTTGCCATTATTTTTCATTATCCGGGACAGCTGGTCTATATTTTACTCGGATGGTGTATTGTTTTCTTTCATAAGGTCTTATAAAAGTACTAGCAGCAAAGGCTAATCCATTGGCAAGAATGTTTTGGTTCTTTGGGATAAAGGTAAGTTGGAATTTAGAAAATTTTATTAACAAGTCCATGGCATCATCTCTATAGGCTCTAAGTCTGGGATGTTTAGCAGTGTATTCCCCATTCACTTGCCTAATTATCAATTCTAAATCTCCATGAACTGTTATCCTCTTGGCCCCTAATTTCTTCAATAAATGCAGGCATAAAAGGAGAGCTTAATACTTTTCTATGTTATTTGTGCATTGGAAGTTTAATCTATAAGAATGACCCTCAACATGATTGTTTTCAGTGTTGTGCACTCATATGCTTGATCCTGCACCAGTTTTAGAGCAAGACCCATCAAAACTCATACTCCAAAGAGGACTGTTTTCAGATTCATAATTTATTTCATTGATGTCCTCTCTGTTTTGTTTGCCTAATCTGTGATTGTGTTGTTCCTGTAGGACTGCACTGTGTTTGTCTTTATTTTGTTCCTCAATATTTTCAATGTTTTGAGGCTTTATTCTTTGATTTTCCTGATTTGTATTATATTCATGATTGTTTTGATGCTCAAGACCTGTGATCTGTTTGCTATGATTTTCTGAATTAGCAAACTGTTTTTTAGTTTTCTCCTTGTTTTCCTCTTCTTCTATGGTTGCCACTATGTTTGAATGCGGAGTGGCCACTATATTGGTTAATGTTTCGTTTACTAATCCTTTCTCATTAGAAATCTCATCATTGTAAAGAATGAATGAGTCAAGAACGGTGTGTATAGAATAGAGAGGGGAGTTTTCTGGTCTTTCTTGACTACTCACCATATATTTCATGTGTGTTTCCCTATATATTCTTCTGGGATGGTGGCATAAGTCATATCAATCTACATAGTACCTTGCAACTTAGCACCCCAGATCTTGAAAGGAGCATGCCATATTTGGGGGGTATATCAGCCACTACAATGTCCATCACTAAGCTTTTGGCTGGGATTTGAGCTAAGTTAACAAAGAGATCTTTTATTAGGCCTAGGCATTTCACTCTGCTTGAATCAAAGGAATATAAATCTTTATAAGGTCTGGTTACCTCAAGGTCTAATATTTCCATTATTACTTTGGGCATGAGGTTATGTGATGCCCCTAAATCAAGCATGGGGTTGTGTAACATCTTATCATGGATATTCAAACTGATGTAGAATGGAGGGGTATTTCCTTCTTGAAATTTTCCTTCAATCTTTGGACCGAACAGAAGCTCTGGTGTATCATCATTTAAGTTAACAGTATCATGAATATCTTCTATGTTCAAGGCTTTCAAAACTTGACATCTATATAAATTTTAAGTGACTAACTTAGTGAGTGGGACAAAGATTTTGATTTTGGCAATTTCATTCTCTAGGCTAAAAGGAATTTGATTTTTTAAAATTTTTGATTCAGCCTTCTTAGTCACTGATTTATCAGCAAAATCAGCTTGCTAATTTCTACTATTTACAGCAGTCAAAATGGTTTTTTCAGGAGCATTAGCTGAAATGCTACTACTGCTAGGGTCACCACTCTATTTTTCATTGATTTGGGTGTTTTTTCCTTTGTTTGGATCAGAACTTTCAGCCCCTATGTTATGGTTTTCAGTTGTCTTTTTGGAAGTATTTACAGGGCTGTTTTTGGAAAAATTATCAGAGGTTTTCTTTTTGGGAGCTTCTGGGTTCTTTTTACTTCTTAGGTCATATTTTTTTGGCACTCCTATGATGGCATTTTCAAAGTCTTGTTCATAGTATTCAGTTTCTAGTCTTCTATCATCATAGGGTATATATAGACCTTGTTTTCTTTCATGGAGGAAATCAGAATCCTCATTGCTTACTCCCAACATGTTTATGTTATCATCCTCCGTTTGTTCATTTATTTCTCCATCCTCATTAACATAATTCTCTTGAAAAGGAGGTCTGATTTGTTGATCAAGATCTCTTTGTCTGTTTTGAGGTTGATTTCTCCTAAAGTTCTGATTGTGGTTTTGGGATTGATTTCTATTTTTAGGAGCTGTTTAATTTTCTCCAGATTGAGCTCTCTCATATACGTTCATATTTTCCATCAACCTTTCCATAGTTTTGACTACATTGTCCATTTTTGAGTCAGATTTAGAAGGTGCAGCTTCATCCCTATATGATACCTTCTTCTCAGTCTTTATTCTAGCTCTCTTGGCAATCAAATTTTCCTCAACACTTACTACCCCTATTTGCATGTCTTCTAATGTGAGGGGTTCCATTTCTTTGAGTTGGTAAGACATTTCAGGATCTAATCCATCAGGGAATTTCATTAGAGCTAGGCCTTGTGGAGGTTTCATATGGATGGGTAGGGCATTGTACACACTATTGAATCTGGTGCAGTACTCTTGAACTCCTTCTCCAACATTCCTTTTAATTTTTTCATATTCAGATAGAATCTAGAGAGGATTATTTTTTACCTCCCATTTGTTTAAAAATAATTGATGAACATCTTGGAAGTCATTAATACTATTAGGAGTTAATTTTTTGAACCATTTTCTTGCTTCTCTCCCTAAACTTTGAGAAAACATTCTTAGTTTAACAATTTTATCATCTATTTCTTGTCTGTCAAAGTAGTCATTCATTTTTTCCACATGTAGTTGAGTAGTAGTAGAACTACTAGCATCATATAGTAGAATCTTGGACTGATAGTCCTGTGGAAAATTGACTAAAGGTAAAGGAAGAACTAGAGGAGCATACCATGTTGACATGATATGAAGTTGTGGGAAAAATGGGGGGTTTACAGGTGGAGGGTTTATGAAAGGAGGAAGAGGATGGAATGGAGTAGTTTGAATAGTGGATGTATGGATAACAGAAGTGCTTGGACCAGCAAGAGACTGTTGAGTGGATCTAGGACGAGAGAAACCAAAATTATGAATGAAATGTAGATCAGGTGGGGTGGTTTATTTGCTATCAGTATGGTCACCACTATGTTGGGGTGAGTGTGGAGGCTCAAATTCTATCTGATCTATATCACTAAGTGACTTAGTTCTAGATGGATTTCTTATCAATGCTAAGTCAACTTGTGTATCTCGCAGAGCTGTAAGATTTTCAGGAACAGAGTTTGCTCTATGAATTAGTTTGACAACAGTTGGATTCTTAGATTTAGGAGACTTCGTAAGGATGTTTTCTGGATTATGAACTATTTTAGGAGGATTTGGTTCAGGATGGTCTCTAGTATAAATTATTTTAGAAGCCACATGTTGTGTTTTTAGACCCAATAATAAGAAAGTTCAGCCAAATATGACAGTCTTTCAAAGGATAACTAATATTTTTCAAAGAAAACTCAATCCTCAAAGTCTTCTTAACTGGTTTTGAATGATGTTTGAAGGATAAAAGAATTTCCTAGTGGAGTCTTAGGAAAAACTAGTGGGGTCAGCAGGCCTACTGAATACCAATGGAGTCGCCAGGTGAAGGATTTTTACTTGTTTTTCAAGGTTTGGTTGTTGTTCACTATCAAAAATAAATAATAACTATTCTTGGTGACACTTGATTCATTTAGGAACAGGGGTTTGTTGAGTTGTGAAGTTATCTATTACTCAATATTTATCCCTACTATGGTTGCCACTATGTTAGGGTCCCCGTAGATTTCAAGATTGGCAAGAACAAACGCTGCAGGGCCGACATCAGAACCACTTTGAAATCCTAGTGATTCAGCTCTGGGAAATTTGTAGAGACCCTTCGCTAGCAAGTTCTTTGGGGGAACTGGAAATACCTAGAGAGGAAGAAGTGGTGCACCCTTTCAATTAGAGCATTAGCTAATCTTCAATTATTATCAGTGTTTGTACAATGATAGCAGCGAACAAGAGGAACACAAATGGACATAGTTTTTAAGGTGGAAACCCACTTTGGGACAAAAACCACCTAATGTTTTTCTAATAATTCTTTAATATTCAACTCCAATTGAAAATAAAGCTCCAACTTCCTAGAATCTAGAAAAGCATTCTTCTCCAACCTCTACTATATGGACACTCTAATGCTCGAGATTCTTCGCAGTCAATCTAAATGATGCCCTAACACCCAACGAGCTACACAAACTCACCGTAGCACCACCCTACCACTCCATAGAAGAATGAATTTCTCAGTATTCAGGGAAATGATCCACATTACAATGATATAGAATGACAGAAGAAGAAGATATACTAGACCATAACCTCAAATTCTACACAACCACTCAATGAGCGATCTAGACTCCTAACACCGCTTCTTCAACCTTGCAGATAGATACTAGAATACCCAGGGCTAATAATGTATTTACAATGACTAAGTACAATGATACCTTTACAATGATTGTATGTAGTGCTGCCCACTTGAAGAATTCATATGATGAACTTCTTGCTGCTGTTATGCACCTTTTTTGGTGCTCTTGTCATGCTACCCTCTGCTGCACCTTGCTTTGCTTTGCTACCGTAGGAAGTCTGGTCCTTTGCAACCCTTGACAACACATGATCTAGCTTTTTCTTGCCTTCTAAGAGCTCGATATTGAATCTATGTTATTTCAGAGCTTCAATATCTAATTTTTGGTCCTGTAGTATTCCTCTTAGTCATATTTCCAATTCCACAGGTCTAACCCAATTTGGACTCTTCAAGAGAAATTTATACCCAATCTCTCACAATGCCCTAATTATGGACTATTTCAGCATAGCACACTTGTATGGCGTGCCACATCTCATTGTTTCTTCATTTGACTCTACAATTGATAGAGCACAAAGTAAAGATTGTGCACTCTCCTCCAATATTTACAAAATTCCAATCCGATACTCAGAGAGAGAGTTATGACGCATTTACCAAGGTCACTTTTTTGAGATGAATTTCAGGAGCTCGCAAAAACCCTGATTTCCACAGATCATATCTCCAAAAATATTGCACATCTTGATCTGAAATTTTTATAGAAGCTTCCTCAGGATTTTGGCTTTGCCTCATAAAAATTTCAGCTTCTGAACCTTCACAGAAAAAATTTAGATCGCAAATGCCATGATGACCTGTTTCAGATGGCGAAATCCCTTGCCTAAGGAGGAAAAGAAGATCAAAATTTATATAAATGCTCAAGTTGAAGGGGCTTCAACAAGTGAAAGTGGCAAGGATTTTGGGAGCTTAAAAAATATTAATTATGACTTTTCAATGATCCATGCCCCAACTCCATGGGGTTTTAGCCCACTAATTGGGGGTACAAACTTCAAACATGAATATCTCTCAAACCAGGAAAAATTACATGGCGTGCCATATATCAATGGAAACATCTTGAAAAGTAGAAACCATCAAAATAATTATTGACCCAGACTATATTAATTTGGTAGGTAAAAATTCTCATGCAATATTAGGTTAGCCCTTGGTGCTGCTTGGGTTGACATCAATGACAACCACTGATCAACAATATCCCCCTTTGGCATTGATGGCAACACAAGTACTCCCCCTGCGATCATGACACCTCTTCCTACAACATTCTCTCCCCCTGAAACAAAACCATCCTGCAGACCTGTACACACTTCCACTCCTCCTAACACACAACCATCCTGCAAACCTGTAATCTAATGAGAACTTGGGAGAATCCCAAGATTTTGACGAAGATATTCAAATGCTTCACGAGGTAAAGGTTTAGTGAATATATCAACAATTTGTTCTTTTGTACAAACATATTCAAGTTTGATATTCTTTTCAACGAATTATTCTCTAACAAAATGATATTTGATCGGAATGTGTTTTGTTTTTGAAGCATGACATGATTCTTGGAGATGTTGATGGCACTAGTGTTGTCACAGAATATGGGAATAGGCTCACTGAATTGTACTTGAATAGCTTGCAAATTTTGTTTCATCCAAAGCACTTAAGTACAACATGATGCTGCTGCAATGTATTCTGCTTCCACTGTAGATAAGAAGATTGAATTTTGATTTTTTCTCAACCATGATACGAGACAACCACATAGATAGAATGTTGCTCCACTAGTAATCTTACGATCATCAACGCTTCCTGCCCAATCTGCATCTGTAAAGGCTTCAATAATGAGATTGTTACCCTTGGGATACCACAAGCCATATTCTTCTGTGCCCTTTAGATATCGAAGAATTATTTTGACGACAATAATATGTGATTCTTTTTAAGGCCGTTTTGGAATTCTGTTGGCTTGTCCAAATACTGTGACAACATCTCGCCAAGAGGTCATGATATAAAAGACTACCAATCATAGATATGTACAACCTCTGATCCACATCCTTAGATGATTCATCTATGCTCAATTTGCAACCTGTTACCATCGGAGTAAGGATGGGTTTGCAATCTTCCATTTTGAATTTCTTGAGCATTTCCTTGATGTACTTGGCTTGGCATATAAATATTCCTTTCCCTTGCTGAGATATTTGAAGCCCTAAGAAGTATGTCATCTCACCAAATAAAGACATCTCAAACTCACTTTGCATCTTTTTAGAAAATTTCCTACTTAGTCGATCATTATTGATACCAAATATTACATCATCCACATATACCTCAACGATTGTTAAATTATCTTTATCTATTTGTACATAAATATTTCTATCAACAGTACCTTTCTTGAATCCTTGTTGACATAGATATCCATCAAGATGAGCATACCATGCTCTGGGAGCCTGCTGGAGACCATATAGAGCCTTCTTTAACCTACAGACATGGTCTTCTTTTTGTGATAGTAGAAAACCTTCAGGTTGTTAGATGTAAACTTCTTCTTCTAATTCTCCATTCAGAAATACTGACTTAGCATCCATTTGGTAGACTTTGATTTTTCTTGAACATGCATAGGCGAGAAAAATTCAGATGGCTTCCATTCTGGCAACTAGTGCAAATGTTTCATCGAAATCAATTCCTTCCACTTGTGCATAGCCTTTGCAAACCAATCTTGCTTTGTTTATGGTAACCTGCCCATCTTCATTCAATTTGTTCCTAAACACCCATTTAGTCCCAATGACATTTTTATCTTTTGGTCATGGAACTAATTCCCAAGTGTTATTCTTCTCAATTTGACCCAATTCTTCATTCATAGCTGCTACCCAATGTTCATTCTGCCTGGCTTCCTCAAAACTACTAGGCTCAAAGGTTGCTAGAAAAGCAACATGAGCTTGTTGTGATGAACAAAGCTATCGACCTTCATTTATGTCACCAATAATTTGATCTGATGGATGGTTCTTTTGAATCCACTCTTTTTTTCTCCTTGGAGAAGCTTCTTGTTGTTATTCTGGTATATCTTGATGATCATTGTTTACTTCTTCCTTATTGATAGATCCTTCTTGTTCTACAATTTTCTCTATGTCTTTTTTAGCCTCTATCTCAAGTTTCAAAGATTCTAGATCCTCATCATTACTCGCTAGAACACCATCTTCGTCAAATGTAACATTTATGCTCTCCACTATCTGTTTTCGTCTTAGATTATAGCATTTATAGGCTTTTCTTTTGTGTGAGTAACCAAAAAAGATACCTTCATCAATACGTGATTCAAATGTACCCAAATTTTGATCTTCTCTTTTGATATAACATTTGCTTCCAAAGATTCTGAAATATTTTACATTAGCTAGTTTTCCTTTCCATAATTCATATGGAGTCTTGTTGCGATTATTTCTGAGAAGACTTCGGTTGATAATGAAGATTGTCGTATCAATTGCTTGAACCTAGAATTTTTCATCCAATTTTGAGTCCTTCAACATTTTTCTACCCATTTCCTGTACAGTTCTATTCTTTCGTGCTATTGAAAATTGCCTTTTTATTCCATTTTCATCACAATACTGCTGAAATAATTTGGAAGTGAACTCTCCACCATTATCTAATCTTAAACACTTTATTTTCAAATCAGTTTCATTTTCAACCAACTCCTTGTAGATCTTAAAGCACTCAAATTCTTCATATTTTTTCTTTAGGAAACTGATGGTTGTCATCCTGGTATAGTCATCTATCATTAACATGAAATATAATTCTCCATCTAAGACTTTTGTTCTCACAAGACCACATAGATGAGTATGTATCAATTCCAATGGATGTGATGCAAAGTGTTCTTTTGTTTTAAATTGGACTTTTGTCTGCTTGCCATGATGACATGCCTCACATAGTGTGTTGGAAGGTTTTGAGATTTTCGGAATTTCTCGTACTACTTCCTTTTTGCTTATCCTAATAAGATTGTCAAAGTTTATGTGACCCATTCGTTTGGGCCATAACCAACTTTCATCTTCTTTAGCTAGTAGACATGCTTTAGTTGCTTCATTCAGAACATATATGTCGTTTGGAGCTCGACTTGCTCTAGCCACAATTTTACCATACCTTCCTTTCCTGATTTCACATTTTGTGGAGTTGAATAGCATTGTGTGTCCTTGATCACACATTTGTCCAACACTGAGCAGATTGTGATTCATGTTTTCTACCAATAGAACATTCTTGGCTATAACATCTTTGCTTTCGAGATTGACGGTACCTGATCCTATAACATTTGAAGATCCATCATTTCCAAAGGATATGGTTCCATCCTTCTTCTCTTTCAGAGATACAAATTTCCTTCTATCTCTAGTCATATGCATTGAGAAACTGTTGTTAACATACCACACATCTTTATTTTTTTGAGCCTTGAGAGCGAGAGCACAATTATCAGTCTTCTTCTTCTTCCATGTTTTTTCATTCTATGGCTTCGAAGATTCTTCTGGAGGATTTTCAAGTCCGTGGTCTCTGGCTATGTGTCTAAAGTTCTGACATTTGTAACATTCCATATTATTTCTTAAATGTTCAAATCTATTGATGTTTCGTTGAGCCCTGGGAGGTTCATATTTGAAGAATCTCTTGCAATTGTATTGGTTCCTAGGGTAGGTTCGACATTCTACAACTTTATGACCAAATTTTCCACATGAATAACAATATCCATGAAAAATATGTTGGTACTTGGATGAAAATCTTTGTCGAGGAATCGTCTTCCAAGGATGTGCTTGCGAATCTTGTCCAATGAAGTCTTCATGTATGCAGATCTCATAAGTTCATTGTATTTTGTTGTATAAGGTCCTGCTTCTTCTTCTTTGTAATCGAGGCTAGTTCTGTCATTGTAAGATTGTTTATTGTTGATGATTTCTTCCAATGCCCTTGAGCTGTTGGCATAGTTTTAGATAGTTTTTCCCTTCTTCACTTCCTTACTCAGCAAGACTACTTCGGCTTCTAATGCTTCCCTTTCTTGGTTGCTTTCTTCCAACTTCTTTTGAAGTGACTCTTCAATACATTTGTGTTGTTCAACCTCAATTTTGAGACCTTAAACTTGTTCTTCAAGAGTATTGGAACGGATCTTCTCAGCATTGAGTTGTTTTATAAGCTTGATTGCCTCCTCATAAAATTCTTCTATGGTCAACCCTTCTTCTTCATTGTTTGATACTTCTTGTTTATTGTGCTTGGCCATAAACAATACTTTCTCATTAGCTTCTTCTTTGCTGTCACTTTCTTCATCGGATGATGAGCTATCTTCTTTAGAGAGAAAGTTCCTTTTGGATCCTTTCTTTTTACCTTGCTTGTTGAATTTCTTAAGGCCTTTCTTTCCTTTTGAGTTGCCATCACTTTTTTTCAGACATTTTGCTACGAAATTCCCAACCTCACCACAACCAAAACATATCAATGGAAGTTTGCCTTTGAATTTTCCCTTACCAGGTTTTATTTTTCTCGTAAAGTAAGCATATTCTTCATCTGAAAGACCTTCTCCATCATCTCCCTTTTATTCATACTTGCAGGTGCATGTCATTTCAATTGAAGGTTGTTTTTCCTTATTGGTTTGCTTAGATGCAACGAACGCAGTTTCTAGATTTGAAGTACCCTTTTCTTCATCAATTCTCATTTCATATGCTATGAGAAATCCATGTAATTCTTCCTTGTGGAGTTTGTCTAGATTTTCACTGTATTCTAAGACTGATACCTTTGGGTTGAATCTCCCTGGTAACGTTCTAAGAATCTTCCAGATAATAGTCTTCTCGTCAACTAGCTCTCCTAATCCTTCGAGAGTACTGGTTATTTCATCAACGTATTGGAAGTATGCAGCAATGTTGCAATCTTCTTTCATTCTGAGTTGCTCAAATTTTGCTCTATATATTTGAAGCTTTGCTTCTTTGACATTTGAGTCACCTGCATATATATTCTCAATATTGTCCCATACATTTTTGGCAGTTTTACAACCTAACACCTTATGATAAGCAGATTCAATAAGTCCACTGATAATAATATTCTTTTCTTTTGCATCATTTACCAAATTATTCTTACTTTGTTCATCCGCAGTTGATGTAAATCCATTTTGAACAATGTCCCATACTTCGTAACCTTGCACCGAGAGAT
Source organism: Pinus albicaulis (assembly GCA_034641835.2). Lineage (NCBI taxonomy): Eukaryota > Viridiplantae > Streptophyta > Pinopsida > Pinales > Pinaceae > Pinus > Pinus albicaulis. Next base: position 1,394,683,086 of record CM076581.1, read on the forward strand.
GTAAATCCATTTTGAACAGTGTCCCAAATGCACAGTTTTTAAGGTGGAAACCCACTTCAGGATAAAAACCACCTAATGATTTTCTAATAATTCTTTAATATTCAACTCCAATTGAAAATAAAGCTCCAACTTCGTATAATCTAGAAAAGCATTCTTCTCCAGCTCCTACTGGATGGATGCTCCAACGCCCGAGATTCTTCAGTAGTCAACTGAATGGATGCCCTAACACCCAATGAGCTACAACTCACCCTACCACCACCCTACCACCCTATAGAATAATAAAAGACGAATGGATTCTCGTACCAGGGAAAATGATCCACTTTACAATAATATAGAATGATGTAGAAGAAGAAGATATACTAGACCATAACCCCAACTTTGATGCAACCACCTAATGATGATCCTAGACCTCCCAACACTACCTCTTCAACCCTTGGCAGATAGATACTAGTACAATTTTTACAATAATGTATTTACAATGACTAAGTACAATGATACCTTTACAATGATTGTATGCAGTGCTGCCCACTTGAAGACTTCATATGATGAACTTCTTGCTATTTTTATGCACCTTGGTTGCTTTTCTTGTCATGCCACCCTCTGTTGCACCTTGCTTTACTTTGCTGCCGTAGGAAGTCTGGTCCTTTGCAACCCTTGACAACACATGATCTAGCTTTTTCTTACCTTCTAGGAGCTTGATATTGAATCTGGTGTATCTCTGTTATTTGAGATCCTCAATATCTAATTTTCAATCCTGTAGTATTCCTTTGAGTCATATTTCCAATGCCACAGGTCTGACCCAATTTTGATTCTTCAAGAGAAAGTTATACCCAATCTCTCACAACGCCCTAATTATGGACTGTTTCAGCAGAGCGCACTTGTACGACATGCCACGTGTCACTGTTTCTTCATTTGGCTTTGAAATTGATAGAGAGAAAAGTAAGGACTATACACTCTTTGCCACTTTTAATGGAATTCCAATCTAATACTCAAAGAGAGAGTTATGACGCATTTACCAAGGTCACTTCTTTGAGATGAATTTCAGGAGCTTGCAAAAACCCTGACTTCCACATATCATATCTCCAAAAATATTGCGCACCTTGATCTAAAAATTTTATAGCAGCCTCCTCAGGATTTCGAATTCACCTCATAAAAATTTCAGCTTTTGAACCTTCGTTGAAAAAAAATTAGAGCGCAAATTCCACGATGACTTGTTTTAGATGGCGAAATCCCTTGCCTAAGGAGGAAAAGAAGATCACAATTTATATAAATGCTTAAGATGAGAGGGGCTTCAACAAGTGAATGTGGCAGGGATTTTATGAGCTTAAAAAATATTAATTATAACTTTTCAATGAGCCATGCCCCAACCCCATGGGGTTTTAGCCCACTAACTGGGGGTACAAACTTCAAACATGAATATCTCTCAAACCGTGAAGAATTACATGGTGTGCCATATATCAACGGAAAAATCTCGACAAGTAGAAACCATCAAAAGAATTATTGACCCAGAATATATTAATTTGGTAGGTCAAAATTCCCATGCAATATTGGGTTAGCCCCTGGTGCTGCTTGGGTTGACATCAATGACAACCGCTGATCAACAAGAATGATATATATTTATACTTAATTATGATATTAGGCTAGTTATGAAGCTTAAGGGAACTTGTTTTGGTTTTGGTTGGGTAGGATATCATCAAAATAAAGGAAGTATTTTGAATGGTAAAAGTGTGAGTAAGTTGAAAGAATGGTTCAGTTGATAGGATAGGTAAGAGACAGTATCAATCCATTGGGCTATGGAGTCACAAAAGGATTTAATTGCACAACAAGTTTTAAGAGTGGTCCATGGGGAAATTCATCTATATCAAAGGATCTCTTTAGATTGATTTTTGATATGGAACATTAAAAGTGTTGTGAAAGAAGTAAAGCTAATAACCATTTAAAAATCTATTAACTTCACTAAACAAGAAAAGCCTTTCTAAGTAACTATTTGAAGCAAGCCAAAGGACAGGGCAAACTATATACTTCTTTGGGCAAACTTTTACTAAAGCACACTTTTCAGACAAAAATCCAGCAATCTAACAGATTACCTTCAGAAAGTAGAAAACATTTAAGATAAGCATAAAAAGTAGCCTAAGATCAAGTAAGGAATTTGAACCTATCTTTATTTCGGCATACGCTTAAGGGAAATCTTCCAAACAACTATTTAAGACTAAACAAGGGATAGGGCTAACCATAAACTTCCTTAATTAGGACTCTACTTAGCATGCAGTGAAAAGATCATTCGAGAAATACATCTCAAGTTATACTTAGCAATACACGGGCTCACCAGCATTCCTTGACTGGTTATACTCTATTTAAATCATTCCCAAAGCAACAATTAGAAGAAAACATAAAGATAAAGCTTATTAGTGAGAATTAGGGTACCTTTTATAGTAAATCCTAATCTAAATTTGCTGTCCTTTATCAGAGCAAGTGGACAGTATGAAAACATAAGAAAAACAAAAATTACAGTAAAAAAAACATCACTATTGACATAGACCAGGATCCCATAAATCAGCTTGTATATTTGATGTTCAAACCAATTACAATCTTGAATTCCAATAGGTCTTTACAACTCCAACTTCTCTTCTTTGCCTGATATTATTCAATTAATCAATAGAGCTTCAGCAACTATTTACATTCAATAAGTATCCAACCCACAACAATACTGGGCTCCTCATATGATATATATAGGTCGATTGAGGAGGTGGAGTGAAAGGAAGGTCTAACTATTCAATTAATACAGAGTAAATGCTTCTTGACTTTTGGGAGGCCTAATGGAGAAGATATATAATGTCTTAACTTTGTTAATTGATTTTTAAATTAACTTTCATCTAATTCAGTCACTTTTCTTGACTTTTGAGGGTTTTGGTAGCTGGAAATTACTTTCTGAGCTGTCTTTGAAAATATCTCTGACTGTGCATTCAATTTGTATTCTTTTGAGGCAAAATAGGACTGTAGGTGTGATTTTTGGTTTCCGGAGGAGTAACTACTTCAGTGATGTGTCATTCGAAGCAGTCCCTTTGTTGATCTGTCATAATTTGTCACTTTAAACTCTGATTAGGCCTCTAATATGCTTTTTGGCCTCTCTTAATCATCTTTAGTCTTTGTCCTTTCGCTGACTTTTTAAACTTTGAATCCTTTGTCTTTCAATGCGCTTTATCCATAATATGCATGGTTTAAGTATTTGAATATTCAGGCTCTTGAATTTAACCTTTAAACTTTAATTTGTCTGATCGTTAAACTTCATTGTTCTTTTGATTTATAAGTGGCATTGGCGCGCTGGAGGGTTTTATGAATCAACCAATGTTCATGAGGCATTAGTTAAACTTGGAAATTAACTCCTTTTGTCCCCTTTCTGCATTTGATTAGGCCTTTGAGGATCGTCACACTCGGCCCTATGTATCTGGCCTCCATAAAACCTGCAAACAAATAATCAAAAACTTTATAAAACCCTGCGTTTTGGTTTAATTGCTAACAGAGGCTAGGAGTGGTGATGGAGCGATGCGGAGGAGGGAGAAAGCGCAAAAGGGGAAATCCATGGCGGAATCAGAAGAAACCAGAATGAATTTTTGAATAATGGCGCGGAATGGTGAAGGTGGTTTTGGGGAAAACCACGAACGATATTCGCACGGGGTCAAGAGGTAAATGGTATTGATTTGGGGCAATGCAATACATGCCGGAGGTTGATGCGCGTCCTATTGAAAACCACCCATTTCACGTAAAAATTACAAGCGGGGGAGAATTGGTGAATTGGGCGTGAAACGAGATCTGGACCATCCGATCTGGGGGAGGTAGATCGATAGCTATGGATGCATGTAATCGGAGGAAAGATGTGCGGTGGATGAATGGTGGGGTCTAGTGTTGGCATCAACAATTTTGTCGGGTAGCGAAAGGTTATTAGGTGGAGTTAAAATGTGAAGATCAATGGGAGTCGTTGGATCATGAGGATCAATGGTCGAGATCTATTGATGGGGGGAGGTATAGGGGAAAGGCAGATGGATATGAGGTAAGGTGGAGAGATCCGACATCCGTTAGATCATGTAGATCAATGATTAAGATAGTTTTGGGGAGGACGTGGTAAGGTTGAACGATGGCCGTTTAATCTGAAAAGATCAATGGTTTATGATTAATTTCGGGGGGACACAAAGTGTGCAGGGTGAAGAGGGGCGGGAGGCCCGGAAAGGGTTTAGATCATCAGATCTAGGGAGATCGATGGTTAGGATTTCATCAACCGGGGATGAACATCGGTGGGGAAAAAAGAGGTTTGGGAAGTGGAAATGGGAATCGTTGAAGTGCGATGCGCCGATGGAGTAAGGACCATCAGATCGAAAACGAGATCAACGGCGGAGATTTACTGAGAGAAACGATCATCGGCGGAAAAAAAGAAATGGGAGATGGGACTTTGGAACGAGCGAAATGTGATTTGCCGATGGTCTATCGGTGAAAATGCATCGGCAAAAGAAAATACAAGGGGGAAGAGGAAACGGGAAACTGCGATGACCATCTGATCTCATAGATCGATGGTTGAGATCTACTAGGGGAATATCAGTCAGGCGGAGAAATATAAAGGAAAAAAGGGGTTTTGCGAGAAAAAATAAGGGAAAGGGACTTAGGAGACGGGTGCAGAGCGCAGTCTTGTGGAGGACTAAGAAGACCAGGGGCTAAATAGAAAAAGGGCCAAGGGCTGAGCGCTCGGTCATGGGCTTGGGTCATATGAAGGAAAAGGGGCTAGGGCCTAAGCCAAAAGGCGCTTAAGCCCTAAAATGTAAAAAATGTGTTTTTAGACCAAAATAAAGGCTTTTTTTATCATTTTCAAGAGTTCTGATAGAGTAAATAAAGGGGTTTAAAACCTTAAAGGAGGGAATTTAAAAGGCTTTAAGGGGATTTTGAGGGAATGTGGACAAATGAAGGGGAGAAAAGAGTCTTTTTAGAGGGGAAGAAGATTGTTAAAGGTAGAATGAGGATTGAATGAAATGGAGGCAAAAGGAGACTCTAAAAACAGTTCTTTTAAAACCAACATGGCTTCTTTGAAGGTTTTGAAGTGAAAACATCAGTGGAATGGATCCTTTGGAAAAGGTACACAGCAAGGCTTCAAAAACTCACAATTTTTCTTAAAACTTGTTTCTTGAAGACTAAAAAATTATTTAGCCATCATCATATATGACCAAATTTATTGATGGCTAACACCAACAACAACCAAATTTTTTTATGATATCTTCCGATAATAAAAATATCTATTTTTCTATGTTGGCAATATGGTGCAATTAGTTGTCCTTGATGGCAACCTACTTGATGAAGTTGTGCTTGATAGAAACTAACTTGATGAGTTGCCTTTGGATAACAACCTATTTGTTAATGATGTAAATCTGATGTATCTACAGAGCTGTTCAGATGTAATGAAGAAAGCAATTCCAGTAAGTGCTAGAGTAATGATGAACAAGGTGTGTCACAAAGCATACGCGGGTTTGTTAAGGCGAAGTAGCGTATATATGCGGAAAAGTACGTACCAAGTAGCGTATGCCTATTTGCGCTCTAATTTTATAAAACCAGAGGACTTTACCATGGTATTGGCCCACAGTATTGAGCGCTAGGTTGACAAATTGATCCTGTCCAGGAATACCATCAGTGGTTGAGTGGTTTTGACTCATGGTTTTGAAAAAGGCTAAATCTATATAAGAAGAAGAAGTTCATTGTGCAAAGGGGCTGCATGAGTAAGGTTTGTTGATGAATAAATATCTCTAAGGAATATCTGCATGGATGAACTCTGTTCTTAATTGATAGATCTGAATCTATGATGCATGCATGGATCTGATGATGGTTCGAGATCTTTAGATCTGATAATGATGAATCTCTAAGATGATCTACAAAAGAATAAATAGTGAAGATCTGGCGCAAAGTCTGCTGAAGGTAATGAAGAAATCTGGGTAAGTTTATAGATCTGGTCTATTCTGCAAAGTTTTCCATTTACAGATCTATACGCTAGTTTGTCTCAGAAAAAGCGCGTGCATACGCGGGTTTGGTTAATGAAAAGCACATATAGGGTTTTCTAAAGAATAAAATACACATAAGTATACACGGGTTTGTGTGCAGGAAAGCGCGTATGTATGCGGCTTCAGTAAATAAAAGTAGCGTATGATATTTGAATTAGTGAAGGTTCAAGGTTGAGTTTGTATCTGCATATCTATTTTGAAGTCTCGGTTATTTCTGATATTCTGGTTACAGTGGTCTCACTGTTCTATTTGAAGTTTTGGGCAAAGTATGTTTTTTGATGATTAGTGAAGGGTTGTGTTGAAGCTGTTTGATCCAGTATGAAAATTGGTGAAACGTGGTCTGCAGTGGGTCTGAAGGTTGAAGCCTTCAGTGTGGAAGTAGAAGCTTTCAGCCGGTAGAAGCTTTCAGCCGGTAGAAGTAGAAGCCGTCTGCTGAACAGTGTCCCAAGACACAAGAAGAAGAGGAGTATATCTCCCGTGTTCCATATGCAAGTGTAGTGGGTAGCCTGATGTATGCAATGGTCTGTACTAGACCAGACATTGCACATGCAGTGGGAGTATTGAGCAGGTTTATGTCAAACCCAGGGAAGGAGCATTGGACAGTAGTGAAGCGGGTTTTCAAATATTTACGTGGCACTAGTGATTATGGCTTGTGCTACCAGGGAAGACCAGGATTGGAAAGAATGTTGGACATTCGTGGTTTTGTTGATGCAGACTGGGCTGGAGATCCGGACCAAAGAAGATCTACAAGTGGGTATGTGTTTAGCCTATTTGGAGGTGCAGTCAGTTGGATGAGTAAAAGACAGTCTGTAGTGGCTCTTTCAACTACAGAGGCAGAATACATAGCAGCCACTCATGCAAGCAAGGAAGCAGCTTGGTTGCAGAGATTGTGTTCAAGTATGGGGTTGGTACAACAAGCTATAAGGATAGACTGTGATAGCCAAAGTGCAATTTTCTTGGCTAAGAACCCTGCTTATCATTCAAAGATAAAGCACATTGATGTTCAATATCACTTTGTTAGAGATATGGTTGAGGCTAAAAGGGTGTTGCTGGTAAAGGTGGACACTTTGAAGAATGTTGCAGATGCATTGACAAAGTCTGTGAGCACTCAGAAGTTCTCTTGGTGTAGAGAAACAATGGGTGTTGAATAATTGGGCCAATGACTAAGCCCTCCTGTGGCCCCCCGTGGAAAGAAAACAACAAGTGGGAGAATGTTGGGTATGTGTTATATTCTTTCCACGACTAAGCACGCGCGGGGGGGTAAGAGGGGGGGTGATATCCCCCCCTTTGCACTGGGCATCTGTTGGGGTCCTTAATTTCCAGTGGGTAGTCCGCGTCCATGGTTTTTTGCATGGTTTTGCACATGGTATTGGGGTACGATGGTTTTCGGCCCCTAGTATTTTTGTAGATCCGGTCAAGGGAACTACGATTATGTTGTAATCCAGGGTTTATGGATTGGGGTTTATGTATGCTTCGGCATGTATATATATGTGTGTTGTAACACTAAAATAATATAATGAAAAATCAAGCTGGTCGTCCTGATTTGGGATCCAGGGGAAAATCTTTGTGTTTATCTGGTTTATGTTTTATGCTCTCGCTATTGTTTATTTTTTGTTATAAGATTCGTGTGTAGATAATTTCTGTTCAGGGTTAAAACCTACACTAAAAAATCTTAGCCGCTAGAAGGAATATCAATCAAGATGAGAAATCAAGATGGAACAACATCTATCAGGCCTTCACTATTCAACGGAAACAATTTAATCTTCTGGAAAACAAGGATGAGATCCTATCTTCAGTCTATGGGAGCAGATGTATGGGCCATTGTTGAAGGAGGATATCAATATCCAGCCGCAACACCAACAGATCCAACGGAAAGAAAGAGTTATGAAACAAATGCAAAGGCGGTCAATGCTCTATTGGGAAGTCTAACTGAATCAGAATTTGTCAAATTCATGCAGTTGGATACAACAAAGGCAATATGGGACAAAATCATTCTAAGTTATGAAGGTGATGCAAAGGTAAAAAGTGTTGAACTCCAAACTCTCAGAATTCAATATGAGAATCTAAAAATGCATAATGAGGAGAGCATTGCCAATTTCTTTTTACGTCTTGATGATATTGTAAATCGTATGAGAAATCTGGGAGAAACAATAACATAATCTACTTTGGTTGAGAAAGTTTTAAGATCACTAACGGCAAAATTTGAGTCAAAAGTGAAGACTTTGAATCTTAGATTTGCTAAAGGATCTGAAATCTTAGATGAGATTATCAAGGTACAACGTTCTCCTTTTATAAAGATAGGTCTTGGATATATTGGAGAATCTTCTCAGACTTTAACACCAAATTATCTAAAAGAAGCTACAGCCATTATACAACATTCTGCCACTCAGCAAGGGAATAAAGAATCTTCACAGGTAAAGCATGACCAGCTCAATTCAAAGAACACTAACAAGAATACCTTTCAAAGAAACACCAACCAATAGGTAAATTCAAGTAGAAGATTTCATGATAGCAGAAATTTCTTCTTCAATGGACAATGTTTCTCATGTCACAATTTTGGTCATAAAGCTGTTCAATGTGTTGCATATAAAACCATCATGACAAGAGAAGCAAGAAAGAAAAGGATTGATATTGTAACAAAGAAGAATACATATAACAACTTTTCTCCTCTTCAAAATGAAGTTGAATGTGCTTATTGCAATAACTTTGGCCATGAAGAATCTGAATGCAGGAGCAAAGTTCAACCAAAAGAACATGTTCCTTCAAGCTCCAAAGTATGGAAAAAGAAGGAATTACAGGTTGAAAATTGTGGCATAGTGTTATTTGCAGAAGATGAAGAAAACCAATGGTACATTGATAGTGGATGCTCAAGACACATGACAGGTGAAAAAAACAAACTTCTTGCATATAGTGCTCTAGAAAAGGAAAAGAATGTTACATTTGGAAATGATACTCCTGCGGTCATTAAGGGAAAAGGGTCTGTTTTTCTAAAAGAAAAGGTGAAAGCTAATGAAGTCATGTATGTGGATGGATTAAAGCATAACTTGTTAAGTGTAAGTCAAATGTGTGATCAAGGAACCGAAGTTGTCTTTAGTTCAAAAGAATGTGTGGTACGTGATCTTGATACAGGTAAAACAATTATAAAAGGAAGCAGAACTCCAAGTAACCTGTATGTATTGAAGAACTGCAAAGAACAATGTTACTTAAGTAAATCTTCAGAAAACTGGCTATGGCATAGAAGGTTGGGGCATCTGAGCTTCTCTCAAATAAAAAATCAAGCAAACTTAAAGCTGTTCGTGATCTTCCTAATATCACTCTACCAGAAAGTATCATATGCAAATCTTGCCAATTCGGTAAGCAAACTAGAGTACAATTTAATGCCAAGGAAGGATCATCAAGTAAGCCTCTTGAACTCATTCATACTGACATATGTGGACCTGTGAGGAAAAAGTCACCACGTGGTGAACAATACTATATCTTATTTATTGATTATTTCTCTAGAATGTGTTGGATTGGGTTGATTAAACACAAAGATGAAGCATTTGAGAAATTTCAGATCTTCAAAGCACTGGTTGAAAATGAATTAGATCTAAAAACCAAGTGTCTTAGATCTGATCAAGGAGGAGAATATACATCAGATGAATTCCTTGAATTTTGTGAACAACATGGCATAAAAAGACAGTTTTCTGTAGCTGGCACTCCACAACAAAATGGCGTAGCAGAAAGAATGAATAGAATAGTTCAACAAATGGCTAGAGCTATGCTTGATGATTCCGGAACACCCGACACTTTTTGGGGAGAAGCAGCACATACAGCAGTAAATATTCTTAACAAGGCACATGTTCGTGTAAATAGTGATAAAACGCCATATGAACTTTGGTATGGTAATCCTCCCACTGTGAAGCATTTTAGAGTTTTTGGAAGCAAATGCTTTATCAAAAATAATGATGAAAAACTTGGCAAGTTTGAACCCAGAGCAGATGAAGGAATACTTCTTAGTTACTCCTCTAGGAGTAGAGCATATAAATGTTCAATAAAATACTTCGGAAGATTTTTGAATGTATTGATGTTGTTATTGATGAGTCTCCCGCAGCTCTAAAAGAAGAAAAACAAACAATAGATGAAGACGATGATGACATATATCCTTCTACATCAAATAGAAATGATATAGACAGTGAACCCAATGAAGAACCCAAATATGATTTATCTGAAAAAGCTCCATCCAGATATGTTCAAAAGAATCATCCAGAATCTCAAATTTTGGGAGAAAAGGGATCAGGTGTACAAACAAGAAGGAATCTTGTGGGATCTTCTAGCTATCTGGCATTTCTATCCACTATTGAACCACACAATGTCAATCAAGCTAGCAAATATGAATGTTGGATTCAAGCCATGAATGAAGAGCTTGATCAAATTGAAAAGAATCACACTTAGGAATTAGTACCAAAACCTCATGACAAAAATATCATTGGAACTAAATGGATATTCAAAAACAAGTTAAATGAGAATGGGGATGTTATAAGAAATAAAGCTAGACTTGTTTGCAAGGGGTATTCTCAAAAAGAAGGTATAGAATTTGAAGAAACTTTTGCTCCTGTAGCTAGACTTGAAGCCATAAGAATGTTTCTTGCTTTTTCAAGCTTCCAACAAATCAAAGTTTATCAAATGGATGTTAAATCTGCTTTTCTCAATGGTGATCTAGAAGAAGAAGTTTACATCGAACAACCAGAAGGATTCATTTTGGGAAATGATGAAAAACTTGTTTGTAGACTTAAAAAGGCTCTATATGGTCTCAAACAAGCTCCAAGGGCATGGTACTATCGTCTTGACAAATATATTCATCAACAAGGATTTTCAAAGGGGTCTGCTGATAGAAACTTATACACGAAAACTGAAAATGACAAACTATTGATTGTGGTTATATATGTTGATGATATCATTTTTGGAAGTAATGAAGAGTCTATGAGTCAGAAATTTGCTTCTGATATGCAGCAAGAATTTGAAATTTCTTTACTTGGGGAACTAACATTCTTTCTTGGCTTGCAAGTGCAACAAGCAACAGATGGCATATTCTTATCACAAACAAAATATCTTAAGCAAATTCTGAAGAAGTATGGTATGGAAGAGTGCAAACCTGTAAGTACACCAATGGTAACCGGATGTAATCTTAGTTCTCATGATGATTCTCCCACAGTGAATCAACCAGAATACATATCTATGATAGGAAGTCTACTTTATCTCACTGGGACTAGACCGTATATTGTGGGGCATGGATTGTTGACGATTCTAAACAATCCAAAAGAGTTCACCTCCAAGTCACAACATATTCAAATATTTGCTATGAACTCAAGACTTTGGACTATGGTATCCAAAGAATGTTGATCTCACTCTTCATGCTTACACTGATGCAGATTGGGCTGGAAATGTTGATGATCAGAAAATCACTAGTGGTGGTGCATTCTATATGGGGCCCCGGTTAGTATCTTGGTTCAGCAAGAAGCAAAGCTCTATTGCCTTATCTACAGCAGAAGCAGAATATGTGGCTGCCGCATCATGTTGCACTCAACTTCTTTGGATGATGCAAACCTTACAAGATATTCAAATCAAATGTTCACCTCCTATCTCCATTATGTGTGATAATACAAGTGCCATCAATATCTCAAAGAATCCTGTTATGAATTCCAAGACCAAGCACATTCCCATCAAGTATCACTTCTTACGTGAACAAGTGCTTGAACAAAAGGTGAAGTTGGAGTATGTTCCCTCCAAAGAACAAGTTGCTGATATATTTACCAAACCTTTACCCAAGGAAGCGTTCGAATATCTCAGACATAAACTTGGAGTAGTCTCTGCCATGTAGAGGATCAGATCTGCTTAAATTCAGAAGTTTAAATTGGATATGCGGATTTCATGAAGGACACTCGCGTATATATGCAATTTTATTCAAAGAAAGCCGTGTATGGGTGTTTGCTGAATTTTTTTTTCTGGGTCAGCATTCTTGAGCACAGCTACGGTGCTGTTTGGTATCTCTGGTGATGTTTTAGCTCTCATATTTCTGTTTCATTCTCTGATATTGGATGAAGTTGCCTTGACGGTTTGCTGTTGAAAGTGTTCATGATGCACAAGATAAGGGGGATCTTTGGTCATATGAAAAGGATGCATTGTTGGCATTCTAATTAGTTGCTGTGGTCTAATCTCATGCTTGAGATTCTTTGGTCTTGATTGTATAAGTCATTTCTGTAATTTGATGAAAAGGTCATGTTAAGACCTATGATGTAAAATTGTAATATTCAGTCATGTAAGGACTTCGTCATTTTTGTAAACCCACTTGGTTGGGTAGTTGAGTCAAAATGTGTAAACTCACTTGGTTGGGTACTTGAGTCTCATATGTAAATCCACTTGGTTGGATCATTGATGTAAGTATAAGTCCTTGGTGATAGGAAAAGTCATAGAGTCATGTACTTCATTAAAATTTCAGCATGAACTCAGGGGGAGCATGGTAACTTCAGTGCACATCAGATCTACAGAACTCATCTTTCTACAAGGGAAGCGAAACCTTGTTTTGGTTTTGATCCGCCCTTTGCACTTGATGTCAAAGGGGGAGAGTATCATGGTGTTTGAATAATGGTCTGTTGTGGTGAACAAACACCATCGGGGTTGCCATCAAGTCCAAAGGGGGAGATTGTTGGCACTATGGTGCAATGAGTTGTCCTTGATGGCAACCTACTTGATGAAGTTGTTCTTGATAGAAACTGAATCGATGAGTTTCCTTTGGATAGCAACCTATTTGTTAATGATCTAAATCTGATGTATCTACAGAGCTGTTCAGATTTAATGAAGAAAGAAATTCCAGTAAGTGCCAGAGTAATGATGAACAAGGTGTGTCACAAAGCATACGCGGGTTTGTTAAGGCGAAGTAGCGTATATACACGGAAAAGTACGTACCAAGTAGCGTATGCCTATTTGTGCTCTAATTTTATAAAGCCAGAGGACTTTACCATGGTATTGGCCCACAATATTGAGCGCTGGGTTAACAAATTGATCCCGTCGACTAATACCATCAGTGGTTGAGTGGTTTTGACTCATGGTTTTGAAAAAGGCTAAATCTATATAAGAAGAAGAAGTTAATTGTGCAAAGGGGGTGCATGAGTAAGGTTTGTTGATGAATAAATATCTCTAAGGAATATATGCATGGATGAACTCTGTTCTTAATTGATAGATCTGAATCTATGATGCACCCATGGATCTGATGATGGTTCGAGATCTCTAGATCTGATAATGATGAATCTCTAAGATGATCTACAAAAGAAGAAATAGTGAAGATCTGGCACAAAGTCTACTGAAGGTAATGAAGAAATATGGGTAAGTTTATAGATCTGGTCTGTTCTGCAAAGTTTTCCATTTACAGATCTATACGCTAGTTTGTCTCAGAAAAAGCGCGTGCATACGCGGGTTTGGTTAATGAAAAGCACATATAGGGTTTTCTAAAGAATAAAATACACAAAAGTATACACGGGTTTGTGTGCAGGAAAGCGCGTATGTACGTGGCTTCAGTAAATAAAAGTAGCGTATGATATTTGAATTAGTGAAGGTTCAGGGTTGAGTTTGTATCTGCATATCTATTCTAAAGTCTGGGTTATTTCTAAAATTCTGGTTACAGTGGTCTCACTGTTCTGTTTGAAGTTTTGGGCAAAGTATGTTTGTTGATGATTAGTGAAGGGTTGTGTTGAAGCTGTTTTATCTAGTATGAAAATTGATGAAACGTGGTCTGCAGTGGGTCTGAAGGTTGAAGCCTTCAGTGTTGAAGTAGAAGCTTTCAGCCAGTAGAAGCTGGTGTTGTAATTAGGGGGTCGAAACTCCCTTCCAGGAGAGGTTGGTAAATGAGTTCAGGGGGTTGGAGCTCCCTTCCAGTTGCAGCTGGAAAACAAGAGAAGGTTGCAGCCTTCTGCAGGTAGAAGCCTGCGTACTGGTATAAGTCTGCATCAGTACAATGTTGTAAAAGGTTTTCTATATAATAAAGATTGAAGACAGAGACAACAACAGCGGTGGTTTTCTCTCGAATTGGGTTTCCACCTTAAATATTGGTGTTCATGTCTGTGATGCTTTATTCTATTGATTACTGCTCATAAATTCTAACCTGATGCGTAACTGATAAATTTGTTTATAAGACTGCTTCTGAGAATCTAGAAAGTTAAATCTGTATACACTAGTTTCCTTCTGCATTTATGCGTACATACACTAGTTGTTACACCATTTTTTGGTCATCTAACCTATTATCATTAGATGGACCCAAGTACACCATGTAAGACCAATTTTACCCTAAGTAAAATTTCCTTCACTATGTTAAATAACTTAATAAACCACATTTATTAGGTTGTTTATGGTCTAAACAGGAAACCCCAAAAGGAAATATTAAACAAACCTATATTTGTTTAATTTTCCTCATGGAATAATTAATTAAACCATAATTTAATTATTATTCCCTGTCATGTTTAACCCAAAAACAAAAAAATTAATTAGATAAACCTTTATTTATCTTATTATTTTCTAGGAATAATTATTTAAATCTTATTTAGATAATATTCCTTGTTAAATATGACCAAATCACCCACAAATAATTAAATAAATCATTATTTATTTGATTATCTTTCAACCACTTCCTTAAAAAAGATAAATAAATCATTTATTTATTTATTTTTGACAAATAAAGGGATTTGACCCAAGTCAAATACTTTTTCCCTCCAACAAATATAATAAAATATTCCATAAAAGGTGGATCTAGATTTGGTTAACATTATTTTAATCATGCACCAAGATCTAGAATGACCAAATATTTTGTTATAAATAGGAGGGTTTTTCCTACCATTCTTCACCATTTGTTGCCTATTAGATCACTCTGGATCTATACACTTGGTCACATTTTTCCATTGTTTTCTGTGTGAGCTCCCTTTGAGCTCTATTCTTTGCATTGGGTTTTCTACACCAACAAGAGAGAGAAATCTTAGATCTGAAGTGCTGAGGACTTCCAAGAACCCATCCCACTGAGGAGAATTGGATACGCCTTCTTGTTTTCATCCCAGGTGCCCAATTAATACAAAAATTCTTTCAAAAACTGTTCTTGTCTTGTCTATTGGTATATGGAGCAAACCCTTGTTTTTACTACTTAATGTCTTTCCATGCATAGATCTGGTTTTTTGCAGCTCTTTTCTTGTTCAACTAACTGCAGATCTGAAGATATTGGCAGCCACTTTTGTTGTTAGGGCTATTAGTTATGCGTAGCTAAAGTGGTCCTTTTTCGTACACTTCGACAAATGATTCATACTAACACTAGTTCTGTTCATAAAAGCCGCGTATGGAAATATGCTCAAGGAAAAAGTTGAATTTATATTATAAGCTCTAAATACTGATTCACCCCCCCTCTCATTATTTTTCCCAACATTCTATTCTATATTCACACTTCAACAAGGTATTAAATTTATTTTCACATTCATACAAAATATTGAAAACGTTGGAAGTTACATAAATTAAATAATATATTCATAAATTTCTAGTACACAAAAGTTACAATCAATAAGACATTTACATTAACAATTTATATGCACAAAAGCTACAACCATTGAGGCCTTTTGAAAAACACTTTGCAAGCATGAAATATACAACCATTGAGTGTTTTGAAAAACACTTTGAAATCATTCAATCTAAAATAATTAAGAATTTAAAAAAAAAATTTCAAAGAGAATGAACTAGGTTAGTGTCATCAATATAGATTACCAGGAAAATCCAATTTGAAAAAAATCAGCAAAACCGAACAATAGACAATCCATATAGGCAACAATAAATCTGCAAAATTTCCTCGATTAGAGAATCAGAGTATGAAAACGTTTTTTTAGAATCAAATTTGGTTACATGGCCATAAGGTATGAATACCCCCTGATTTTAAGCCGAATCAAAACAAAAATTCCCAGAAAGACGATTATTTAAAACAAAAACAAAAAAATTCCTACTATCTCATTTATCACTTTTATAAAAAACTTAGTGTGAAAACTTCATGTACAACTATACATGGAGAAAGAAAACCCAAATTAATGCTAATATCTTATTTTCATCAAACTCATGGAAACCTGTTATGGACAAAAAATCATTATAAATTGAACTTAAAAACTTTGGCAGCACATTCTTATTTTAATCCTCCCTAATGTACATTATCATACATAGCTATGATGAAATTTTTAACTCATTCTTGGTTAGCTTAGAAATAAGTTTATGAATATTCATAAATTTTTAATAATTTAAAGTAGAAATTTCCAACAAATTTAAATTTTTTACAATGCTTTAAAATGTACCAAGAAACCAAAATTTCAAGAATATTGATAGATATACTTGACAATGTATATGTATGGCTCCAAAAAAATGAGAGTATGTTCTAGCTCCAATATCCTTACCAAATCATTCTGAACCATATAGTTTTCCACCCAACCATATCCATGGAGAAATTCTCCCCCTAGAACCCCCGAGATGTAAGAGATCACTAACCAATACCAAAATATAGTAGTAGAGAGATATAAAAGGTAAGTTGAGGAAGATAAGTTTCACTTCCTCCCGATACCACTCATATTCGACTCCACTAGGTAGAGCTACTTAGTAATTTATTTTTGGCATTTCAAATTTATTTCAAAAGCAATTGGCGACCCTCCAAGTCTCTCCCTCTCATAATCCTTTATTTTTTCAAATTCCTCCAACTCTTAGTATCATAATGCACCTCCCTCAAGTGAGAATACATGAGACACATATATAGGAGGAGCAACAAATTATTGTCACAAAGGAGGAGTAATATGAATTCCTTGTATTCGATTTAGAGTACTGTGACGCATGCCATCAAGGAGAGGTATACATACCTTACTTAAGGAGAGTGTAACATATGCATTAAATAGAGCATTAGAGGAATCTTTTATGAAATGTATTTAAATAGTGTAAGACGAATGTTCCATTCTTTGATGTGTGCATGAAAGAGAGTGTAATGTATTATTAAAAGAGAGAGAGAGAGAGATACTTACATAAAGCCATGAGAATTGTCAAGGATAGAGGTGTGAAGTGATTGAGGAGATGAAGGTGACTTATAATTCCCTTTTAATAATAAAACAAAGTCACATAAAAGTTAATAATAATAATAATAATATTTAGGATTAAGTCGAGATTGAAATATTAGGTTTGATTAATGATAATTTAATGGATTTTACTTCAACTATGTTTGATTACTAATTTATGCAAGGTGATTTACTATTTTTGGAAAGTCATAATTGAGATTCTAGATATGAATTTAAATTTTTAGAAAGTCGCTCTAGGATTGTTAGAAAAGTGGTTTTTTAAGGAAATTCATCTTGGGTTTCCCATGAGTAGTATTTTTCTTCTAAATAATAGAGATTTAGAAACCCTATTGTATGCATCTTCATGCCTTGGTATATTGGGGAATACACCCTGATCTACTCTAAAGATCCAAGATTCCACACCTTGATCTTTTGAAATATTCACGACTCCGCACCCTAAACATTTTATTATAGATCCAAGATTTTACATCTTTATCTTTCATGGATTTAGGACTTCGTGCCCTAAAAAATTCATTCTAGATCCAAGACTCCATTTATTTATATTTCTTGGATTTAGGAATCCATGCCCTAATAATTTTCTTATAGATCCAAGACTCCACATCTTTATAGTTCATGGAATTAGGACTATTAACACCAAAAAATCGTACAGGAAAAAGACATTAGAGAATGTAAAGAAAACAATAAAAATAAATATTTTCAAGGAGAAGCACATTATGAAGGAAAAAAATTTAATTGTTTCCTAAGGTTTAGTTAGAAATTGGTGGACAATGAACCATCAGTAAATTCCTTTTGCGCGCAACACGCTTTATCATCCAATAGTTTCGCAGTCCTGGGGATGGCAAAAATTCACCATCAGGGACCACTTGACACACTTTCTAAAGATAATTATCTGTCAATTTAAATCAAGGATAGTTGAATTCGAGCCACCTTGGAGAGGCATGCAACCCACAAAGGAATCCCTTATCATACTCTTGGGTCATTATAAACATTGGGCCAAGAGAGGGAAGAGATTTCAAAAAATATCTATATAAATTGGCCATGGGAAGAACAAAGGGAGACACATTGTTATGCTGGAAAATTTTCTGCCATAGCAAACCAACTTGCAAGTGTTGAGGTAGAAGGATTGGAGAGACTAGCATGTTTGCCATACAACATCCTAGTGGAGTAGAGAGCTCCATCATAAGAGAGTGATCACAATCCTTTTGATTGAGGGAGGAGATACTTTGAGGGAAACTGAGGAAGGGAACCCCCCTTCTTCATTATTTGAGCTCCATATCTCAAAGGACTCATTGTAAGAGAGTTAGCATTGTATTCTTCATACAACCAACAACCAATAAACAAATTTCTCTCCATTTGTTTACATTGGGTTGCTTCTCCATTTGAGCATTATTATCTTGTGTTTTTATGTTTAAGTTCATGTTATTGTATGCATTACTAACCTTATGATTTTGGTCTTACATTGTTTTAATTGGTTAATTAACAACGTCAACATATTCTCTATGATCTTCTATAGGTAGAAAACAAGTGCTAGAGAGGTGTCTTTTGGTACACTTGTGTAGCAAAAACACCACCACAGGATTGGAGACCATACATGATTCTTTTTCTGAGTTATTTTTTGTCTTTGTAGGTAATTATCCCTTCTCAAATAGCTACAAGGAATTCAGATACCCTCTGAGAATTATTCTGAACTTTCAGTCTCTGTTCTGACAAGCAGAGAGCCCATTTTTTTTCTTCTTTCACAACATCGCACCTTTTTCTCCAACAGGCATGCACACCACTCCTATCTGTAAAAACACGCGTTGTATTTACAAAAAAAAAAAAAAAAAAAATCAGTATTTTTTTCAGTTTTACAGGTGATTGGTAGCCCATAAAGACTTTCGTTCACCACCATTCTGCATTTTGATGTTTTAGCATAATTAATTGCTGCACTAACCACTACTAGTATAGCGATTAAAGTATCTTATATACATTTGAAACAAAACACATAACTTAACTAAGAAAAGGAGTATGTTGCCCAAATACACATATGTTTTATTTTTCGAGCTAATATTTTCTAATTCTTAGTCAAAACACATATTTTAATTAGGATTAAGTGGCCCATAATAAAAAATTCTCTAGTCTAGATTAACTATTTTTTTTTTTCAATTTCTGCATTAGAGTTGGGACTAGGGTCAAAATGTTAAATATAGAAAGAAAGTAATCACTTCCTCCCTTGAACCTCTCGGTGAACCTGAGCTGGAATATGAACTCTCTCTCAAGATAATTTTGAACTACCATCTCCTTGTAGTTCTACATAGTCTAATTAGGAAGAGTGAAAATGACTCATTAACTGCAGATCATCTCAAAATTGTGCAAGGAACAAACAAAACATAGTGTGATTAGGAGTGAAATAATCATCACATATCCACATCCCAAAACACTCTTGGTTGTTCAATCGAAACACACATGAAATCAATGGTAAGATTTGAGCCAAAAGGCACCCACTTGTCGAGGCTTTTATTCTTATCTTACGATTTCTTGCAAAATCACACCCTAAAGAAAATTGAGAGTCTTAAAAAACAACCATAATTTGAACTCACTAAATTCTCCCCACAGGGGCCACAAAAGAAAATTGTGTTTTAGGTTAGGACCAACGAGGGTAGGCATCCAATAAGATGCCATGGTCATAATAAATTTTGAAGCATAGATGTTGACGTTATAGGGAGCTTTAAAAATCCTTCTATCTGCCAATGTAAACAATTACCCGAACATTACAGAGACCTGATTAAGAGGGGGTTCGACTTAGGTCTAGTGCATGCAGTACTATTTGTAGAAATTATAGAATATGCATGTATATCTTAGATTCACCCAATATAAAAATTTTCTAAAGTTAAATATTGAATTGCTTCTACAAATCTTTGTGGAATTAAAAACAAAAACCCCAATCACATAAGCATGAAGAAGGATCAATCACACAAAACATAGATAATTTATCGGGGAAAGATTATAGCTAAAAAAGACACTATATTTTATTGTATACTACATCATGGATCATGAAACAATTACATACAAAACTCTTCTCACAAGAGCCCTCATTGCATAAGCTAATTGTCTCATACTATCATACAAAAATTTCCAAACCTCTTAGCCAATTTACTACCTCGAGACAGTCTGCCTTCACTGCACAATCTCTGTTGAGTGCAATCCTTGGTTTGATGAAATCCTACTTGACTTGACTATGAAAGTATCATGGGCACATCCAATGTGTGTTTACTTGCATGAGTGCAAGTGGATAATGTCACAACTGATACTCAACTTCCCTTTCACCTAGAACTCAACTGGGTCTCCACTGGATCTGACATGCAGGCAACTAATATTAGTAAATCCTCAGTTGCCTGTGAGATCACTGATTGTGAATTAATTAATATTTAATTCACTTGATCTCTCACTAGTATATATTCAGTTACAACTAGCACAACTAATTTTAACTCACTTAACTGAGTTAAACTATTTACAACTTGCAAAAACTCATCCACCACTGAACTTCCAGCTCTGTTGCAACTAGAATTACTCTGCATGTCTCACCAACCAACCTCTAACTTGAAATTCACTTATCTAACCACTTCAGTTAACTATTTTCATGTCCACATTGAGGATATATTACAATTTATTGTCCATCTAAATTAAGGGATAATAAAAATAGACATACACTTAAAAATAACTTGTGGGCCTCACCCTAGTGTAGGTGCTTAATTTTCACTAGGATCATGGGAGCTAAAAATTTCTTGTTGAATATCAACACTCCCTCTCAATAACAAATGGATTATCCTTCACCCCAATCCTGTCTCTATGGTATTTGAATTTTCTCCTGGTGAGAGCCTTCGTCAGAATATCTACATCCTGATCTTTAGTGGGAATGTACTGAAGCAACATGATTCTCCTATGCACACAATATCTGAGATCATGGTACCGGATATATATATTCTTTGACCTATCATGAAACAAAATATTAATCAAGAGTTTAATGAAACTTTTATTATCACAATGAATCATTGTTGGATCCATCTGAGAACCAAACAAACCAACTAATATCTTTCTCATCCAGATAGCCTCACATGGAGCTTGAGTTGTTGCCATGTATTCTTCTTTCGCCGAACTAAGTGCCACATATCTATGCTTTCTATTGTACCGAGAAACAACCATAGATCCAATGCTAAAGATCCCCCCTAATGTGCTCTTTCTGTCTGATGGACTTCCAGCCCAATCTGCATCCGTGAAGCCATGCAACTTCACTCCATTGGTTCTTCTGTACCATATACCATACTCTGATGTACCCCTTAGGTATCTCAGGATATGCTTGCATGCCTTCCAAAAGAGCCTGGTAGGATTAACCATAGCTTGACTCAGTTGGTTAACCGCATAGAAAATGTTTGGTCTCATGTTCACTAGATACATTAGTGAACCCACTAACTGTCAATAGACAATAACATCCGCTAACTCTCTAGAAGTAGCATCCTCTTTCATCTAGTATCCTAGAAGAGGAGTATCCATGGGTTTTTTTCTCTCCATGTTAAACTTACCCAATATCTCCTTTGCATACTTTCCTTGAGACACAAAAATTTCACCATCCTACTGTCATATTTCCAATCCAAGGAAATAATGAAGGAGGCCCATATCCTTCATTACAAACTCCCTTGCAAGATCCTCCTTGCATGAGTGTATTAGTTGCTCATCACCAGTCAAAATTAAATCATCAACATAAAGAACAATGATCAATAGCTTACCCTCAACCACAATCTGGTATAGGTTTTCATATGCTTCACTTTTGGTGAAGTCCAGTCCGTGAAATAGTTCTGTATCCGAGTGTACCGAGAACATAGTGTTTGCTTCAGCCCATACACAACTATTTTGGGTCTGCACACATGTGACTCGTTTTTGAAGATCTAAAAAACTTTAGGTTTATCTATGTACACCTCTTCCTTAATGATCCCATTGAGAAACACAGTTTTCACATACATCTGATGAATGCACCAACCCATCTGTGCTACGAGTACAAGGATGTTCCTTATGGAAGAGTACCTTGCGATAGGCGCAAAAGTCTCATCATAATCTATCCCCTCAATCTGTGAGAAGTCCCGAGCCAAAAATATGGCCTTTTATTTCTCCACACTCTCATAAAAAAGTTTCTTTACCTTGTAGATCCATCTCGAACCTACCATTAATTTGTCAACCAGTCTTGGGACAATTTCCCATGCATTGGTTTTTACAATGGAGTCATACTCCTCCACTATTGCATCAACCCAAGTAGGTTGCTGCACTGATCCTGAAAGGAAGATGGTTCAGTCATAAAAAATTTCTCATCAGAGCCATGTATCTAGTAAATCAGTTAGGAGACTGCCTCTCTTTGCGCTGTGAAGTAGGGGCTCCTACATTCTCTGCAACATAAAGTCTCAGCCTATCAGCTTCCGTGGTGCGCTTTCTGCCATTTCTGATGGATCAATCTGCATGAGTGATTCCCTCCACTCCATGAACCTCCTCATGTGGCTGATCTACATCTTGAGACTCATCTTTGGGAACCAATAGTTCCTCCTCTACATGCAAGTCCAACTCCCTCTCAAGGGACAACCGCATGGTTTTCCCCTCATCAAATTTTATATCTCCATGCAATACAATAATTCTGTTGTTTGGAAAATAAACAAGATAATTATGGGGTGTTTCTGTGTACCCCACAAAAATCCAAACTTCAGTAGTAAGTTCCAGCTTCTTCCTAGTTTCCTTGATCGCATGCACATAAATAGGTGAGCCAAAAATCTTAAAGCATGAAACATCCGATTTCTTACCAGTGAAAGCTTCTTTAGGTGTACTTGTGAAAAGTACTCTATAAGGACAATGGTTTTGCACATAAACCTTAGCGTTGCATGCTTCTTCCCTCAAATGCATTGGTAGGCCCTGATCATGCAACATCGCTCGTGTTGTGCCCTCGATCATTCTGTTCTTCCTCTTCGTGACCCAAATATGTTGTGGGTTATGAGGATCTATGAGTTCTCTTCAAATTCCTTCTTTGCTGCAAAAGTTCTTGAATTCATTAGATATGTATTCTCTACCTTTATCACTCCTAAGAGCCTTTACTTGCTTCCCCGACTCTTTCTCCACCAATTCCTTGAGCTCACAGAACTTAGAGAATGTTTGATATTTCTTGTGCATGAAAAAAATCCAACATTTATGAGAAAATTCATCAACAAAGATTACATAGTACTTATGTTTTGTTGTTGAAGCAACCTAGAATGGCACACACACGTCTGTGTGAACTCTCTCAAGGATCCTCGAAGCACGGTTCTCCTTCTCATGAAAGGTGGACCTTACATACTTCCCCATGGTGTAACCCTTGCACTGATCTAACTGAGCAAGTGTTCCCATTGGCAGTCCACTAGATATCTGTTGCATGACTTTCAAGGCTCCATGTTGAAGATGGCTCGATCGCCTGTGCCATAATTCGCCCTCATCCCGGCTCACCACTTTCTCCGCCTTGCCCACCATGGTAGCATAGCCATCTACCTCTAGCCTGTAGAGATTATAAACTCAAATCCCTATCCTCTTGGCTTGACCCATTGTTTTATGTCGCAGGAAAGATTTTCCATCACTTAAAACAATGTCATAGCCTTTGTCCTCCAACATTGCAACTGAGACCAAATTTTTCTTTAGACCTGGTACATGCATTACATATTTTAATTGAAATGGTTTACCCAAATCCCTCTGAAAGGTAATGGTACCAATCTCGGTAGCACTGTACCATCCATCGTCGCCCATCTCAATATGCATCTATAGATATTTCTCCTCCAAGTCACTGAAATGTTCCTTATCTCCTGTCATGTGAAAGGATGCCCCACTATCCATATACCATACCAATCCCAATGCACTTAACACCATGCATGAAATCAAGGAGAATTCAAGCTCAAATTCTGAGGTAAGGGCCTCACCATTTGTAGCTCCAACAGCCTTCTTGTTCTTCTTATTTTGTGGACAGTTAGTATAAAAATGCCCATGTTCATGACAATGAAAACAATTGACCTTGAGCATGTCCTGCTTCTTGCCTTTAGAATCTGATTTAGAATGGAATTTCTTCGCCTTCCCATTATTCTCCTTGGTAGCCAAAGAAAAATCCTTTTTATTTAATTCACTTGATCTCTCACTAGTATATATTCAGTTACAACTAGCACAACTAAGTTTAACTCACTTAACTGAGTTAAACTATTTACAACTTGCAAAAACTTATGCACCACTGAACTTCCAGCTCTGTTACAACTAGAATTACTTTGCATGTATCACCAACCAACCTCTAACTTGAAATTCACTTATCTAACCACTTCAGTTAACTATTTTCATGTCCACATTGAGGATAGATTACAGTTTATTGTCCATCTAAATTAAGGGATAATAAAAACAGACATGCACTTAAAAATAAATTGTGGGCCTCACCCTAATGTAGGTGCTTAATTTTCACTACGATCATGGGAGCCAAAAATTTCTTGTTGAATATCAACACTCCCTCTCAATAAGAAATGGATTATCCTTCACCCCAATCCTGTCTCTATCGTATTTGAATTTTCTCCTGGTGAGAGCCTTCGTCAGAATATCTACATCCTGATCTTCCGTGGGAATGTACTCAAGCAACATGATTCTCCTATGCGCACAATATTTGAGATCATGGTACCGGATATATATATTCTTTGACCTATCATGAAACAAAATATTAATAAAGAGTTTAATGAAACTTTTATTATCACAATGAATCATTTTTGGATCCATCTGAGAACCAAACAAACCAACTAATATCTTTCTCATCCAGATAGCCTCACATGGAGCTTGAGTTGTTGCCATGTATTCTTCATTCTCCGAACTATGTGCCACATATCTATGCTTTCTATTGTACCGAGAAACAACTATAGATCCAATGCTAAATATCCCCTCTGATGTGCTCTTTCTGTCTGATGGAATTCCAGCCCAATCTGCATCTGTGAAGCCATGCAACTTCACTCCATTGGTTATTCTGTACCATATACCATACTCTGATGTACCTCTTAGGTATCTCAGGATATGCTTGCATGCCTTCCAAAAGAGCCTGGTAGGATTAACCATAGCTTGACTCAGTTGGTTAACCGCATAGAAAATGTTCGGTCTCATGTTCACTAGATACATTAGTGAACCCACTAACTGTCAATAGAAAGTAACATCCACTAACTCTCTAGAAGTAGCATCCTCTTTCATATAGTATCGTGGAAGAGGAGTATCCATGGGTTTTTTTCTCTCCATATTAAACTTACCCAATATCTCCTTTAGATACTTTCCTTGAGACACAAAAATTTCACCATCCTGCTGTCATATTTCCAATCCAAGGAAATAATGAAGGAGGCCCATATCCTTCATTTCAAAATCCCTTGCAAGATCCTCCTTGCATGAGTGTATTAGTTGCTCATCACCAGTCAAAATTAAATCATCAACATAAAGAACAATGATCAATAGCTTACCCTCAACAACAATCTAGTATAGGTTTTCATATGCTTCACTTTTGGTGAAGTCCAGTCCATGAAATAGTTGTCTATCTGAGTGTACCAAGCACATAGTGTTTGCTTCAGCCCATACAAAACTCTTTTGGGTCTGCACACATGTGACTCGTTGTTGAAGATCTAAAAACATTTAGGTTTATCTATGTACACATTTTCCTTAATTATCCCATTTAGAAACACAGTTTTCACATACATCTAATGAATGCACCAACCCATCTGTGCTGTGAGTGCAAGGATGTTCCTTATGGAAGAGTACCTTGCGACAGGCACAAAATTCTCATCATAATCTATCCCCTCAATCTGTGAGAAGTCCCGAGCCACAAATATGGCCTTTTATTTCTCCACACTCTCATAAAAAGCTTTCTTTACCTTGTAGATCCATCTCGAACCTACCACTGATTTGTCAACCTGTCTTCGGACAATTTCCCATGCATTGGTTTTTACAATGGAGTCATACTCCTCCACTATTGCATCAACCCAAGTAGGCTGCTGCATTGATTCCTGAAAGGAAGATGGTTCAGTCATAAAAAATTTCTTATAAGAGCCATGTATCTAGTAAATCAGTTAGGAGACTGTCTCTCTCTGCGCTGTGAAGTAGGGGCTCCTACATTCTCTGCAGCATCAAATCTCAGCCTATCAGCATCCGTGGTGCGCTTTCTACCATTTCTGATGGATCACTCTGCATAAGTGATTCCCTCCACTCCATGAACCTCCTCATGTGGCTGATCTACATCTTGAGACTCATCTTTGGGAACCAACAGTTCCTCCTCTGCATGCAAGTCCAAATCCCTCTCAAGGGACAACCACATGGCTTTCCCCTCATCAAATTTTATATCTCGATGCAATACAATAATTCTTTTGTTTGGAAAATAAACAAGATAATTATGGTGTGTTTCTGTGTACCCCACAAAAATCCAAACTTCAGTAGTAAGTTCCAGCTTCTACCTAGTTTCCTTGGTCACATGCACATAAATAGGTGAGCCAAAAATCTTGAAGCATGAAACATCCGGTTAGTATAAAAATGCCCATGTTCATGACAATGAAAACAATTCACCTTGAACATGTCTCGCTTCTTGCCTTTAGAATCTGATTTAGAATGGAATTTCTTCACCTTCCCATTATTCTCCTTGGTAGCCAAAGAAAAATCCTTTTTATTTAATTCACTTGATCTCTCACTAGTATATATTCAGTTACAACTAGCACAACTAAGTTTAACTCACTTAACTGAGTTAAACTATTTACAACTTGCAAAAACTCATGCACCACTGAACTTCCAGCTCTGTTACAACTAGAATTACTCTTCATGTCTCACCAACCAACCTCTAACTTGAAATTCACTTAGCTAACCACTTCAGTTAAATATTTTCATGTCCACATTAAGGATAGATTACAGTTTATTGTCCATCTAAATTAAGGGATAATAAAAATAGACATGCACTTAAAAATAACTTGTGGGCCTCACCCTAGTGTAGGTGCTTAATTTTCACTAGGATCATGGGAGCCAAAAATTTCTTGTTGAATATCAACACTCCCTCTCAATAACAAATGGATTATCCTTCACCCCAATCTTGTCTCTATGGTATTTTAATTTTCTCCTGGTGAGAGCCTTTGTCAGAATATCTACATCCTGATCTTCCATGGGAATGTACTGAAGCAACATGATTCTCCTATGCACACAATATTTGAGATCATGGTACCGGATATATATATTATTTGACCTATCATGAAACAAAATATTAATCAAGAGTTTAATGAAACTTTTATTATCACAATGAATCATTGTTGGATCCATCTGAGAACCAAACAAACAAACTAATATCTTTCTCATCCAGATAGCCTCACATGGAGCTTGAGTTGTTGCCATGTATTCTTATTTCTCCGAACTAAGTGCCACATATCTATGCTTTCTATTGTACCGAGAAACAACTATAGATCCAATGCTAAAGATCCCCCCTGATGTGCTCTTTCTGTCTGATGGACTTCCAGCCCAATATGCATCCGTGAAACCATGCAACTTCACTCCATTGGTTCTTCTGTACCATATACCATACTCTAATGTACCCCTTAGGTATCTCAGGATATGCTTGCATGCCTTCCAAAAGTGCCTGGTAGGATTAACCATAGATTGACTCAGTTGGTTAACCGCATAGAAAATGTTCGGTCTCATGTTCACTAGATACATTAGTGAACCCACTAACTGTTAATAGATAGTAACATCCACTAACTCTCTAGAAGTAGCATCCTCTTTTATCTAGTATCCCGGAAGAGGAGTATCCATGGGTTTTTTTCTCTCCATGTTAAACTTACCCAATATCTCCTTTGCATACTTTCCTTGAGACACAAAAATTTCACCACCCTTCTGTCATATTTCCAATCCAAGGAAATAATGAAGGAGGCCCATATCCTTCATTTCAAACTCCCTTGCAAGATCCTCCTTGCATGAGTGTATTAGTTTCTCATCACCAGTCAAAATTAAATCATCAACATAAAGAACAATGATCAATAGCTTACCCTCAACCACAATCTGGTATAGGTTTTCATATTCTTCACTTTTGGTGAAGTCCAGTCCGTGAAATAGTTGTCTATCCTAGTGTACCAAGCACATAGTGTTTGCTTCAACCCATACAGAACTCTTTTGGGTATGCACACATGTGACTCGTTGTTTAAGATCTAAAAACCTTTAGGTTTATCTATGTACAACTCTTCCTTAATGATCCCATTGAGAAACACATTTTGCACATACATATGATGAATGCACCAACCCATCTGTGCTGAGAGTGCAAGGATGTTCCTTATGGAAGAGTACCTTGCGACAGGCGTAAAAGTCTCATCATAATCTATCCCCTCAATTTGTGAGAAGTCCCGAGCCAAAAATATAGCCTTTTATTTCTCCACACTCTCATAAAAAACTTTCTTTACCTTGTAGATCCATCTCGAACCTACCATTGATTTGTCAACCGGTCTTGGGAAAATTTCCCATGCATTGGTTTTTACAATGGAGTCATACTCCTCCACTATTGCATCAACCCAAGTAGGTTGCTGCACTGATTCCTGAAAGGAAGATGGTTCAGTCATAAAAAATTTCTCATAAGAGCCATGTATCTAGTAAACCAGTTAGAAGATTGTCTCTCTCTGCGCTGTGAAGAAGGGGCTCCTACATTCTCTGCAGCATCAAGTCTCAGCCTATCAGCTTCCGTGGTGCGCTTTCTACCATTTCTGATGCATGACTCTGCATGAGTGATTCCCTCTGCTCCATGAACCTCCTCATGTGGCTGATCTACATCTTGAGAATCATCTTTGGGAACCAACAGTTCCTCCTCTGCATGCAAGTCCAAATCCCTCTCAAGGGACAACCGCATGGCTTTCCCCTCATCAAATTTTATATCTCCATGCAATACAGTAATTCTGTTGTTTGGAAAATAAACAAGATAATTATTGGGTGTTTCTGTGTACCCCACAAAAATCCAAACTTCAGTAGTAAGTTCCAGCTTCTTCCTAGTTTCCTTGGTCACATGCACATAAATAGGTGAGCCAAAAATCTTGAAGCATGAAACATCCGGTTTCTTACCAGTGAAAGCTTCTTTAGGTGTACTTGTGAAATTTACTCTATAAGGACAATGGTTTTGCACATAAACCTCAACGTTGCATGCTTCTACCCACAAATGCATTGGTAGGCCCTGATCACGCAACATCGCTCGTGTTGTGCCCTCGATCATTCTGTTCGTCCTCTTCATGACCCAAATATGTTGTGGGTTATGAGGATCTATGAGTTCTCTTCAAATTCCTTCTTTGCTGTAAAAGTTCTTGAATTCATTAGATATTTATTCTCTGCCTTTATCACTCCTAAGAGCCTTTACTTTCTTCCCCGACTCTTTCTCCACCAATGCCTTGAGCTCACAGAACTTAGAGAATGTTTGATATTTATTGTGCATGAAAAAAATCCAACATTTATGAGAAAATTCATCAACAAAGATTACATAGTACTTATGTTTTGTTGTTGAAGCAACCTAGAATGGCCCACAAACGTCTATGTGAACTCTCTCAAGGATCCTCGAAGCACGGTTCTCCTTCTCATGAAAGGTGGACCTTACATACTTCCCCATGGTGTAACCCTTGCACTGATCTAACTGAGCAAGTGTTCCCATTGGTAGTCCAGTAGATATCTATTGCATGACCTTCAAGGCTCCATGATGAATATGGCTTGATCGCCTGTGCCATAATTCGCCCTCATCCCGGCTCACCACTTTCTCCGCCTTGCCCACCATGGTAGCATAGCCATCTACCTCCACCCTGTAGATATTATTAACTCAAATCCCTATCCTCTTGGCTTGACCCATTGTTTATGTCGCAGGAAAGCTTTTCCATCACTTAAAACAATGTCATAGCCTTTTTCCTCCAACATTGCAACTGAGACCAAATTTTTCTTTAGACCTGGTACATGCATTACATATTTTAATTGAAATGGTTCACCCAAATCCCTCTAAAAGGTAATGGTACCAATCTTGGTAGCACTGTACCATCCATCGTCGCCCATCTCAATATGCATCTATAGATATTTCTCCTCCAAGTCACTGAAATGTTCTTTATCTCCTGTCATGTGAAAGGATGCCCCACTATCCATATACCACACCAATCCCAATGCACTTAACACCATGCATGAAATGAAGGAGAATTGAAGCTCAAATTCTGAGGTAAGGGCCTCACCAGTTGTAGCTCCAACAACCTTCTTGTTCTTCTTCTTTTGTGGACAATTAGTATAAAAATGCCCATGTTCATGACAATGAAAACAATTCACCTTGAACATGTCCTGCTTCTTGCCTTTAGAATCTGATTTAGAATGGAATTTCTTCGCCTTCCCATTATTCGCCTTGGTAGCCAAAGAAAAATCCTTTTTATTTAATTCACTTGATCTCTCACTAGTATATATTCAGTTACAACTAGCACAACTAAGTTTAACTCACTTAACTAAGTTAAACTATTTACAACTTGCAAAAACTCATGCACCACTGAACTTCCAGCTCTGTTACAACTAGAATTACTCTGCATGTATCACCAACCAACCTCTAACTTGAAATTCACTTAGCTAACCACTTCAGTTAACTATTTTCATGTCCACATTGAGGATAGATTACAGTTTATTGTCCATCTAAATTAAGGGATAATAAAAATAGACATGCACTTAAAAATAACTTGTGGGCCTCACCCTAGTGTAGGTGCTTAATTTTCACTAGGATCATGGCAGCCAAAAATTTCTTGTTGAATATCAACACTCCCTCTCAATAAGAAATGGATTATCCTTCACCCCAATCCTATCTCTATGGTATTTGAATTTGCTCCTAGTGAGAGCCTTCGTCAGAATATCTACATCCTGATCTTCCGTGGGAATGTACTAAAGCAACATGATTCTCCTATGCACACAATATCTGAGATCATGGTACCGGATATATATATTCTTTGACCTATCATGAAAAAAAATATTAATCAAGAGTTTAATGAAACTTTTATTATCACAATGAATCATTGTTGGATCCATCTGAGAACCAAACAAACCAACTAATATCTTTCTCATCCAGATAGCCTCACATGGAGCTTGAGTTGTTGCCATGTATTCTTCTTTCGCCGAACTAAGTGCCACATATCTATGCTTTCTATTGTACCGAGAAACAACTATAGATCCAATCCTAAAGATCCCCCCTGATGTGATCTTTCTGTTTGATGGACTTCCAGCCCAATCTGCATCCGTGAAGCCATGCAACTCCACTCCATTGGTTCTTCTGTACCATATACCATACTTTGATGTACCCCTTAGGTATCCGAGGATATGCTTGCATGCCTTCTGAAAGAGCCTGGTAGGATTAACCATAGCTTGACTCAGTTGGTTAACCGCATAGAAAATGTTTGGTCTCATGTTCACTAGATACATTAGTGAACCCACTAACTGTCAATAGACAGTAACATCCACTAACTCTCTATAAGTAGCATCCTCTTTCATCTAGTATCCTGGAAGAGGAGTATCCATGGGTTTTTTTCTCTCCATGTTAAACTTACCCAATATCTCCTTTTCATACTTTCCTTGAGACACAAAAATTTCACCATCCTGCTGTCATATTTCCAATCCAAGGAAATAATGAAGGAGGCCCATATCCTTCATTTCAAACTCCCTTGCAAGATCCTCGTTGCATGAGTGTATTAGTTTCTCATCACCAGTTAAAATTAAATAATCAACATAAATAACAATGATCAATAGCTTACCCTCAACCACAATCTGGTATAGGTTTTCATATGCTTCACTTTTGGTGAAGTCCAGTCCGTGAAATAGTTGTCTATCCGAGTGTACCAAGAACATAGTGTTTGCTTCAGCCCATACAGAACTGTTTTTGGTCTGCACACATGTGACTCGTTGTTAAATATCCAAAAACGTTTAGGTTTATCTATGTACACCACTTCCTTAATGATCCCATTGAGAAACATAGTTTTGACATACATCTGATGAATGCACCAACCCATCTGTGCTGTGAGTGCAAGGATGTTCCTTATGGAAGAGTACCTTGCGACAGGCGCAAAAGTCTCATCATAATCTATCCCCTCAATCTGTGAGAAGTCCTGAGCCACAAATATGGCCTTTTATTTCTCCACACTCTCATAAAAAACTTTCTTTACCTTGTAGATCCATCTCGAACCTACCACTAATTTTTCAACCGGTCTTGGGACAATTTCCCATGCATTGGTTTTTACAATGGAGTCATACTCCTCCACTATTGCATCAACCCAAGTAGGCTGCTGCACTGATTCCTGAAAGGAATATGGTTCAATCATAAAAAATTTCTCATAAGAGCCATGTATCTAGTAAATCAGTTAGGAGACTGTCTCTCTGTGCATTGTGAAGTAGGGGCTCCTACATTCTCTGCAGCATCAAGTCTTAGCCTATCAGCTTCCGTGGTGTGCTTTCTGCCATTTCTGGTGGATCACTCTGCATGAGTGATTCCCTCCACTCCATGAACCTCCTCATGTGGCTGATCTACATCTTGAGACTCATCTTTGGGAACCAACAGTTCCTCCTCTGCATGCAAGTCCAACTCCCTCTCAAGGGACAACCGCATGGCTTTCCCCTCATCAAATTTTATATCTCGATGCAATACAGTAATTCTGTTGTTTGGAAAATAAACAAGATAATTATGGGGTGTTTCTGTGTACCCCACAAAAATCCAAACTTCAGTAGTAAGTTCCAGCTTCTTCCTAGTTTCCTTGGTCACATGCACATAAATAGGTGAGCCAAAAATCTTGAAGCATGAAACATTCGGTTTCTTACCAGTGAAAGCTTCTTTAGGTGTACTTGTGAAAAGTACTCTATAAGGACAATGGTTTTGTACATAAACCTTAGCGTTGCATGCTTCTGCCCATAAATGCATTGGTAGGCCCTGATCATGCAACATCGCTCGTGTTGTGCCCTCGATCGTTCTGTTCTTCCTCTTCGTGACCCAAATATGTTGTGGGTTATGAGGATCTATGAGTTCTCTTCAAATTCCTTCTTTGCTGCAAAAGTTCTTGAATTCATTAGATATGTATTCTCTACCTTTATCACTCCTAAGAGCCTTTACTTGCTTCCCCGACTCTTTCTCCACCAATGCCTTGAGCTCACAAAACTTAGAGAATGTTTGATATTTCTTGTGCATGAAAAAGATCCAACATTTATGAGAAAATTCATCAACAAATAGTACTTATGTTTTGCTATTGAAGCAACCTAGAATGGCCCACACACGTCTGTGTGAACTCTCTCAAGGATCCTCGAAGCACTGTTCTCCTTCTCATGAAAGGTGGACCTTACATACTTCCCCATGGTGTAACCCTTGCATTGATCTAACTGAGCAAGTGTTCCCATTGGCAGTCCAGTAGATATTTGTTGCATGACTTTCAAGGCTCCATGATGAAGATGGCTCGATCGCCTGTGCCATAATTCGCCATCATACCGGCTCACCACTTTCTCCGCCTTGCCCACCATGGTAGCATAGCCATCTACCTCTAGCCTGTAGAGATTATTAACTCAAATCCCTATCCTCTTGGCTTGACCCATTGTTTTATATCGCAGGAAAGCTTTTCCATCACTTAAAACAATGTCATAGCCTTTGTCCTCCAACATTGCAACTGAGACCAAATTTTTCTTTAGACCTGGTACATGCATTGCATATTTTAATTGAAATGGTTTACCCAAATCCCTCTGAACGGTAATGGTACCAATCTCGGTAGCACTGTACCATCCATCGTCGCCCATCTCAATATGCATCTATAGATATTTCTCCTTCAAGTCACTGAAATGTTCCTTATCTCTTGTCATGTGAAAGGATGCCCCACTATCCATATACCATACCAATCCCAATGCACTTAACACCATGCATGAAATCAAGGAGAATTCAAGCTCAAATTCTAAGGTAAGGGCCTCACCAGTTGTAGCTCGAACAACCTTCTTGTTCTTCTTCTTTTGTGGACAGTTAGTATAAAATTTCCCATGTTCATGACAATGAAAACAATTCACCTTGAACATGTCGTGCTTCTTGCCTTTAGAATCTGATTTAGAATAGAATTTCTTC
The DNA here is from genome assembly GCA_034641835.2 of Pinus albicaulis. Taxonomy (NCBI): domain Eukaryota; kingdom Viridiplantae; phylum Streptophyta; class Pinopsida; order Pinales; family Pinaceae; genus Pinus; species Pinus albicaulis. The sequence goes on from CM076581.1 coordinate 1,394,717,351, forward strand.
GCCTTCCCATTATTCTCCTTGGTATCCAAAGAGAAATAATTTTTATCATCATGCTTTGATGAATATCCATCTTTCGTGTTCGACTTGAGCTCCTCCTATACCAGATTTGACCACAGTCATTCCCAATCCGAAAAATTTTCCCATCCGTTGACAGAGTCTTCATAATTGTGCCAACTCTTAGGAAGTCTTAGTAGAGCCAAACTCACCAAATAATCATCAGTGACTATTATTCCCACACTCCCCAGTTTATCCCGACATTGGACAAACTTTGTGAGATACTTTGGAATGGTGTTTCCCCTTTCCATCTTGATCTTCCTGAGTTTATCTTTGAGCACCAATTTCCTATGGTCGTTGTAGCTTTGGAATAGATCCGTCAAAGCCTTCCACATAGCATATGGTGTGCCTTTCCCATGGAGGTGTTACACCATTTTTTGGTCATCTAACCTTTTATCATTAGATGGACCCAAGTACACCATGTAAGACCAGTTTTACCCTAAGTAAAACTGCTTTCACTATGTTAAAATAGGAAACCCCAAAAGGAAATATTAAACAAACCTATATTTGTTTGATTTTCCTCATGGAATAATTAATTAAACCATAATTTAATTATTATTCCCATTCATGTTTAACCCAAAAACAAAGAAATTAATTAGATAAACCTTTATTTATCTTATTATTTTCTAGGAATAATTATTTAAATCTTATTTAGATAATATTCCTTGTTAAATATGACCAAATCACCCACAAATAATTAAATAAATCATTATTTATTTCATTATCTTCTAACCGCTTCCTTAAAAAGATAAATAAATCATTTATTTATTTATTTTTGACAAATCAAGGGATTTGACCCAAGTCAAATACCTTTTCCCTCCAACAAATATAATAAAATATTCCATAAAAGGTGGATCTAGATTTGGTTAACATTATTTTAATCATGTACCAAGATCTAGAATGACCCAATATTTTGTTATAAATAGGAGGGTTTTCCCCATCATTCTTCACCTTTTGTTGCCTATTAGATCACTCTGGATCTATACACTTGGTCTCATTTTTCCATCATTTTCTCCCATTGAGCTTCATTTTTGCATTGGGTTTTCTACACCTACAAGAGAGAGAAAGCTTAGATCTGAAGTGCTGAGGACTACAAAGAACCCATCCCATTGAGGAGAGCTGGATACACCTTCTTGTTTTCCTCCCAGGTGCCCTGTAATATAAAATTCTTTCAAAAAATCGCGTTCTTGTCTTGTCTGTTGGATGCATGGAGCAAACCCCTTTACTTTACTGCTTAATGTCTTTCCATTTATAGATCTGTTTGTTGCAGCATTTTTACTACTAATCGCAGATCTGAAGATGTTTGGCAGCCTCTATTGTTGTTACGGCTATTAGTTATGCGTAGCTAAAGTGGTTCTTTTTCGTACACCTCGACGAAGAATTCATACTAACAAATGGCGACTCCACACGGGTTTTAAATTACGACCGCTGTCGTTTTTCCTATTCCTGCATATCCAGCTACTTCAGACCCTAGGGTTTCTTTTCAGCTTTTTGTTTTTCCTATTTTCATGTGGTTTTTTCCTCATAAAGCCCTCAAACATTAACATTTCTAACTTCCGTGTGTTTCTGGCCCTATTGCGCAGGTGACCGACATCAGCCGCAGCTGAGACGACATTTTTTTTCTGAAATCTGCCGCCGAGAGTCCCGGAAGTGCAGGTCGCACTTTTTGGCCCAAAAAGTGCGACCTCAAGCCTCAGGTCGCTGAAAACAGCCCCAAAACTATGACCGGAGCGAAAAACTGGTCAAAAACCGCGACCTGGACTTTTTTCTGCTGTTTTTCTGAAATTTTTCTGGGTTTTTCTGAAGCTTCTGTCAGGGTTTTCCAGCCTCTGTCTCAGCCTGTTTCGACTTTTTTCTGATCTGCTTTTGCTCGTCTAAGTGGGAACCTAGCCCCCTAGGGCTTCAGTACCCTCCACTTTTGGTGGAAGAGTTTTAGCTATTTCAGGTGTCTGATTTTTTAGAGTTTCAGCCTTCCCTTTTTCAGATCTGATACCTCATCCTCAGATCCCTTTTAATCAGCTTTTCTTCCTTTCAAATCACCTCTTGTAGTTTTGTTTGGACCCCCCTTTAGGACCTCATCCCTGTCCCTTCCGCTTTTCACTGATTTCCCCCTTTTTTCAGCCACCTTGCCTCTGCCTCTTGGCTGTGATCTGCACCTCCTTCCAGCAGTTTTATCCTCTAGATCCCCGTCCCTTTTGACCCTTGATCTATTGGCCTCTTTTTATGTGTGTTTCGAATAGATTTTTGCCCTCTCTTAGCGTAGTTTTGAGAGACCCGCCTTCTTGGGGTAGATCGATGCATAGTTAACTGTTAAATGTTCTGCTATTTCAGCAATCTATATTGTTCTCTGCAGATTTCTTTTCGCCATTTACAAAGACACTTTTTCTTTTGCTCTCAAAACTTCTGGGTTTAAAAATTAAAATTAACGCATGCCACATAGTCACCCTAAGCGAAGAAGAGCCTGTTAACACCGCCTGGAAAAGACTCTCTAAAATCAATCGTCACGCACTCATCAGAAGAAATCAAATTACTTGATTCTCATTCCTTTCCTCCTTTGCTCGGTTTCCTTCTTCCCTCATCATTGCGCCCCAAGGCGCCTTTTCCCTGAGACTTCTGGCCTTTACCTCGCTCTGGTCGATCGACCTACTTCCGTCTCACTGGTCGTTTAGCCATCTACCTCTTTCCTATTCTTTTGTTTCTTTTCTCTAGGGTTCTCTTCTCTCGTCACCTTCACTATGTCCGGTCCCAGGCCTAATGCTAAGGGTGCTCCCTGCCCTAATGCCTAACTACTACTAGCGGAACCACCACGAGAACTACCTCGACTACACCCTTGCTCCCCTTCTTGGCAGGCCTCAGCCTCCCAGATTTGGACCGGTTGATAAACGACCCTATACATCATGACGCTAGTTGGCCCGCTATGCCGACAAAGCTCCCTTCCGACATCCCAAAGTTTGAAGGTCGTGCTGGAGAAGATCCTTCAAATCATGTTCGATCTTTTCACATGTGGTGTTCATCTACCTCCATTATCGATGACTCTGTTCGTCTTAGACTGTTCCAACGCACGCTTACAGGCGAAGCTTCTAAGTGGTATGTTGACCAGCCCACCTCCTCCCATACCACCTTTGCAACTCTTGCCCGGGCTTTTTTATCTTACTTCCAGCTTCCCCTTCGTTATGACACTGGTATCGAACTCTTGACTTCCTTCAAGCAAACCTCTTCGACTCGCCTTTCTACCCATGTCCAGGAATGGCGAAGAAGACGGAGCCTATGCCAATCTCCTCCCTTCGAAGACCGTGTCTACATGGACTGGTTCCTTAGATCTCTCTTGTCCCCTATTGGGAAAGATGTCGCATCACATTTTCCTCAAACCGAAGAAGATGCCCTCCAAATGGCATTAAAATATGACCTGATCTACGCTCAGACAGGTTATGATCCTACTGTCCTACCTGATCTCCCCAGACCCGGTGATGCCCATACACCGGGGGCACCTCATGCCGCTGACAGTATCGTTGGATCTATCTCTCATCCATCCGCTCAACCTCTCATGAGCTATGGTTTTCCTGGGGGAGGGGGCACCACTTCCTGCACTTCTCCCCCTCCCGGTAGCACACATCCAGGATACGGCATGCCTCATCCTTTTGCCCAACCTCCTGCTTACCTCAATGTTGCCCAACCTAACCATTACCCTCATCCGCAACCTGGTGCACCAGCTCCTCCAGCATATGCGCTTTCACCTCCCTTGCCTTCTCAACCCCTGCAACAGCCGTCACCACCCCCTCAAGCGCCGGTGGTTGCACAACAGGGATTCATGGCTACCCAACTACTTAACGGACAGGTGGCCACTCCACCTTCCCCTTCTGGTTCCTCCAATTCTCAGATCCTCATGATGAAATCTGATCCACCTCTAACCGTCGACCTTAACCTTCAAACTCGGTCTCGCTAGTACCCCAAGCCTCCTGCTCAGTCTGCCCCCGAGCCTCCTTCTTTAGGTTCTACAGAGCCTCTTTCGACATCCAGTGGCCCCTTACATATCCCTCAACCTAAAGTTGAGGTTCATACCAAGATTCCTAAGGGACCATTACGCCGAAATGCTGCTTCCGGTCGAGCCGCTCAATCGTATAGCATAGTAGATGACTTGGCGCAATCTCCTGCTGCCATTTCCACACTGGAACTCCTCCAGTCGTGCCCTTCCCAAAAGAAGGCTCTACTATCTGCCGTGGGCACTGTAGATCCTGCTGACGACCAAATGATTTTTTTCGACGCCACTCAATTGGACCATCCTCCCCTTCCTCCTTCCGTCGCCTTCCAAATCTCAGTCAAAATACGGAACGCCATCGTCTCCCGGTGTATAATTGACGAGGGGGCATCCACCTGCGTGATGTCCGCTTCAGTTTGGAAGCAACTCGGATCCCCTGCACTGGCCCCTTCCACGATCACCCTTAGAGCGTGGGACGGTCATGCCTCCCAGCCCATTAGCTTGTTTCGTAATTGCCCTATTACCCTCGCCGGTAAGACTGTTTGCGTTGACGTCGAAGTCATTGACGCCCCGCTGGACTACAACATTCTTTTGGGGCGAAGCTACACTTATGCTATGTCTGCTGTCCCATCCGCTGTCCCATCCTCAGTCTTTCGCAAGATGTCTTTCCCCCATAATGGAAAGATAGTCACCATTGACCAGCTGACATATCATGAGCCCCCCTCTCAGGCCTCACCTGAGACCACCATCTCTTACGCCTTCCCAACAAGAAGCAAATGATGGAATTCACTTGACCGGTGCTCCCAAAGCGTTCTAACGGTCCCCTCCCTGTTGGAACACAGCCTGATATTACCTCCTCTCTCTCGGCTTCGACTCATAATCATTTGCACCGCCAGTCTGTCGTCTCATTGTCTCAAGCAACTTTGCCATACTACTAAGCCTTGCCCTCTTGTATTTTGCTCTTTGTACGTCTGTGAGTTGGTAGTCCGCGGGCTCCCCCATATCCTAACATAGTTCCTAGGCCTTAGCCATTTAGGAGCCGTCCCACCTGACCATTACCCCTCCGGTCAGATACCGTTCCTAGCTCCCCCACCAGGAGTGTACATGGTACCGGTCATGGCCACCCTCTCTCTTCCTAACTTGACCCTTGGGATTCCCATTTGGTACCTTGATCCTCCAGCCCCCACCTTGCCTAGTCAACCCAAACCTTATATTGCTTTGACCCCGGTTCAACAGGTCCCCCGCTTCTCACCAATTTTATGGGTGCCTCGGTCCTTCCGCAGAGACACCTCCTATTCGCGGGTATCGGGCAAAAAGCTGCGCAAAAGGCGCTCTACGAGCTGCCGACAAACCCTGCTCTCCTCAACCTCCAATATGCCATCGAAGGTGCTTTGTGCGATGTTATTCGATCGCGCCTCCTGTGAATTGCCATCTAAAGCCATGGTGTGCGTTCTGGTGGCGATTAGAAGCCTGCATTCCTTCCTGGCCGCCGGGCCAAGAACCCCAGGGCTATTCACACCAACCACCCCCGTGCTTTGTGTGATCTCCATGGCCATCACACCCATATTTGTCCCCGCCTCGAGGACTTCCGCACCTCTATTGCCGCGGTCCACCAATTCGAGGCCAAGCGCAATGAGTACACCTCTCCCATATTTGCGCATTTTGCTTCAGCAGAACTACCAGATATGACTGCTCCCATTGACATTCCCCCGCCTGATGTCGAGATGACGGAGCCTTCGTCCAACATTTTCTACCTATCATCATCCATGAGACCCTCGGGGACCATTCCATCTGAATCCTCCCCTGTTGTTTCACTTGACCTTTCTTCAGCGATCATCTTGGGCTCAACATCGGTAGATCCTTTATCTACTTACTCTTCGGTCACCCCTTGTGACGATGCGCATGTGAACCTCTCTTCTCATGATGATGATTCAGGTCGCTTCACCACGTTCGGTGGTCCTTCTTCCACCAGTCACCCCATCTTTTATCACGATGACGACATTATGGAAGAAATTCCCACCCCTGACTTTATATATTCCCCCTTACATCGAACCCATGTGTTCACACCACATCCACCTTGTGGCCATTACATCGAAACCCAATGTTTGGGTAAAGGGGCACCCACATTTGAGAGACCAAGAGAAGCAATTCTCCATAACTCTCCTAGTGTATCTGGTCGTGTTGACTTTAGTACCATTATTCTTCCACATTTAGAAGAACCTCTAAAGTCCCATATCACTTCCGATCACTCTAGGGATGATACCTCTTATCGTTCCCTCCTCTTCCGTCAGCAACCCAGTCTCTTAGAAATTATTGTTGACCAACCTATAGCTTTTCTACAAGAGCATCAGTTCATTATCTCCAAATCCTCTTTTTGGGATAGTGACACCAGGTATGCCAACTCGGAAACTTAAAGTCCATTTGATCCCCATATGCAGTACCAAAAGAGATTGGTAATCCTCCATTTCCTTTCTCAAACTGCATACCCCTAACAAGAACAAATGGCACACCACATCATTAAAATGTGTTTAGATTCCCCTTTTTCTAAATACATTTTGGCATGACCACACCATGCTCGGGGGCACCCATGCCCCTCAACCATAACCCTCCTCACCTCATTTTTGGAGAAGAGGTTGTCTTACCAATCGAGTGTAAAATCCCTTCCCTTCATCTGGCTGTTGAACTTCTCCCTGACACCCAACCTCTAGAACAACGACTTATCATGCTTGAGCGTGCTTCTGAAGACCGTCATGTTGCCTTGCAAACCATGGAAGCGGCCAACAAACACACCAAAGCTCAGCATGACCGAAAAGTCTAGCCTCGTACCTTTCACGAAGGCGACCTTGTTCTAGCATATGACCAGGCCCACGATGTCCTTGGTCATGGGAAGTTCGACTCATTATGGCTAGGCCCTTACATCATCAGTAAGGCGCTCGGTAAAGGGGCATACCTCTTAGAGGATTTCGAAGGCCATCCCCTTCCTAGTCCTCGCAACGCACTCTATCTTAAGAAATATTACCCTTAGCATTTCCCTTCTAAAATGCATGTTTTATTTTATTTTAGATAACCAGCATTTGTTCTTTCTTTTTTCTCCTCACCCAAACCCAACTCCCAGCCATAAAACAACACCAAAACTCCCTCATCTCCCAGGTCGCAGTTTTCTGCCATTTTCTGGACCAGGTCGCACTTTTTGCCCTGATACCTGCGTCCTGGGTCACACTTTTTGCCCCAAAAAGTGCGACCCGACCGTAGAGGTGAAGGAGGGGCCGTTTCTGGGATTCTGGGCCCTAAACTGCAAATGTAATCCATCAAAATGCAAGAGCAAGGTTAGGCCTCTTACCTCCAACTGACAGATCTCGATTCCAACGGTCGGTTTGCTCGCTACGTTCGCCGCAAGATTTAGGGCCTTCCCTCCTCTCCACATTCACCACAGCAACAATAGCAAATGAATGATTTTGGAGGGAACACTGCCTTATTAAAAGAGAACCCCTGTTTCTTCTTTCGACTGCTGCGACCACACCGTAGCCCCGTTCGACGAACCGTCAGCACCGCTGGAAAGATCTCACCGAGCTCGCAAATGGGTTTTTATTAGTTTTTGGTGATTTGATACTTCACCCAGACACATTTTGTCCAAGAAGGGTCACTTTACCGCTCCTTAAAATCGAATTTCCTCACTTACGACACTTGTACTTGGGGCACCATATTGCTCCCTTACTTGTCCATGTTCGTGTCGATTTTCGTCATGAGTGCCCACCTTGTACTCATGTTTCCATGGTCCCCCATTGGGGCCTTTACTGTGTGGCAGCACTATCGTGTCGCCCTTGTTTAGAGCATCCAAGTTGAGTCATCATCGCATTCATGGAGTCTATCCTGCGTCCCTTTGTTCCTCACCATAACCCTCCTTCCGTTATTGCTTGGTTCCTCTCTTGTGTCGCATATCGTGACCTTCAGCCTCACTGTCCCCTATCCCTTCTGATACTGTGTCAGTCGCTGCCATGCCATTCATGCCCTTTATGCTCTAACAAGGGAAGTCATCCATTCGCCACCCCATCCTTTCCATTCCACCATCATCATTAGTGTCAGTCTGTCTGTCGCTCTACTATTTTCTCTCGTGCCTTAGTTGAGGATCTCTCATTGCCTCACCTATGGCGGACCTCCTTCTATCGACATCAGCTCATTCATTCCAGAAGCCAGGTCTAGAGGGCGGTGTACCTTGGTTCCAGCTTCCACTATTGTTCGGTGCCTCGGATCAGGCAAAGGGATCCCTTCTTCCCCTTTGACTTGATTGTTTCTCCAGCTCCTTTCAGCATGGTCGAGATCTGTATACTCGATGGTTCAGTGATCCAGCAGCAGCTCTTGATGATTCCTGGGTGTGTGTGAGATGTCTCAGCCCTCATGAGGGGGTGGCCCTGCAGGTAGCTCCCCTCATGCCCGGATGACCTCCTCCTTGCAGCCTTCGATGCAGCTCCAGATATTTGATGATGTTGGTTGTCGCCACTTGCAGCGCCTCTTTCGATTTGCATGTATCGATTGGGTGCATGAGCCTTGTTCTGGGAGGAATTTGGGTTGTATTTGTATCTCATGTACTCGGATATTGTTGTACCGATCATTGTTATCCCGAGCACCGCCTTGTAGCAACTTGGGATTCCTTGTTGTATTTTTATAAAACACGTTCGCTGCATTTGTATCTTATAGTTCGGTCCCTTGTTTTACGGACACACTATTCTTTTGTACTTTGTCTCGGCCCGGGCATAGGTATGCACTCCCAGCCTTGACTGTCCTGAGTACCCTCATAAAAAGACTTGTTGCACACTGCCGAGTCCTACCGTCTCATAGTCCTTCAGCACACTATCTACCTCACATTTCTCTCTCTGACATCCCTTTTTGTTGTCTAGTGATTGTATTCTTACAATGTACTTCGGTCATATGATTTGCTCCTGACACTCACACGCTGGGGGGCAATCTGTTACACCATTTTTTGGTCATCTAACCTTTTATCATTAGATGGACCCAAGTACACCATGTAAGACCAGTTTTACCCTAAGTAAAACTGCTTTCACTATGTTAAATTAGGAACCCCCAAAAGGAAATATTAAACAAACCTATATTTGTTTGATTTTCCTCATGGAATAATTAATTAAACCATAATTTAATTATTATTCCCAGTCATGTTTAACCCAAAAACAAAGAAATTAATGAGATAAACCCATAGTTATCTTATTATTTTCTAGGAATAATTATTTAAATAATATTCCTTGTTAAATATGACAAAATCAACCACCATTAATTAAATAAATCATTATTTATTTGATTATATCCCAACCACTTCCTTAAAAAGATAAATAAATCATTTATTTATTTATTCTTCACTAATCAAGGGATTTGACCCAAGTCAAACACCTTTCCCTCCAACAAATAATAATAAAATATTCCGTAGAGGTGGATCTAGATTTGATTAACATTATTTTAATCATGCACCAAGATCTAGAATGACCCAATATTTTGTTATAAATAGGAGGGTTTTCCCCATCATTCTTGACCTTTTGTTTCCTACTAGATCACTCTGGATCTATACACTTGGTCTCATTTTTCATCATTTGCTCCCATTGAGCTTCATTTTTGCATTAGGTTTTCTACACCTACAAGAGAGAGAAAGCTTAGATCTGAAGTGCTGAGGACTACAAAGAACCCATCCCATTGAGGAGAGCTGGATACACCTTCTTGTTTTCCTCCCAGGTGCCCTGTAATATAAAATTCTTTCAAAAAATCGTGTTCTTATCTTGTCTGTTGGATGCATGGAGCAAACCCTTTACTTTACTGCTTAATGTCTTTCCATTTATAGATCTGTTTGCTGCAGCATTTTAATTACTAATCGCAGATCTAAAGATGTTTGGCAGCCTTTATTGTTGTTAGGGCTATTAGTTATGCGTAGCTAAAGTGGTTCTTTTTCGTACACTTCGACGAAGAATTCATACTAACAGGAGGCTTGAGAAAATGTGGTCTCGTAATCCCTCCAAGATGATCCTCCTCACCTTTGCCACTTTATTCTGCCATGCATGAAGATTGGTAGCATCTAGATTAGGAACATATTTTTCAATGAATTCCTTCAAGCCATTGTCTTCGAGTACCAAGTAGAAATTATACAATATACATGTATATCTTGGATTCACCTGATCTAAAAATTTTCTAAAGTTAAATATTGAATCATTTCTAAAAATCTTTGCGGAATTAAAAACACAATCTCCAATCACATAAGAATGAAGAAGGATCAATCACACAAAACACAGATAATTTCATGGGGAAAGCTTACAGCTAAAAATCCTACTATATTGTATTGTATATTATGTCATGGATCATGAAACAATTACAAACAAAACTCTTCTCACAAGAGCCCTCAATACATAAGCTAATTGTCTAACACTGTCATACAAAAAATGGCAAATCCCTTAGCCAATTTACTACCTCCAGAAAACCTCCCTTCACTGCGTAATCCCTGTTGAATGCAACCCTTGCTTTGATGTAATCCCGTCTACCTTGAATGTGCAATTATTATGGGAACATCCAATGTGTGTTTAATTACATGTGTGTAAGAGGATAATGTCACAAATGATAGTCAACTTCCCTTTCACCTAGAATTCAACTGGGTATCCATTGGATTTGACATGCATGAAACTAATATTAGTAAGTCCTCAGTTGCATGTGAGATCACTAATTGTGAATTAATTAATATTTAATTCACTAGATCTCTCACTAGTGTATATTTAGTTACAACTAGCACAACTAAGTTAAAATATTTACAACTTGCACAAACTCATGCACCACTGCACTTCAAACTCTGTTACAACTAGAATTACTCTACATGTCCCACCAACCAACCTCTACTCAAAATTTACTTAGCTAGCTGATTTTCCACTTCAGTTAACTACTTTCAAGTCCACATTGAGAGTATATTACAATTTAATTTCCATCTAAATTAAGGGATAATAAAATAGACATCCACCTAAAAATAGGCTGTGGGTCCCACCATAGTGTAGGTGCTTAATTTTCACTAGGATCATGGGCGAAAAAAATTTCTTGTTGAATCTCAACACTATTTGGGGCTACCCGACCCATCTATTTCTTAGTACTAGTAATTAATTACCAATAAGATAAAGACTCGAATGCTAGTGTGGGACAAAGGTACTTTAGTGGAAAAAACTAGGGCATCCATTCCCTATAGGTAACGGTGCGGGCAACACTAAATCTTCATACCACTACCTTGGTTGATTCTTCGGCTACTGGAAGGCATCGCCAATTCTTTCAGGACGTTTTCCCTAGTACCCATCAAAAGTAATCTTCACTAGGACTAGTTATAATGAAAGTGTGAGGACGATTAGGTCTATATAGGCTTTTGGTATCATAGGAAAAAAAAACAAAAACCTCATATTTGCTTGATTAATGAAATAGTTTAAAATTAAATAGAAAAATTAAGTTTCCTTTTTTTTCTTTGTTTGATGTATGTGATTATATCATTTCTTTGATAGACATCATGCTTCCTCCAAAATAAAAAAACACTAACAATATTACACTAATCGACACCATAGGCGACCTAAGGGGACCTAGTCGATCTAGGCATTTCTTAAACCTCCCCCCATTAGAGGGAGGAGTGCCAGGTCTCCCACCATTTGGGTGCAGAGGATGTCACGTAGATGCAGTTATAGGATATTTATTTATCAGGGCATATTTGAATAGAACCCCCCAAGGTTCACCAACCACCACACTAGTGGAGAGCCCTCGAGAGTCACCACACTCAACTCCTCCTATTACCCCCCGAGGTTAAAGGATCCCTACCCCTTTGGGGATTCATCAAAAAACCCTCAATGAGTGTGTTTTCGTTCCTAGAGATAGCCTTGAGTTGCGAAAGATCAGTGCCTAGGACATCTTATATAGCAAGGAGCGTGTAATATAACATGGGGAGTTATCTGCAAAAGGCTCTCATGCTATCTCTTGTAAACAAGAAGGTTAATTTAAATGGGACCAAAACTTATAGAAACTTGACACAAGAAAAGAGATATTGCAAAGGCAAGGCGCAAAACTCTAACACAAAAGCATCAGACAATTCAGAGACAATTTACTGTAAAGAGAGCCGATTCAGAAATATTTCACAGAGATAAATAATCTGAAGGTGTTTACTATGTAAGAAAGGTGAGAGAATACTAGCTGTCGTATAGATGCTATCCAGATACACAATATCGCCATGTAATGGGCTTACCAATTTAAGAATCCATACATGACAATAGCGTTTTAAAAATAACATTTCACAGAAGCTAATATAGCAGAAGTATGATTGAAGTGAAGATGGAATAGTATATCATGCATGAGCCATATTTAAAGCGCTTGACTAATTCGAGCATGGGTATCAACTAGGATAAATCCATACCAGAAATCAGTGAGCCGCTCACATTCCAAAACATGATACAAGAAAGATGGATGGCAACAAGATGAACAATTTAATCAACACATAAAGGGAGAAGTTACAAACTGTGAAATACTAAAGACCAGAATCCTCTTAACAGATGGAACTCCTCCTCACTGAGACCCAACGGGCTCTGAGCCTTCATACAAGAGTTCAACAAAAATATATACAAAAATCCTCTCACTGCATAATTTTCTGATAAATTTGGAACCCTCAATAATCTGTTCTTCGGGAGCTTTATAGGAGAAAAAGAAAACTCAAAAAGGGAGTAGGTGATGAACATTTAATTTTCCTCATTAAGGTAGGATGGAGGAAATGTGCACGCCCATTCTACTGGATGGTGCTGTAGTGCTGTATGTACTCTGTGATATTCTTTCTGAAATAAATGCACTGGGTGAAAGTCTCTTCAGGAACACGGTATAGAAGTAAAATCACATAAACATTTCGTCTTTTCCTGAAAGAAACCCTACTGAAATGAAACCTTGAGGGTATTGTTTTCTATGCATTGTACCCTCTACCTTTTAAACATTGAATTTCGGCTAAAAATCTTCAATGCGACGCGTTGAATTCCTTAATCATTCACTGATATTTCTCTGCTGCTCCATTAATGTCTCCATCTGCGCAATCTGTGCTTTGAATGACTCTGGAGGGTTTGACAGATTTTAACCCTGCTTCTTTAATGGAAGTCTTGTCGACATACCTTCCCAGGCCTTTCTCCATAATTATAGCCTCTGAAAAATGGTCCTTTGATGTGCTCTCTATTACCGTAATAGAGACTGTAAATCATGGCAATTTTCCGCCGCTGTAACCCTGCAAAACCCGCAAACTCGTTAGGAAAACCATGCGTGGGGATGGTGGATGTGGCGGGGTCAATGAAAATGGTCGTGCGGACATGGCGAAATGGTGGAACAATGTAGGGTGGCAGCAAAAAAAACGTTGTGAAACGATGGAGGATGGACTGGTGAAAGTTTTTAACGTAAAACATTGAAATTTGACTAATGAATGAAATATATAAGGGCGAAGGAAAAATACGACAAACATGTGGAACGGTGACGGGGCGGAAGACACGTGTCGATGGTGGGGAGGTAGGTGATCTTGACCGTCCGATCTCAAGACGAGATCAATGGCTGAAAATGCGTCGGAGGGCGATGAACGGTGGGCCAGGGGTATGATTTCCCCATGTTAACTCGCGAGCAACTTTGTGGAGTGATCGCCATTGGATGGGTCGCTCTATATCAGATGGCTCACGCGCATATCGCACTGCGTCTGCTGCTGAACTATAACGCGCGATGAGTAGGTGGTTTTGAAATAGTGCGCGAGACACGCGTTGCGCGATGAATGGCATCGCTCTAAAATGAGAAATACCGCCCGCCTCCGAAAGGCGGTGCGATATAAACCACTGGTTTTTTGCACAGAGAGCGGGTGTGGGGACCACCGGGGAAAATGGGCTTCTGACTGTTGATTTTGCAGGTTTAAATGGACGGTGGATTATGCGATCGGGCGGTGAAGGAGTGGGGACCACCGAGAATTACAGCGCAGCACAGTGAGATGGCGGATCACAAGAGATTTAAACGCGAAGACTTGACATTTGACCTTTCGACAGAATATACAGGGAACGACTGAACATATGATGGAGGCCTGTGGGATGGTGACATGGTGGTGGACACGTCACCGTGATCCCGCGGGGGTATGGGTTCTGCGGCCATTTTTTTTTTTAATGTGATTTGGGAGTCAGAAATGGCAAAGATAGGCAGAAAAATGATTTCTTCGGGCAAAAAGAAGGGGTTTGAAAGGTTTAAGAAGGATTACTGGCCAAAATTTTAATAGGGGGCTGACATGATCAACATTGGCTCCACCTAGGGACGACACGTTCATCCCTGAGCGTGTCGAGAACTTCGCAAACCACCTGATAATCTTCTGTGTGAACTCTGCTCTTCATCACTTCTACTTTTCTCATCATGATTCATCACGACACCCACATTATTCAAACAAGGGTGAAAGCAGGAAATTAATATACAGTATAAGACATCATGCTACCTCTGGCTGAATTAGAACTGGAAGTAGGGTTTAAGAAACTGACCATTTACAGGGGCGTCAAGTAAGTCTCCCTGTAAATTTTCCAGCCTGAAAGTATTGTTACCTCCCTGTTCCATGATTTTGAAAGGACTGAACCAGAGTGGGTCGAATTTACCATGTTTTCCTTTTTTAGCCCTTCGGATATCCCACCTGAGCACTAAATCACCAATCTGAAAATTCCTGTCCTTGGCATGTTGATCAAAGAGGTATTTCATCTTCTCCTGATATTCAGTCAGCCTTTGACTTACCTGGTTTCGGGTTTCTTCCAATTCCACCAGCTGATTTATTCTCCTGGTCATATCATCAGGCTCTTCCTGACTTTCTTTTATGAATCAGGCTACTGGTAGGGCTAACTGTATAGGGAATACTGCTGTCCTCCCATATACTAATTCATATGGGGATTTCCCAGTTGCTCTCTTGCTGGTAGTTGTATTGGCCCAAAGAGCGAATTTCAACTGGGAATCCCAATTTTTCTGATTTTCATTTATAGCCTTCTTCAGTGTTCTTACTAGGGTCTTATTGGAAGACTCTGCCAAGCCATTTCCTTGTGGATAATAGGTTGTAGAGTGACTTAGTGTGATGTTATATTGCTGATAGAAGCTCACAAACTTAGCAGACTTGAAAGCCCGGGCATTATCAGTTACTATTCTGGCAGGGCAACCAAACCTGGATATGATGTTTTCCTCCATGAATTTTATTATCACATAATCTGTTACATTCCTCACAGGTATGGCTTCCACCCATTTGGTGAAATAATCAGTGGCCGTTAAAATCCACTTATGCTGACCACTTGATGGAGGATGTATTTCTCCTATAAAATCAATTCCCCATTGTCGGAATGGTTCGTCCATGTGCATGGGAATCATGGGCAGAGGTGCCAACTTTTGTCTTTTAGCAAATTTTTGACACTTCTCACAAGCTCTAACCTGGGCAAAAACATCTCCAAAAAGCTTGGGCCAATAAAAACCAGCCTTCAGGATTTTGTGAGCAGTGGCCCTCCAGCTGTACTGACCCCCACAGATTCCTTCATGAAATTCGGCTATAATACTCTCTACCTCATCCTCTGTGAGACACAGGAGTAGGATGCCTGAGGGATCTTGCCAGTATAGCCGGCCATTGGCGACTATGTACTTCTGTGATTTCAATCTCAGCGTTCTATATTTAGCTTTATCACAGCTTGGAGGGTAGCTGAGTGTGAGGATATATTCTACTATCTCTTTGTACCACTGAATGGTGAGGTAATTTATATGTGTTTCCGGAGTAGCTACCCCAATTCCCTATCGCTCTTCTTTCTCCTCAGATTCCTCACCTGCTATTACGGACAAATTTATACCCAGAGCCTGATAGTTTGATTCAGATAATATTTTGGCAAGCCCTTGTACTTTGATCAGCTTGGTAGGGCAGATGTCTAGCTCATATTCCTGTATTTTGGCAATCCACTTCCCCCTTTTTCCTTCACTATCCCCTTGGATAAGAATATCTTTTACAGCAGCTGTAGGCACAAATGCTGTGATATGGGACTGCAAGATATACATGCAGAATGATTTGAGGGATTTCACTAGGGCGTATGCTTGCTTTTCTAATATGTTATATTTTAATTCCTCATCACGGAGCACCTGACTGAAAAAGGCGATGGGCTGCTCGTACCCTTCCTCATTTTTCTGCAATAAAACTCCTGCTATTGTATGAGGTGATGCGAAAGAAAAGATCATGAAAGGTTTCGCATAATCTGGTCCAGCTAACACAGGGGCTTCTGCAAAAGCATTTTTTATTTTGGTAAAGGCCTCTCGTGATTCCTGGGACCACTTCACCTCATTATTTTTCTTCAGCATGTCGGTTATATGTCTAAATATTTTAGCATAGTTAGGAATAAACCTTCTCAGAAAATTAATGCGCCCTAGGAACACCTGTACCTCCTTCTTATTTCTGGGAAGATAAATACCATTTATAACCTCTACCCTCTTAGGATCTATCTTCACCCCATCTTTAGTCACAATGTGTCCCAAAAGTTTACCCTCTTCTAATGCAAATAAAGACTTCTGAGGGTTTAGAGAGAGACCATACCTTCTGCATTTCTCAAAGGTTCTACACAGATGCTCAATGTGCTCAGTATCATTCTTTGAAAATACAGTGATATCATCGAGGTAGACTACCAAAAATTTATCTTGCTCCCCAACAAAAGCGATGTCCATAGCCCTCTGAAAAGTGGCCCCTGCATTAATCAACCCAAAAGGCATCTTGGCATACATGAATGTACCCCATGGTGTGGTGAACACAGTTTTCTTTTGATCTTCTGGAAGTACAGCCACCTGATTATAACCAGAGAATCCATCCATCATTGACATCCTAAAAGCTCCAACCACCTTCTGCAGGATATGATCCATCTTAGGCAGTGGATAATTATCCTTTAAGGATGCTCTATTTAAATTTCGGAAATCCACACACAGCCTTATTTCTCCATTCTTCTTTCGGACAGGGACTAGGTTTGCCACCCATTCAGAGTACCTCAATGGCACAATTATTTTGGCCTTCAACAGCTTCTTAATTTCTTTCTCAATGGAGGGAAGCAACAGGGGATTTATTTTTCCGAGCTTCTGCTTGTGAGGTTTAGCATCTCCCTTTGGTGGAATTTTGTGCTGCATTATACTGATATCAAAAGTTTTCAAGTCCTGATAGGACCATGCAAACACATCTTTGTAAGACTGAAATAATTTCTGGTATAGCTTTTTATATTCTTCTGGGATCTTCTTGGATAATTTTACAATTTTGGGGTCAGCAGTAGTACCAAGATTCAGGTCTTCTACCTGATTTTCTTCTATCATTTTTCTTGGCTGTAGTGGGACATCATTCTTGTCAAATAATCTTTCTAGCGGCACCAGCCCTCTAGGTATAATGTTTCCCTTCAATTGCAATACTTTATTACCTGCCATTTTCTTCTCCCAATTTCCTTTTGGAGTGTCTTCAGTCTCTTCTTCTTTATCAACATCAATCTCCATATTGGAGAATTCCCCTACTGTTTCCAGGAATCTCTTCATCTGTTCTTCATCCTCAAATACCTTCCAGTGCTTGATGTTATCTGGGATTGATGGTCGATAACGTACCTCAATTTCATATCTTAAGAGTGGGTTCTGAGGTGGACGGAATGTACTAGCAACCACAGCAAGAGAATCAACCATCCTATTCTGTTCCCGGGGCATGAACTGGATACTAAATGCCAGGAAAAAATTCTCTACCATATCCCAAACTTCATTCCTATAAGCCCTCAGCTGAGGATGCTTGGTTTGACACTGATTCCTGACTTGTCTAACCACCAGTTCTGAATCTCCCAGAACTTTTAAACTTTGTATGTTCATGCTCCTGGTTGTCTGCAATCCTAACAGAAGTGCTTCATATTCAGCCACATTATTAGTAGCTTCATATTCCAGTTTGAAGGACAATGGGACCCATTTCCCTGTAGGAGAAATCAATAATATTCCAGCTCCATTACCTTCTCTTGAATTTTCTCCATCAAAATGAAGTGTCCAGACTCCTATTTCATTGCTCTCTGAGGGATGCTCAGTCTTGATCTGGCAGAAAGATGGTTCATGAGCATAATCTTGATCTTCTTCCAGCATCAAGCATGAGAAATATCCTTCTTTACTGTAGACTAGTGAATTAACAGAGCTGTCAGCCTTAGTCACCATCTTGGAAAATCTAGTTTCCCTGTACAACCTCCTCTCCTGGCCACCAAAAACTGGGATAGTGGCATATGTTAGATCCAACTTAATTGACCCACCAAATTTTGTTCCCCAAGACCTTGACAACAACATGACAAAGCGAGCTGGGATGTCAGCCACCACGATGTCCATTACCACACTTTTTGCTGGGATTTGGGCCAAATTGACCACCAAATCCTTGATCATCCCCAGGCACTTAACTCTTTTGGAGTCAAATGAATAGAGGTCCTTGTATGGACGAGTGATTTGTAAACCTAGTTGTTCCATGACTGACAAAGGCAGTAGATTATGGGAAGCTCCAGAATCTAACATGCAATTATGTAATAGCAGGTCATGAATCACTAGAGACACATAGAAGGGAGGGGTAGAAGCATCTAATTCCTCAACATGTGGGCCAAATACAACCATGGGTCTTTCTTCTTGAAGGTTGAGACTATCTGGGGTGAGTGTTGCTTCTGGAGGGATCATAAAAGAGGTGACTTGGGATTGATATGCAGGTTGTTTCAACAGTTCAGTCAAGGGGACTGGGATTTTGACCTTCTCAAGCTCTTTTTGCAGACTGAAAGTAGGAGAGGACTTCTCTATTACAACCTCTTTTGACTCTTTATTTTCAGCCGAGGGTTTGACTTATTTTAACACAGACTTGGCATCAGGGGGAATGAATACTTTTGAAGAGGAAGGAATTTGATCATTAGACTGCAAAGGTTTGTTTAGAGGCTTCTTACCTTTGTCTGTGACTTTCTGCATTGTTGACTCCTACAGAGAAGGTGCTTCCTTCTGGGGTAGCTCTTCTTCTTGATCTTGAGTGCGAGTCCTCTTCCTTGAAGATCTGAGATCATATCTTCTATTGAACTGTGCTTGCATGAAATCAACAAATTGCTTACAATAGTGATCAATTTCTGAGTCCTATGTGTCTCTAGCTTTTTCTTCTTCTTGCAATGAGCACCCAGTTCCATCATTTACTTGCAAAGGGCATTCTTCTCCATCACTATTCGAGAAAGCAATATTTGCATCCTCCAGTCCGCAGGCTGTGTCATCAATAGGATCATCTACTGGACCTTCCAAGAACAATGGGTGTGGTACCTGATCTTGTTGTTCCCTTGGCAATATTTGCAGAGGTGGATTCCTATACTGAGGATTGTAACCTTTGTTTGGAGCATTGTGGAAATTCTTGGAGGATGAATTCTTGGCCTCCAATTCAAACTTGACCAGTTTACCAGAAAGGTTCTTAATCATTTTGCTCATTTCTTCAATTCTGTCATTAGCTGAGTCTCTGTCTTGGTTAGAGGTAGATACCTCCTCTTTGCCCCTTCTTCTAGTATCTTGTTTAGATTTTTCCTTTGATTTACCAGTGGAGGTGAAATTTGCCTCCAATTCTAGTGCATCTGTCTGAGCATCATCCAGAGTAGCAGGCTTTCTTTCTCTCAGAGAGAAACCGAATTCTGAATCAAAGGCTACTACAAAAACAACTTTAGCAACAGTTTGATGGGGTTTCATATCTGCTGGAAGGCTTAGATACAATTTATTAAATCTCTTGATAAATTCTGACACCCCTTCGTTATGTCTTTTCTTGAGTGTATTGAACTCAGTAAGACAATGCCCATGATATTTCTTCTCTCCCCATTTCCTGAGAAAAGTATCTTCCATTATTTCCCAAGTGGTAATAGAACGGCCTGCCAATGTCTTAAACCATTTTCTGGCTTCGCCATCAAGAGATTGCACAAACAGTCTCAAGACTACATCTAAATGTTCCACATTAAAATTCTCTGCAAAAGAATAGAAGACATCAAGATGTTTTTGAGCATCAATCTCGTTTTCCCCATTTAATAGGGGTAAAATCTTCAGATAATTCTGTGGCATATCATTCAACACTTGAGGTAATGCCAGGGGGGCATATTTGTTTAGCAAGAAGCATGGAACATTGGCCATTGGAGGGGATGGAGGTAGTGCAATAGTTTGATGAGTAAGAGGAGGAGGAGGTGGAAGTAGAGTATGAATAACAATAGGAATGTAATGAACAATAGCTTGAGGTGTTGAGGGGAACAATGGTGTGTTAATAGAAAATACTTCGGTGACTTCCTTGACCTCTTCGACCTCAGGAGTAGGGTGAAAATTATCTTTAAAATGGACACCTCTTCGGGGTGAACTATCTGAAGAGTAATTAGTATCTCCCACAATGGAGTCGGGAACTAGCACTTGGGCTACTTGAGAAGAAGAGGATGGAAAGTTTTCTACGGAAAATTCAGGGATTTCAGTATGACCTGATTTTCTTTCCTTCCAGTTTCTCCTATGTATGATCTTTTCTGGGTCAGACACTGAAGGTGTCTTTGGCTGAGACGTATCTAACCTCAGGTGTGGCTTACGAGGAGCCAGGACTGCAAGTAAATTTATCTAATAAACAAATGTGGAGTCGCCAAGGTGAGGGATCTACAACTCTCAACTCTCCATACTCACCTAATTGAAGAGCGAATTAGGTTTTGTCGAGGCCCAGGGATTTAAATTTTATCAACTTCACTCCCTGGCAACGACGCCGAAAAGATGTTGTCGTTCCTAGAGACAGCCTTGAGTTGTGAAAGACCAGTGCCTAGGACATCTTATATAGCAAGGAGCGTGTAATATAACATGGGGAGTTATCTGTAAAAGGCTCTCATGCTATCTCTTGTAAAAAATAAGGTTAATTTAAATGGGACCAAAACTTACAGAAACTTGACACAAGAAAAGAGATATTGCAGAGGCAAGGCGCAAAACTCTAACACAAAAGCATCAGATAATTCAGAGACAATTTACTGTAAAGAGGGCCGATTCAGAAATATTTCACAGAGATAAATAATCTGAAGGTGTTTACTATGTAAGAAAGGTGAGAGAATACTAGTTGTCGTATCGATGCTATCCAGATACACAATATCACCATGTAATGGGCTTACCAATTTAAGAATCCATACATGACAATAGCGTTTTAAAAATAACATTCCACAGAAGCTAATATAACAAAAGTATGATTGAAGTGAAGATGGAATAGTATATCATGCATGAGCCATATTTAAAGCACTTGACTAATTCGAGCATGGGTATCAACTAGGATAAATCCATACCAGAAATCAGTGAGCCACTCGCATTCCAAAACATGATACAAGAAAGATGGATGGCAACAAGATGAACAATTTAATTAACACATAAAGGGAGAAGTTACAAACTGTGAAATACCAAAGACTAGAATCCTCTTAACAGATGGAACTCCTCCTCACTGAGACCCAATGGGCTTTGAGCCTTCATACAAGAGTTCAACAAAAATGTATACAAAAATCCTCTCACTACATAATTTTCTAATAAATCTGGAACCCTCAATAATCTGTTCTTCGGGAGCTTTATAGGAGAAAAAGAAAAATAAAAAAGGGAGTAGGTGAAGAACATTTAATTTGCCTCATTAAGGAAGGATAGAGGAAATGTGCATGCCCATTCTGCTGGATGGCGCTGTAGTGTTGTATGTACTCTGTGATCTTCTTTTTGAAATAAATGCACTGGGTGAAAGTCTCTTCATGAACACGGTATAGAAGTAAAATCACATAAACATTATGTCTTTTCCTGAAAGAAACCCTACTGAAATGAAACCTTGAGGGTATTGTTTTCTGTGAATTGTACCCTTTGCCTTTTAAACACTGAATTTCGGCTAAAAATCTTCAATGCGGCGCGTTGAATTCCTTGATCAATCACTGATATTTCTCTGTTGCTCCATTAATGTCTCCATCTGCACAATCTGTGCTTTGAATGACTCTAGAGGGTTTGACATATTTTAACCCTGCTTCTTTAATGGAAGTCTTGTCGACATACCTTCCCAGGCCTTTCTCCATAATTCTAGCGTCTGAAAAATGGTCCTTTGATGTGCTCTCTATTACCGTAATAGAGACTGTAAATCATGGCAGTTTTCCGCTGCTGTAACCCTGCAAAACTCGCAAACTCGTTAGGAAAACCATGCATGGGGATGGTGGATGTGGTGGGGTCAATGAAAATGGTCGTGCGGACATGGCGAAATGGTGGAACAATGCAGGGTGGCGGCAAAAAAAAAAATGCAGTGAAATGATGGAGGATGGACTGGTGAAAGTTTTTAACGTAAAACATTGAAATTTGACTAATGAATGAAATATATAAGGGCGGAGGAAAAATACGACAAACACGTGGAACGGTGACGGGGTGGAAGACACATGTCGATGGTGGGGAGGTAGGTGATCTTGACCATCCGATCTCAAGACGAGATCGACAACTGAAAATGCGTCGGAGGGCGATGAACGATGGGCCAGGGGTATGATTTCCACGTGTTAACTCGCGAGCAACTTTGTGGAGCGATCGTCGTTGGATGGGCCACTCTAGATCGGACGGCTCACGTTCATATCGCGCCGGATCTTCTACCGAACTATAACGCGTGATGAGCGGTGGTTTTCAAACAATGCTCAGTGACGCCTGTCACATGATGAATGGCATCGCTCCAAAATGAGAAATACTGCCCGCCTCCGAAAGGCGGTGCGATATAAAACAATAGGTTTTGTACAGTGAGTCGGTGCACTATGGACCGTTGGTTTTGCAGATTGATTGGACGGTGAATGGGGTGGGCCACGGGCGCGATGGAGCCTTGCGAATATCATCTGATCTGTACAGATCGATGGATAATACTGCGCCCGATATGTATATGTGATAAGCGCCTTCATGGCTAGCGCTCGGTTTCGGCTTTCGGTCATGTGGAGAAAAAGGTGCAGGGGCTAGGGCCGAAAGGTGCTAGGCCTTAAATATATTATAATGTGGGATTTCAGCCCTTTTATGAAGTTTTGAGGCTGGGAGAAGGTAATGATGAGCAAAAAATGAATTTCTCAGGGGAAAAAGAGGGGGGTTGAAAGGTTTAAGCGAGATTGCTTGTCGGAATTTAACGGGGGGCTTACATGATCAATAGAGTTCCACAAGGAAATATTACTCATGCATCTTTCCAAGGCCACCACATTGATATACACATGCAAAATCATCATACGATGGCGGTCAGTACTCTGTTACCTTTGTTAGCATCATTAAATCTTCCAAATCTGACCATGTTAATGAATGAACCTATTGCACATGGCCCTAACTGGCCACCCATGCCCACAAAGCTCCCTTCAGATATTCCAAAATTTGAAGGTAAGCAAGTGAAATACCCAGGAAATCATATTATGAATTTCCACCTGTGGTGTTCGTTGAAATTTATCATAAATTATACCATTCGGCTAAGACTATTTCAATGCAGTATTAGAGGATGAGCAGCGAAATGGTATGTTGACCAGCTCTCTGTGACACATGGAATTTTTGGCTCCCTCACAGCTACGTTTCTTACCTACTTCTATCTCCCAATTCATCATGATTCGGGAATGGAAATCCTCACTCATTTTAGGAAAACATCTGTCTTTCACATATCAGACCATCTCCATGAATGGAGGAGGGGTCACAACTTGTGTAAAGAAAATCTCGATGATATATTTCTTCTTGAATTATTTCTAAAAACACTCACAACATACATTTAAAAATATGTGGAAACAAAAAACCCTCTAACTGAGGAACATGCCATCATTAAAGCCCAACAACTAGAGCTCATTTACACCTAATCAGGATATATCTACCATATCCTTCCAAAAGACCCATGCTTGTAAACTTATAGAGAATTAATAGACATGTTAAATACTGTTGATTGTATCATAGGTTCCTTAGCACAAATTCAACCAAAAAACAATTATCTGCACCCTATATACTCTTATGATACTATGAAAAATATATCACAACCAGGATACTATCACAGTGAGCCTACACCTCTGCAAAACATGAGTAACACGGAAATTCCATACCATCAGCTGTAATGAGGTCCATACCCTCCCTTGCAAGGGGTTTAATATTCAGCTATAAATATCAATATTAGAGAGCCACTCCAACATACATATTCCAACTAGGGACAGGGGAACCAATACTCCCCTTTCCCCACACAAAATCCACCATCAGTGCAGAAAACTACGCTGGTTAACCTAGTGCAACCCTCCGAAGCTAAAAAAACCTTCATATTACCACGAGAATAATAATACTCCTTTGAATGCTGCCAAGAAAAAACCAAAGAGAAAACCGAAGGGAGACTCTAGACTTGGGGGTAGCAATTAGCATCTCCCCCCATGATCTCATGGTGGGGGAAACTCTAACCAGAATCAAAACAAGGAATCAACTAATAACTCTCAAAGGAAAAAAAAAGAAAACTAGTCTAAGGACAAAACATTCTTGTGCCATATGTGGGGAGTATGGCCTTTACACCCACCAATGTCCTGAACTTCCCGAGTTGAAGAGACTTCTGGGTAACTGAGGAAAATCTGGACAAAAACAGTAGCCTGCAGTTATGGAGGAACCCTTCCCCTATCAAGGAGTGGTTAACACCCAGCAGCAACAACCACCCCAAAATAATTTCAGAGGAAATAGCTACAATATCTTCATGGTAGAGAATAATTTTTATATAGGAACTATGACACTCTTCCAGATACCAACCCTTCAGGTACAAGTACGAATGCACATGTTGCGGCGTTAACCATTTCTAAAGTACCTATCAAGCACATGCCAAAAATTGTCAAATGACCAACAAGGCACACATGGAATCATTCCAAAGCTTCCCATAGCTATAGTATAGTGGATTATTTAGCTCATTCTCCAACATTCATGTTAGAATGATAGGTCCTGCAATATTTCACAATGCAACAGAAAGCCTTAATTTCCACTTTAGGCACAATCAACCCTTCTGATTCCCACCTAAAGGTTTTCAATCTAGACAAGGCAGACCCTAGAATTCATTCTCTAATCACTTTCCAAATTCTGGTTTCAATTTAGAACATGATCACCATCCACCATTGCATTGTGGATGAAGGAAAATCTACCTGCATCATGTCCAAAAAAGTTTGGCAGAAGTTAGGATCACCTGAATTTAAACCATATTACATCATGCTTAGATCTATAATGTTCCCAAAGTTAGCATAGAGCTAATTGGAACATTAATTTTACCTATATTAGCTAGGAGGAGAATAAATGGGTGAGGAGGCCCATGAATAGAAATAAAATCCCCCATAGTGTAAAAGGGATCATCAGTGGAGCTGGATTTCACACCCTCATGTGTGAAAGAGGACATTTGCATGAAGACAAGGTCAAGTTTGACCAAGTCAAACAGCGCAGTGATAGGAGGTGGAGATCATCTTGTGGGACAATGCAGTGAAAGAGGAGGGAATTTTCCTTGATGGAGGAAACCCTAATGAGTGGGACCCATGGAGAGGGAGCTTGCATTTGTTTAAAAGGAGGGCGAGGTAGCCATTGTTGGATATGTATATGATTATTGTTTTCTTGTCTGCTTAGACTATTTGCAGTCTCCTGTTGTTTAGTAGAGTTGCAGTGTTGTTTAGCACGAGGGATTCCTGTTTCGGATTCCTTGTCCTTCTTTAGAGGCCTCTTAAGGCATTTCACTTCATTTCTCCACATTTAGGCTCAAGGCCAAGCCACTTCCTTCAGCTACAACATTATTTTTGCTCAAGTATAACATTGTGTTGCAGGGTGTTGCAGTGGAGGTTCCACAACACCACTCCTTGGCTTGTTTTTCAAAGGAGGGAGCCTTCTTTCCTTTGGGAGATCAGTAAGGGAGAATTCAGAGCAGAATTTAGATCTTTGCACTTGGCCAACACTTTCTATTCTACCTACAATGCAGTTTCCCTCAGTGACTGCGTTATTTTCAGTGTGCATTGGCAGTGAGGGTTTGCAATGTTGATGGGAGGGTGAGATCTTCAGTGATAGGATCAACCTTTCACTTGGAAGATCCATTGGAGGAGGTCTACTCAGATTTTTCATCATCTTCATCCTTCTCTATTCATTTCCAGTTTTGAGTTGCAGCTTCTACCCAACAACTCCGACATTTTTCCATTTTTGTATAGTTCGGCCAATCCTTCTAAGGATTGTTGTATTATTGCTTCCAGGGGTTGAGAGCTTGCTCCCCTCATTTCTTGAGCCATACATTGTCATATATTTCTATTATTATTTAGTATGATGCAATAATAAACTGCGTCCTTTTAGCCTACAGAAATTCCTGTGTAGCAGTATTCATCTATTTTCACGTACATGTTCCTTTGAGGTTGCATTGCCTTGCTTGAGTGATTGTTTCCTCAAGGATTTGTATACATTTTCTGCTATAATATAAATTTGATGGCTACTCAGATCTTCATGTATGTTGGCTCATTAAAATTAAGATGATGCTCCATTGTATGTTCATACATTGCTGTAGCCCCCTTCATTGGGCACTTTCTCAAGATAACTAGGTGTGGGAGACCTGTTTAACCCACTTAAAGTGATTTATTTTGAGCCTCCTCTTGGATTTAGGTCTTAGATACATTTATCTAATGGATCCACATCTTGGTTTCAAATCCTGTAGCATCCATTCCTGAAAAATGTGTTTTTTAGGCATGCCTTACTGAGCAATCCTATTTTGGGATATTGCAGTGGTATCAGAGTGTCTTTCTTCGCTCAACTTGTGAGTTTAAACCAAAGAAGTTATAAGAAGATCCGAATGATTAAGAAGATGAGATTACTCTCATCAATTTTCAGAGCTAAGAAGAGCCTCTCCAAAGAGGAGGAGAAAGAAGAAGAGGAAGGACCATGAACTTCCTATTCTCATGAAGGGAAAGAAGAAAAGAATGAAGGACACTTGGATCATTAGGTTCTAATTGATTACCTTAATAAGTAAAAATATCAACCTAGACCCTTCAATGAGACTCTATCTTTTCCACCATTCATCCAGCTGAAAGAAAAGAAGAGACCATGCAGCAAAAGAGAAATCAAAGGCAATAGATTTTTGTTGTCTACATTTGATGGGTCATCTACAGCAAGAGCTTGGGTGAGGAAGCTGGAAGCATTTTTCCTACTACATCCTGTAGTGGAGAAAGAGGCTATTGATATCTCAGTGCTGCACCTAGAGGGTGAAGCCCACATTTGGTGGTTCAGTCATGTGAGCCATGTAGGAGTGTCTACTCTTGCTAAGTTTTTTCAAAAGCTGAGTAAGGAGTTTGACAATAGAAGAACAGAAAAGGAGGAGCCCTCACCACCACTTGAGGAGTCTTGTACTAACATTGTAACACTCATGGAGGAGTAGCCACATACATTAGCAGTTGGGGCAGCCAACACATTGGAGGAAGGAAATCTTGCAACCCAACCAGAGATTCCCAAATCTCATCAAGGTATGAAAATATTTCCACTATATATTGTTGCAGAAAATCCTTTTGATAGTTGTGGAAATTTTCTTTTACATGACCAAGGGTCAAATCCCATTGCTGATCTAGAGTAGTAGGATTGCACTGCACTGTGTAAAATTAAATGGTTTAAGAGAGAGGTGAACCATCATCCTCATGCACCTTTTTTGAGTTGCAAACAACCCTTGAGGTTGGAGTGTGAACTTTTGGAGGGTGGAACAAACCATGACACACCTGTGAAAAACCATGGAACCATCCTTAAGTTGGAGTATGAGACAACTACTACATCCTTGGAGAGATTAACAGCGCTGTCAAACAATGGTCAAGAGGAAATGTTATCTTCATCATATTTGGATCCTTTTGGATTCAACATAGTCATGGGTAAGAGATCTTCTCTAGGAGGTCTCCAAAGAGCTGCATTTCAAACTTTCATGAAATGCAAAGAGAGAAATTTGGTTTGGGAGAAGGGTAGCCCTCATAAGAGGAGTACCAAGGGAAAGGAAAGGAGGAGACATCCACAAGTGATTGAGTAGATGTGGTTGATGAGCAAGAAGCTGGAAAGATACTTGAAATTATATGACACTGGGTAACAAGAGGCTTGGCTGCGTCAGCTCCCCTTGAAGGAGTTTGGCCATCACTTGGCATATCCTCTTCCTAAGGGGATGGGGATGGAGAAGAAGTGGCAGGATGCTTGCATCATTGGGTAGCAAGGAGTATGGATGCATGGTGTTGATGTGACATTCATATCATTCATTGTGTCTTCATCACATGAGTTGTATGATGGGAGCATAAGAAGGCAGCAAGCACTTTGGTTGCTTGAGTTGTACTTGAGAGAGCAAGGGCACATTTTCTCTCACATGTTGTGTGATGTTGCAGGAGTAGAAGAGACCACTCTCATAGTGAAAAGGGGCTACTCCTTGGCCTTTGATGATCAGGAAACACTTCCATCTTGGAAGGTATTCCATATTTGCAGCAGCATTACTAGAGGAGTCTTTGACAAGGAGCATGTCAAAGAATAGAGCTTTGTATTGATAGAAGCCTATTTGCATGAGCTCACAACACTGTCACTTTGGAGCAGGGACTTATGGATGGGGTTTCCCTAGGATAACTTCACATTGAATTCACTTGGTGAACAAGGAGGAGGTGAAAAGGATGGGGTAGTGGATGGAGACATCTATTACTATGACATATTTTTCTTGACTTGGGCTTCCAAGCATGAGAAGGAGGATCTTCTTGCAGCACATGGTTCATTCCTCTTCATAGCATGAAAAAAAAATATGGAGGACTCACTAATGGATCCATGTATCATCTTACTTCTGGCATATGGTAAGAAATCTGTTTCTACATTTATTGATTTGCATACTCTTACCATTACTATGCAGGGCATTGCTCCACAATAGGGGAAGCTTTTCACCTTACTCCATGATCAATGTTGGGCCAAACTATATGATGGAGGCAGCCATATTTTATATGGCCTTGGGAAAATGTTTTCTCATTACATGTATGTTCATTTTTTATATCCAAATATTTGCCATATGATGACATACATGGTTAACTATGTATCAAGAAAATTTTTTCCTTATAATTTTCTAAAGCAGTAGTTGGTAAAACTGTGCTGTACATACTTAGGATACTGTTGGTATCTTCAAGCACCACATGAAGCCATCAGTATCTCCTTCATTCTTGTACTGATCATGTCTTCATTTTCTGATATAGTTTCTATTCTTGTTGAGAGCATGATTGGGGAATTGACACATGAGTTGGATGTGTCCTTGAGGGGAGAGAATTCCCACATTTTCTACACTACATGTTCTAATGGGAGCATGGGAGGAAATATGGCCACCAAAACCACATATTTTTTCTCTTTTGGGGTGGACCATGAGTTTGATAGCCATCCATTGTATAGCCATGGGAAAGTGTTCAGTTATTTATTGTTGACACATTCAGCCATTTACTATTCATTGGTAGATGTGATGATTTTTGTATATTACTTTACATGCTATTTTCTGAAGTTGCAGTGGATGAGAATACGCTGTGTCCTCTTGAGACATTTTTTTTATCATGCATCATCATGTAAAACCTTCAGCAAAATTCTCATTTGGATACTCTATGATGACCATGTCCTATTCATCATGGATGAGATGTTTTGGGTCAGGTTGTTCTTCATTGTTGGAGAGGATATCCTTGAAGGATTGTTCCTCATTTTGCCACTTGAGGGAAATAATTTTGCAGCCCAGGATCAGAATATACTCTACACTTATCATGAGTGGATAGGAGGACAACGTGGGGTAGACTACCTTGTCTTCCATGATCAGAATTTTAGCTCACCTACTTTTCATGAGCCAAAGGTGGAAGAAGACTTTTAGGAGTTGCCATGTTGGAGGGTAACTCATTTTGTTTGGATGATTGCTTGGGGATGGGAGATGCATATGGGGATGGTAGACCCCAAATAATTTCATCCCACATGCCTCAAGGAGGCCCTTCAATTATACCCTTGCAGTTGCTTGAGGACAAGAAACATTTGGGAGGGGAGCATTGTAATGTTCCCAAAATTAGCATGGAGCTAACTGGAACATTAATTTTTCCTATATCATTTAGGAGGAGAGAAAATGGGTGAGGAGGCCCATGAATAGAAATAAAATCCCTCATAGTGTGAAAGGGATCATCAGTGGAGCTGGATTTCACACCCTCATGTGTGAAAGAGGACATTTGCATGAAGACAAGGTCAAGTTTGACCAAGTCAAAAAGCGCAGTGATAGGAGGTGGAGATCATCTTGTGGGACAACGCAGTGAAAGAGGAGGGAAGTTTAATTAATGGAGGAAACCCTAATGAGTGGGACCCATGGAGAGGGAGCTTGCATTTGTTTAAAAGGAGGGAAAGACAACCATTGTTGGATATTCATATAATTATTATTTTCTTGTCTGCTTAGACTATTTGCAGTCTCATGCTGTTTAGCAGAGTTGCAGTGTTGTTTAGCATGAGGGATTCCTATTTAGGATTCATTCTCTTTCTTAATATGCCTCTTGAGGGATTTCACTTCATTTCTCCACATTCAAGCTCAAGGCCAAGCCACTTCCTTCAGCTACAGCGTTATTTCTACTCAAGTATAACGTTGTGTTGTAGGGTGTTGCAGTGGATGTTCCACAACACCACTCCTTTGCTTTTTTTTCAGTGGAGGGAGACTTCTTTCCTTTGGGAGATCAGTAAGGGAGGATTCAGAATAGAATTAATATCTTGTCACTTGGCCAACGCTTTCTATTCCACCTACAACACATTTTCCCTCAGTGACTACGTTATTTTCAGTGTGCATCTGTAGTGAGGGTTTGCAGTGTTGATGGTAGGGTGAGATCTTCAGTGATAGGATCAAAATTTCACTTGGAAGATCCATTGGAGGAGGTATACTTAGATTTTTCATCATCTTCAACCTTCTCTATTCATTTCCAGTTTTGAGTTGCAGTTGCTACCCAACAACTCCGACATTTTTCCATTTTTGTATATTTCGGCCAATCCTTCTAAGGATTGTTGTATTATTGCTTCCAGGGGTTGAGAGCTTCCTCCCCTCATTTCTTGAGCCATACATTGTCATATATTTTTATTGTTATTCAGTTTGATGCAATATCTACAATAAAATGCGTCCTTTTAGCCTACAGAAATTCCTGTGTAGCAGTATTCATCTATTTTCATGTACATGTTCCTTTGAGGCTGCATTACCTTGCTTGAGTGATTGTTCCCTCAAATATTTGTATACATTTTCTTCTATAATATACATTTGATGGATATTTAGATCTTCATGTATGTTGGCTCATTAAAATAATGCAAATACTCCATTGTATGTTCATACATTTCTGCAGGCCCCTTCATTGGGCACTTTCTCAAGACAACTAGGTGTGGGAGCCTTGTTAACCCACCCCAAGTGATTTCTTTTGAGCCTCCTCTTGGATTTCGGTCTTAGATACATTGATCTAAGGGATACAGGTCTTGGTTTCAAATCCTGTAGGAGCCATTCCTAAAAAATGCGTTTTTCAGGCATGTCTTGCTGAGTAATCCTATTTTGGGATATTACAATATCATATGACGTGTGCCCATTAGCCCTCGCAGCTCTTTTCAAAAATGTACTAGTTAACTTGGCCTAAAAAACATTCATCATAGACATTGAGATATTAGACATGTAATTAAACTACAATATCCTCCTTGGGCAGTGTTACATGTGTGCTATGACCATTGCAGAATCCTTCATTTTAAAGGTGATGATTTTTCCCCATGAAGAAAAAATCATCACCATCGATCAGTTGTCATACTATGAAAAGAAACCCATGACCTCTCTAGATGTTGTACTACCATACATAGATAAAACTATTGAGCAATAAAAAGATATAGAGAATTTGGCCCTGGACAATTAAAACCATCTTCTATTCTGGGAACATACCTAGGAGACCCCCCCTATAATACCAGGGGAAGCCCCAAAAATTATGGAGGAAATTATGTGCATGATGATTTCATCAAACATCGAAACTAGCTCGGAAACAGAAAATCGTAGCACGCATGTTGTCACATCTGATTCAACATTATTACCATATCATATCTACCAAACCCCATTTTTGTATCCCTTACTTGGTTTTGTTTTGTAACAAGTCACAGAAACTCTTATATTATCAAATATGGCTTTCACAATACTAGTCTGGTATTTGGTCCCTCTGTCCATGTTGGGAAACCCAAGAATTACCTCTATAGGAATAACTCCTTTTACCTCCCAATA
Source organism: Pinus albicaulis (assembly GCA_034641835.2). Taxonomy (NCBI): domain Eukaryota; kingdom Viridiplantae; phylum Streptophyta; class Pinopsida; order Pinales; family Pinaceae; genus Pinus; species Pinus albicaulis. Next base: position 1,394,749,648 of record CM076581.1, read on the forward strand.
AGTGGCAATAGCTAAATAAGCCCATGTAGTGACACCAACTGGTTCTACCATGAAGGATAAAAATAAAGGTAAGAAGGTCGATAACCATTGGCTTCCTTTGGAATTGCAACCTTGTGCATTGTGCAACGTCGTAGACCATCATACTAACATTTTCCTGGAATTAGATGAGTTAAAATATATTCTACATGCCGAGAGAAATTCTGTGACCTCAACCACTCATAAAAATGAAAAGGTCATGAATACCCAAGGTAAAGCATTATGAACCAACCATATGTGTGCCATATGTGACCAATACAGGCATTACACCCATCATTGCCTGGGGATGCCTCGATATAAGGATGCCTTACAAGCCCTAGAGAAATCCAATAGTTAGGATCCCTCTACAACATCCATGCAGATAGAAGAGGATGGGTCCAAAAACATATTATACGTATGAGAAGAGCTCACATAATGATCGTACTCAACAAAACCAATGACTTAAAGAAGGATAACAGAGGCCACGCCCCATGTCCCGGTTTGGACATTGTATGATGAACCTGATCACTTGATCGTTTAATGCCTCGAGTTAAGGGCATTAAATCGTTGGTACCCAATTCCACACATTTCCCAAAGAAACTCATCATGGCACATATGACATACATGTCAGATCTCTTGAAGAAACCACCATGCATCATTTTCCCCATACCCATCGTTTCTAATCTATGTTAGATTTCATGCAACACTTTATTACTAAAAACTATGACTTAGAAAACTTTGACACATAATTCGCGGACAACACCAAAACCATAGGGACTGAAGTGGCTAGGGAAATTTATATATATCGGAAGAGAGATGGCCACTAGGACGACCACCTCCCCCCCAATAACCTTCCTCAGCCTCAAGTCTCGGTTTGTGCATTATGCGACAAACATGATCATTTGATCAGTCAATGCGCAGCATTAGAGTTGTTTCAAAGATGGTACCTTGTCACTACAGTGGTTCAAATATATTTTACAAGATGTGATCAACACACTTTTCAAATATTCCAGGGTAACCACCATCTTCGTCATTATACATACGTTCCCCGATCTTGCTTAGCATTATATTCTTTGTGCCTATTCATTGCCAATAACGCTGACTTGGACAGTTCATATTTGGAGTCTGTAGAAAGTTCCACAACCCAAGAAAATGAAGAATATAGGTCCATCCTATGTGTATCTGAGGAGATACCACCACCAGCAATATTTCCTTCCTCTCGTCACCACCACCAACCTAGATATGAGAATGTGACCAGACGCCCTGACAGGGTAGGGTGAAAAGCTAACTTCTCATGTTCCCTATGCAATAAAAGTAACCACATGGTTAAAAAATTTCGTGATTTTAATAGGTTCATAGACATTTTACGCATAGTAAACCCCATCCCCCAAATACATCTCTCTAATCAAGAGAATATCACTCGTTGCTATTTTTGAATATGCTCCCAATTACATCACGCAAAGAACTTCAGTATCTTCCATGATTAAATGCAACTATAACAACGTTAAAACAAAAACTCCCAAGGGATCCATATCACACAAAATATAAGACCCAAAGATGGTAGAAACGTAGAAATGCACAATCTCACGACCATCACCAATCATCATCGTATTACATCATGAGTAGTATTGGATCACATACCATCTACTCGATACGTACCTTTACTCGATGCAAATTTTCACCAACCACTCCCATGATACAAAAGAATGCCCTACGTTACAAAAATTTTGGCATCTCTGCATCCAAAAAAATCTTCAATTAAAGGAAGATACTTGTACCCCTCATACACATCCAAGAGAGCATGAACCTCCTCTAGCTAAAATCGAAACAAACATTGCGGAAATCCTTCCACCATATAATGTTGAGGACACGCAACATCATATATGATTCATCTCATCATCTATGGGAACCATGATTCATGTTGTTTTCTCATCATTTCTTGGTGTCGAGACCACTGAAACTACCACACCGGTAGTAGTACCTTCGATGGTGAAAACCCATCCCATTTATGCTTTTTCAACCTCATCTGGTTCTATGACATCAACCAGATAATCATATTCGTGTTTGTCGACAAACACTGCTAGGCCTGAACCAATTACTCACGGCCTTGCGAAAAATTATCCCCCTTTAAACATCTTGTTTCACTTTGATGAGGATATATTAAAGACCATGATGGAACCTGATTTTCTGTGGGATTCCATGCACCACCGCTCATTTTTTATACCAGAAAAAGCATTCGTGACTAGCAGCACACAAACGCAGGAAATTTATGCCATTGAATCAAAAGACTTCCTACCATCATAAAAAGTAAAATGGTTCAAGAACCCTATCCGAGTGCCCGATGCGTTCGAGGAAGGAAATATGTCAAATATCTCACTTACCATCAAGGTAAATATTAAGGAGAAACCTAGAAAAATTGAATAAATCTCTTTGGTTGTAGCATTCTCTCCAACACAACCCTATTACAATATTATAGGGACATCTTCACATGGTATTATTCAAAAATTCTAGGTTTAAGCTCCACAATTGTGGAGCATCATATTGACACATGGCTCGATGTATCACCCATCCACCAAAATAGTATCAATTACAACCATCTAAACCTGAGGCAATCAAACAGGAGATAGATAAACTCCATAAAGTCAGATCCATCTATCTGATTACTTACACATCTTGGGTTTCCAACCCTATACTAGTTATGAAAAAATAGGGCACCATTCGAGTCTATACCGATTTTCGAGACATAAAAAAATATTGTCCCAAAGACAATGAGATTTACCTCAAGAATTTTCATCCATAAGGAGGAAAGCCTTAGTACCCTAGAGTATATATGTATGTAACATGCATTTTTTATGATGATCTCAATCAACATGTACTTGTTCTAAAAACCACATTCTTGTGTCACATGTGGATTGTCCACCCATTTACTATTTTCAATTCACTGATGGAGCCTCTTGATGGTCATAAGATTTAGTTGCCACCCCATGGGCCATATACTCTACTGATCGATCACTGTGCCTCGCTAAGGGAGTGTGTATTGGGTCATAGACAAACAATCAAGCATAATTTGATGCAGTAATCGGACTATTAAGAGATGCCTCCAACCAAGGCATCAACCATTTACATATCTTTCCTAATTCCTAGTCAGTGGTATCACAATTAAACCAAACCTTTCAAGTACAATATTCAGGCCTTTTTAGGAAGTACTTGCATGCACTAATATTGGATTTCCATTTTGATCACATTACATTTACACATATACCAACAGATCAAAATCATGTATCTGATTGCATAGCTAACCATGTCATAGACTATAATGCATCTCATATATCATCAAACATGAGGAAGAAAACATCATAAAAAAGGAATCCATCATAAACAAAACATCAATCATAAACATATAAAAACATCATAAAAATAACGATCTACATCATAAGAACTTTAAAAAGCATTTTGAATATATACATGAAAAATATATGCCCTAGTATATAATGAATAAGTCCACTAGATCTTAGCAGGGAAAAAACTACATGTCGTGAAAAAATAGGGAAGAATCCTCATAAGGGGTGCTTTCCCTAAGTAATACATCCAAAAATCTAGGGTTGATCCTTGATAGTTTGGTCCTGTGGACCTGCATCTGTACCTGTGGTGATAATCAGAGCAACAACAACCATTGCATGTGCTACCCGATGTAATATCGGGTGATGGGCCCCCTCAGGGGCCATCACTGTCTCTAGCCAGATATCTGCTAGGTCATCAAAGCCCCTGGTGGGTAGACCCTAAGTAAGGCCCTCCATCCTACTCCAAGAACCCTCAAAATCACGCAACTAAGCACCAAATACCTCAGCACAAGCCTCAACATCTAAATCTCAAGCCTCTGTAGCTGCTACCTAAGTCGCGACATCAGCCCAAGCCTCAGTAGCCAATGCTCGGGAGTCACCTACATCAACACGTGCTAGTAGTGTTACATCAGCCCTAGCAACAACAACGATGATTTCCTCCCCTGAGGGCCCACCTGTACTGATATGCATTCTTGAAGGAGCTTGACATGCCCCCGACGCACCCATCCTCTGAGGCTCATGGCCAACAAGGAAGGCTAAGGGAGACCCTACCCGCCCCACATTTGGAGAGTAAAAAAATAATGATATCAACATCACCATAAAAACATATACATAAATACGTGAAAAAAGTACTCACATGGGAAACAAAAGCTAAAGGTCATACCTGCTGAACCCCAAGCATAGCTAAGAGGAAGACCCATATCCACATCACCTTGGAAGTCCACCCCAACATATGGGAGTTCTACAAATAACTGAGGGTTTGAGTTAAACCACTCCTCTACAGTCTTGTCCCAATATAATTAAACCTCGTCCCCACCATGATGGGGCATAACAAGAGCCCATCGATGCATCTAAGAATCCCTCAGAGGAGCCACTAGCATGGAAAAAAAAGGTCATAGCATACTGACCTATTCATACATGATGTAGCAAAGGATGCTGGAATAGCCAAAATTACTAGCCGCACCTCGCTGCACCTTGATCAGTTGGTTGACCATACCTCGATACACCAATCTCACCCAATCAAAAAAATGCCCCACCTGGACTTGTCACAAGAACATATACAAAGCCCTGATACCTTGTGGGGTGAATTTGACCCCACTAGGTGGAAAATCATAGACAAAGCAGCCCACTCTTCCACGTTTGTAATGCGGGTCACAAGAATGCAATCCCGTGAGATAAAACCATGCCGAGAGTGACCAACCTCCTCTGTCCAGTGATGAATGTTCACTATCCCCCCATGCAATGGATAAGGAAAATCCTCCCAGTGAGGCAAGAGACTAGTCATGAAATATATATCCGTCTGAGGCCGTATCCTTAGATCAGTCTCTCGCACTACCATCAGGTGCCTCTGATGGTCCCAACACTAAAATAGGTACCACAAGAGTGGATCTTGTGACCTGTGAAGGGGGTTCTCAAGGAACTTGAGCAACCCCCAACGTGCCAGATATTGATGTGCCTGTGGATTGTGGGCCACTTGGTTGTGTAGGGTAGGCTATTTTCTCTCCCTTCAAAGCATCCTTCCACCAGAAAACACCATAATTCATTATTTTTTAAGAACTACATGTAGTCAACAAAACATAGGCGCGTTTTTTCCGTGCCTGTATCTCACATAAGTGTGGAGAGTAGCGTGCTTAGACTTCAAGAATATGTGGGGTCACCGCACAAAGAGTGGGTCTTTCCATGATGACGACACGACTCTCATAGAGTCACCTACGTGGTCCTTAACAAACTAAGCTAAATGAGGCCGTATATGATAACCATGTATGACCTCTCAATGTGAAAATGAAAAAATTGAAAATAACAAGGTGATATATCCTACCTGACACTCTTGGCGCAAACCATCGGTTCTCTGGCTAACCGAAATAGCAAGAAACACTCTAATCTTAGACTCTCTCCTCTCAAGCTCAGAAAACACAAATGACCTAAAAAGGGGTGTCTTTGCCTTTATATCTCCCTTTTCACCATTTTTGGAAGCCCATAACTAGAGCTCTGGGTTTCCAACAGTAAAATCGTGAGACATAGTGATCAACACTTCATCATCTTCAATATGGAGCTCCTTGTTCCAATGTTCAGAAAAAAAATTCATTTTTGGGCACAATGCCCACTCCCTTCATACTACATTTCAGGTACACCCTCTCATATTTCTCTGAATTCAAGTTATTTCTAAATATTTGTATGGAAAATATGAATTTACTTGGGGTATTGACCACAGATATTGAAAACACACCAAATCACCATACTTCCTAGATGGTAAATGTACAAGCGAAGGTATCATTCTATTCTCAGCATGATAGGATTCCCTCTAAAAATATTTTCATATCCTGACATCATTTCCTCAGAATAATAAAACCATAGGTTTCATTCTCTCAACCATGTTTATGATCACCTCACCTTCTACATGATAAACACCCTTGTAGGTCGATAGAGCCACACCCTCCATTCCATCTATCACTTATTTAGACCATATGTCATTGCTTGGAGCCATGGACACAAACTCCGTCCCGAGAACCACTTCATGTTCATGCATAGAATATCAAACACCATTATGTTTTACTCATTGCATATTGAAACCCCATTTCCGGTCCACCATTCTCTACAAGTGGATCAGAAAAAACACATCACCATGTTTCACATTTGGCCTACCACACCATCATAAGCATATCCCATCTATGATATTTCATTCGCCTCATCACCCTTGCACCGAGACCAACCAATGGGGCCCCCACCCTTAGTGAAACACACTCTTCACATCATCATGCAAGATCATACATGCTAATGGGGCACCCGTCTCTGTGCTTGTACATCAAAACCACTTTCATATTATTTTGGAAAGTGTACAAATATTTGTTTTTAGGAGAGAAAATTCCACCCATATAATTACATTTCTTACCTAGCAGCATTCGCATCACCCTTGGTCGGAGTTGTGAATTCTTTACCAAAACCAATCATGTCAGTTATAGCAAACAAACACCCAGCCTGGATATCGTATCGACCCTAGGGATTCCCTCATCAGAATTTTTTATCACTGTCTCCACTCGCATTTACATCTCCGAACTTGGGCTAGTAAACCATCATCATCAGTTATAACCATTTCTCGCCATCATGTCTCGTTAACCTATCACACTAAACCCTGTTTCATCAAAAACTTTGATCCCTGGTATCAATACATGTTTCAATCTATTGATTCTTCCTTCTTGTCGACTTCAACAAACACTTTCCAGGAACGATGTAGTACCCTGGATGAGTCCCCACCACAATAGAGGCATCCTCTGATGGCACAATGGAAATTCATATTTCCCATTGATGTCATCAACCCTCTGGAAATTCGACTTCCACAATATTTTTCATGTAAATATGGTATAATACTTCATAACCATTTCACTCTGTCAAAATTTGTCGAAGACTCATACATCAGTGAGCATATCTTTTAGAAATTATTACACACGGAGGTTCCTAGCAGTCAAATACCCATGCATACATTGAGCACTTCCTCCAAAAGTACCATACCCAGAGAATGCATGTGGGTGCCACATTCAACCTTTTTGTTAAAAGAAAAAATTCTCTTGAGGGTGTTATAAACCCTCATCAACAACCAATAGTAGGTCATCTACCAAAATGTGGCATGACATAACCACTATAAGTTAGTTTATCTTAAGTATTTAGCATCACAAGCATGGGACATGCAAGCCTCATAGAAATATTTCTTATTTTATTACTTGCAAGTTTCCTACAGAGCATGTTTTATTTTTTAATTTAGACAAGGGGTTCCCCTACATATTTCCACATCAAGTCACACACACACACACTCTCTCTCTCTCTCAAAAGGATCACACAGAAAAGAAACCTTAATGTATTTCGGCTATACGGTTTCACCTAGACCTCATACACAAGGGGGAAACTGTTAACACCAGAAAACCATACAGGAAAAAACATTAGAGAATGTCAATCAAACAATACAAATAAATATTTTTAAGGAGAAGTAAATTATGAAGGAAACAAATTTGATTATTTCCTAAGGTTTAGTCAGAAATTCTTGGAAAGTTCACCAACAACAAAGTATTTTTGAGCACAAAATGCTTTATCCTTCGATAGCAAAACGGTCCTATGGATGGTAAAAATTCACCGTCCATGACCACTTTACACACTTTTTAAAGATGATTCTCTCTCAATTACAGTCAAGGAAATACGAATTCAAGCCACCTTGAGGAGGCATGCAACCCAAAAAGGAATATATTTTCATATTCTTGGGTCATTATCAATATTGGGCCAAGAGAAGGAAGAGAGTTCAAAAAATTTGTATATAAATTTTCCAATGTTATGAAACCATCTCACAAAATAGAAGAAAAGCTAGATCAACGACTTAGAAATTAGCCTCTTCGAGTGGAGAACCTCCTTTACATTACATAAATGAACAATTCTTGGATGATATAATGACAAAACCTCCTTTCTATATATAGGAGTCAAATGGGTCACAATATAATCCTAGTTGACATAACAATAAAAATGTAAGGGAACAACAATAAAAATAGTGGGCTTCCATGGGGCACAATAATAACAATATGGGGACTACATGGGCACAACAATAACAATAAGGGGGCTATAGTAACAATAGCAATAAGGGGATACACTAGTATTATAGGGACCTAGCTTTCCCCTCTCCTTAAAACAAGTGTTGTTCTCAATTACTGAGTAGTTTTGGATGCATCTATATAAAATTATCATCCTCCCATGTCAAATCTTTAGCAAGTAAGTTCTTCCACTTGATGAGATACTCTAAAACTGATTGATTTTGTACCTATCGAGTTCTTGTTTCTGTGAATTCTTGAGGTTCCAATATGATTTTTCCTTCTTCGTCAAGTTCTATAAATGTTTTTTGAATTGGGAGCTTGTCACCTATAACCTTCTTTAACCATGAATCATGGAAAAATGGGTGCACTCGGGAAGAAGCAGGAAGCTCCAATTTGTATGCCATATTACCAATCTTTTGCAACACCTTGTAAGGACCATAATACTTTGGGGATAATTTATTATCCTTCTTATCTTTCTTGAGGGACATTTGTTTGTATTGTATCCATAAAAATATCGAGTCGTCTACATCAAAATTTATTTCGTTTCAATGTTGATTTTCTCGTTGTTTCATTCAATTCCGCGCCAAGGTGAGGTTATCCTTTAAGATTTGGAGAAATTGTTGTTGATTCTCGATGTGATGTTCCACTGCTTGAACATTATAATTTTCTCTTAAATATGATGTGATGGATGGTGGATGATATCCATAAAGTTCCATAAATGGGGTCATTTTTGCTGTAGTATGGAAGGAAGTTTTATACCACCATTCAGCTAGAGGTAACCACTTGAGCCATTGTGTTTGTTTATCATATACAAAGCAACGAATATATCCTTCCAAACATTTGTTCACTATCTCCATTTTCCTATCATATTGAGGAGTATATGATGAGATATGAGCTAACTGAGTCCCCAAATAAGAAAATTATTCTATCCAAAAATTTCCGGTAAAAATTGGATCTCTGTCTACAATGATCTTTGTGCTTCCATGTAGCTTTTGAATTGTTTCTATAAATGGAGTAGCAATTGTATTGGCTTTAAATGGATGAGATAATGCAAAAAAGTGTGCATACTTGGTTAGTTTGTCAACTACCACCATGATGACATTATTTCCTTGAGACTTGGGTAAACCTGTGGCAAAATCGATTGAAACCTCCTCCCAATGTTGACTTGGAATGGATCAAGTTTGTTACAGAATTGCGGTCTTAATTGTGTCAACTTTATTTTTTTGGGAAACCAAACATTCTGCCACAAAATTTTGAATATCATATTTAAGGCCATCCCAAAAACAAGCCTTCTTGACCCTATGGTAGGTTTTTAAAAATCATAAGTGCCCTCCTAAGGGACATGTGTGCAATTCCAAAAGAATATTTTGTTTGAGTTGGGAATTCTTACAAAGATATTAGCAATCTTTGTACCATAATGAATCATTTTCCAGCTAAATGTTTCAGATGTACTAGGACCTTTCTACAAATTTTGAATGAGTTTCCACCCCTCTTCATCATTATTCAATTCATCCCTTGCTTTGATTATCCACGAGGGTTGGATAATAGAAATGGCACAAAGTGTTGCTTCCACATCCTCATCCTTTCTTAAGAGTGCATCTATAACAAAAAATTTCTTCCATTTTTTTAGATGATTTCAAAGTCATAACCTATCATCTCTGCGACCCGTTTTTGTTTCTCTTCTGAAGATAATATTTTTTCCAAAAAGTAAATAAGACTATCATGATCTATTTTTATCATGAAGTGTCTTCCTATTAGGTAATATCATTATTGTTTTAGTGCATGTAGTGTTTCCAACATTTCCTTCTCGTAAATAGATTTCCGTAAATAATTTCCTTTGATTCATTAGGGGAATTTTGAGGTCTAAAATGGGCCTCCTAAGAAAAATGTACAGCTAAAATAATGTTTATAATAATCAATAGGATTCAAGATGATGATGTCAACCATGGGGGATTATTCACTATTAGTATGAATCTTAATCGCAAGCATACGAAAAAAGACCACTTTAGCTGTGCATAACAAACAACCCTAACAACAAAGATGGCTGCCAATATCTTTAGATCTGCAATTATTTTACCAAGATGAATGCTGCAAAAATCTTGATCTATGCATTAAAAGACATTAAGCAGTAAATAAAAACAAGAGTTTCTTCATGCATCCAATAGACAAGACAAGAATATGTTTAATGAATTTTGTATTAATAGCACCTGGGAGGAGAACATACAAGGATGTTACCAGTCCTCCTCAATGGAGTGGGTTCTTGTAAGTCCTCAACACTTCAGATCTAAAATCCCTCTCTCTTGATGGTGTAGAAAACCTAGACAAAAAAATCAAACTCTAAGGGAGCTCACAAGAAAAATGGTAGCAAAATATGACAATAATGGTGGATCAAAGTCAGACCAAAAGTATAGATGTAGAGTGATCGTTAGGAAACAAAAGGTAGTGAATGAATGGAAAAAACCTTCTATTTATAACAAAATATTGGGTTAGTCTCGATATTTGTGCATAATCCAGATCCAACTTTTATGGAATATTTTATTATATTTGTTGGAGGGAAAAAGAATTTGACTTGGGTCAAATCCCTTTATTTGTAAATAATAAATAAATAAATGATTTATTTATTATTTTAAGGATAATATAGTTAATTAATAATCGGATAAATAGTAATTTATTTAATTATTCTTAATGATTTTAGTCACATTTACCAAAGATAATATTTAAATAAGGTTTAAATAATTATTCCTAGAAAATAATAAGATAAATAATGATTTATCTATTCAATTTTTCTTGTTTTAAGGTTAAATGTATTCGGGAATATTAATTAAGCTGTTGTTTAACTAATTATTCCTTGAAGAATCAAACAAATGTAGATTTGTTAATATTTCCTCATGTGTTTTCCTATTTAGATCGCCGTAACAACAATCATAGTTTATAAATTCGCTACCATAATAATTACACCTATGGTAAAATTGGTCTTATATTAATATTACTTAGGTCCATCTAATAATATTGATTTAGATAATAAAAAATAGTATAACTATTCACCATTAAGAATGCGTAAAGTTTAAAAAATAGTAAAATAATAAAACTACTTTTTCAACTCGTATTTTCAACTTATATCCCTAATTTTTTACTCAAATTTCGAGCGGGAATACTCGTTTGATGAAAAATTTAATTCCTCAGCAAACGAGAACCCATGTTGCATACTTTTGATGGACCATTTTACACAAAAAATGAGAAATACATAAAACAATGTGATTACAATCACGTTTTTTATGTATTTCTCATCTTTCGTGTAGAAAAGTCCATCAAAAGTATGAAACATGGGTACTCGGATGAGGAATTAAATTTTTCATCCAACGAGTATTCCCACTTGAAATTTGAGTAAAACCCTTAGGGAGTTAAGTTCAAAATAAGAGTTGAAAAGGTAAGTTTTTATTTTTTCCCTCTAAAATTTGATGATGTAATCAGAAATTATTTTATTATTTCTACTATTATTTTATAATTTCCTTAGGAGGTGCATTTTAGACCTCAAAATTCCCCTAATGGGATGAATTTTAAAAGAAGTGTGTCTTCCTTGTTGCATTAAAAACGCACCAATTCCATTTCCCGAGGCTTGACATTCCACAATAAGACTGGTGTTTGGCACATTGCCTCTTTAATATGTTCAAATGACTTAGTGGCTTCTAGAGTCCAAGAAAATGCATCTTTCTTCAATAATGATGTTAGACATGTCGATATTCTCCCATAATTCTTAACAAAATTGCGATAATACCATACTAACCCCATAAATCCTCGAAGATGCTTTATGGTTGTGGGGATTTTCCATCCCTTCATGAATTTAATTTTGTTAGGGTCTACATTCACACCCTCATGAGATACAATATGACCCAAATATTCCACCTCCTATACTCCAAAGAAAATTTTTGAGGTTTTTGCATATGATTATTTCTACTCCAATAGTTTGACCACCTTGTCAAAATGTTGAACATGATCCTTCTAAGACTTGTTGTAGATTAGTATATCATCAAAAAATACTAACAAAAGTTTTCTAAGGAAGGGTTTGAAAATAGAATTCATCAAACCTTGAAATTTGGAAGGTGCATTAGTAAGGCCAAAAGGCATGACAAAAATTTCATAATGAACCTCATGAATTTTGAATGTTTTTTTTCAAAATGTCTTCAACCTTCATTTTGATTTGATGATATCCAAAACGAAGATCCAACTTGGTGAAGTAAATTTCTCCATGTAATTCATCCTATAATTCATCAATGACATGGGGATGAAAAAATTGTCTTTAATAGTGAGCTTTTTGAGCTCCCTATAATCCAGACACATATGCCATGATCTATCCTTCTTGTGCACCAATACTACTGGAGCCGAGAAATAACTTTGACTAGGTTGAATTATACTAGCCTCTAGAATTTATGCAACCATATGTTCAATCTCACTCTTTTGAACATACAGATACATCTAAAGCCTAATGTTTGGAGGAACACTTCCTGGAATCAAATGAATAGTATGATCATGATCATGAATAGGTGGGAGTTCTTTGGGAATCTCAAACACCTTGGAATGATTTTCCAATACTTTTTGGAGATGTGGAGAAATAGATGATTTTGATGTTTGAAACTTTCGGGAGCATAATTGTGAAATTACACCTCATTGTTCTTTATTTAGAAGCTTTGTCATGACATTAGAGCTGATTATATTTCCCATCTTCCCTATGATCCCCTGTAATTCAAATTCCTTTCGTTATGAATTTTTTTGAAGAAAATTTCTTGAAAATTAAAAGCTACCATCCCTAAATATTGTAACCATTTTACTCCTATTAAAACATTAGCACCACCAATTGGAATGGAAAAAATTCGACTGTTTAATACATATTACCCTGATGGTTAGCTTGATATTATGGCACTTTCTAGAGAAATTTATAGCTCCTCCATTTGCCACCATCACTTAACACTCTGATGCTGGGTATAGGAATAAATTCAATTCCTTGGCTACCTTACAATGAATAAAATTATGGGTACTACACGAATCAATCAACACTATTACATTTTTCTTCTTGATATGTCCTTTTATCTTGAGAGTTTGAGGAGTGCTAATTCCTGCGAATGCATTATAAGATATATCGGATTCATTTCTACTTCCTAAAGGGTTGTTTCTTGGTGTATATCCTCTTCTTTTGAAGTTTCTTGCTCCTCATTATGATCTACCTAAAATAATTTCCTCTTAGAATAGTTATGACCTTTAGTGTATTAAATATCACAACTATAGAAAAACCATTTTTCTCTTTTTTCTTCCAATTGTTGTGGTGTCAAACTTGTAGGTTCTAGAAGTCTAGGAGTAGCAACACTTCCATATTTATTGATGTGAGTGGTACGATTCCTTGTCTCCATAATTTCGCTTTCAATTTCTCTTGCCAACTTGAATGCCTTCTCTAATGAATCATGTTCCAAAAGGAAAACCTCATGTTGGATGTTATCTTTTAAAGTCCCTATGAAGACTTTAATCCAGTGCTCCTCTAGAATATCCTTTACCCTTATATTCAATTTTTGGAAGTCCTCAATGTGCTCCACCATTGAACTGTTTTGTTTGAGATTTATTAATTCGATGAAGAAGGTGTTTCTCTTTGTATCCTCATAATGTGCTATCATTTCCTCCATAAGAATTGAGCAACTGAGAATTTTTTTACGAGATAAAATCCATCGATACCATACAAATGTATTTTTTTCTAAATATAAAGTTGCAATACTTACCTTTTATGTGTTTTGCACATTATGGATATTAAAATATTGCTCCATCTGTAGTATCCATGTTACAGGATCCTTGCCACCAAACTTCCTCATATCGATATTTGGAGTATGGTGGGTTTTTAATGCGATGTTAGAGTTTATGAAATCATAATTAACATTTATTTTTCTCTCATCATGAGTTTCCCCTAATACCTTTTCTTCGTTAGGAATCATTTCTTGTAGAAACTTTGTCAAACCTTCCTTCAAATCTTCCATGCCTACTTTTGGTTTTTATTCAATACCATATATCTTAGATTCCATGCCATTCTTCAAACCATCCATGCCATTAAGCAAGCCATCTATATTAGATTCCACACAATTCATCTTATCTTCCATGCCTTTCTTAAAACCATCCATTTTAACTTCCATTTCATTTTTTGTTACTTTTTGCGAGAGTGACATTTGTTGCAGTTGGTATCATAATTTTGATATATCACTTCCTCTTCATGCGTCATAGTAGAATTTTCCTAGGACTTAATGGGTATGGAATTATTTTTGGGAGGAATTTTAGAATCCAGTACTTATATCTATGCTTCAATATGACCTTGGAATCACTTCAAACTTAATTTTCAAAAAAACGTTATGCAATTTTAAGAAACAAATACACACCCTTTTATTTATTTTTAGGAGGTGTATATTGAACCTTAATTATATCTGTGATTTCATATCATCAATATCTGAAATTAAGTCGTGTAGTATACCTCTGAGTCTTCTTTCCAATTTCATAGGTAAGCCCTAATTTGGGTTATTCAATACAAAGTTATGATCGATCTCCCACAATGACCTAATTATGGCCTATTTCAGTAGAGCTAACTTGTATGGCATTCCATGTTTCACTCTTCGGCTTTGACATCGATACACAAGAAACTAAAATCCGACAAATTTTGACTACTTTTATAGAATTGCAATCTGATGCATGAAACAAATGTTATGATGATTTTCCCTTGGTCACTTGTTTGAGGTGAAATTCTGGAGCCTGCAAAAACCTTGAATTCCACAGATCATATCTCCGAAAATATTGCGACCAAGGTTTGGAATTTTTACAAAATGTGTCTCCATATTTCGGCTCAAATGGGTTTTGTTTTTATCTTCTGAACCTTCGCAGAAAAAACACTATCGTAAAAATTCCAAAATGGCTTGTTTGCAATAGCGAAACCCTAGAATCCAAAGTTTTGATACCAAATGTTATGAAACCATATAACAAAATAGAAGAAAAGATAGATTAACACCATAGAAATTAGCCTCTTCGAGGGGGAAATCCCCTTTACATTACATAAATGAACAATTCTTGGATGATACAATGAAAAAACCTCCTTTCTATATATAGGAGTCCAATGGGTCACAATATAATCCTAGACGACATAACAATAACAATGTAAGGGAACAACAATAAAATTAGTGGGTTTCTATGGGGCACAATAATAATAATATGGGGACTATATGGGAACAACAATAAAGAAAAGGGCGATATACTAAAAATAACAATAAGGTGATACATTAGTATTATAGGGACCTAGCATGGGAAGAACAAAGGGAGACACATTTTTATGTTGACCAAATTTCTGCCATAGCAAACCAGCTTGAAAGTATTGAAGTAGAAGGATTGGAGAGACTAGCATGTGGGCCATCAAACATCCTAGTGAATTAGAGAGCTCCATCATAAGATAGAGATCATAATAATTTTGTGAGAGGGAGGAGATACTTGTAGGGAAACTGAGGAAAGGAACCCCCCGTGTCTTGAGTATTTAAGCTCCATAGCTCAAAGGGCTCATTACAAGAGAGTTAGCATTGTATTCCTCATACCACCAGCACCCAATAAAGGGAGTTCTCTCCATTTGTTTCTATTGGGTTTCTTCTCCATTTAAGTATTTTTTTCTTGTTTTTTTTGTATTTAAGTTCATGTTATTGTATGCATTACTTACCTTATGAGTTTTGTATTACATTTTTTTACTATGTTCATTAACAACATCAACATCTTCTCTATGATATTCTACAGGTAGAAATAAACTACTACAAATGTGTCTTTTGGTACAGTTCTGAAGAAAAAACCACCACAAAGACTTCACACCCTAATCCTTTTATTATAGATCCAATTCTCCACGTATTTATCTTTCATGGATTTGGGACTCTGCGCCCTAATCCTTTTATTATAGATCCAAGACTCCACTTCTTTATCTTTCCTAGATTAGGACTCTACGCCCTAATTTCCATGGCTTCTCATCTAGTATGATTTGAAACTTTATGCTTCACCTTAATGTACTGATTGTGAGATCATACCCATTTGATGGTTCGTTGGTAAGCACTTGTCCCAAGACCTTCACACATTACAATCTCATAGATCGAAGGAATTAAATGACTTTCATAATTAACTTATTCACATTTTACCAAGGATTGTGCATGACTTCCACAGTCATTTTGGTGTTGGAAAAATTACTTCTACACTCATTTATAACTCGTGAATCCTTGTTGGTAATGACCAAGTCCCCTGCCACATCTTTCTTAGTACAACATTAAGCATATATAATCATGAAAATAATGTATCTTTAGATCATAATTAACCATATGTTCCACATAGCCATGATCATCCATGGAGATGTGTGTCTCAATCCTCAATAAACATCCATGTAATACACCTATGGCAAAACTAGGATACCAAAAGAGAAAACATCGATAATATAAACTTAACGAAAATCAGTCTTTATCATAAGCATGTAGAAATCGTGTGACCTAAAACAGGTCTATAGCATACAAGTATATACATAATTCTGACATGCATACTATTTATATCATTACATAAAAATCATCCTCTTCAAGTGTCATGAAAGTTATCTCCCCAAGAAGGGACATTACATACTCCCCTTCTTGGGCTAAAATTGGCTCACAGTTTTTTCTACTTTCATAAGATACTTAGTTATTTTCGATTATCATATCACTAAGGTGGTAACATTATGTATATTTATTTGATTTATTTTCCTTCATGCCAATCCATAGTTTAATATTTGCTAAATTGGAAGCAACTCCATGAAAACCAAAACATATGTTAGGTCCTTATATTACAAGTATAGTCCCTTATTGTAGTTAGTGTAACCCCATTATTGTTATTGTTGTACCCGTGTAACCCCCATATTGTTATTATTGTGCCCTTACATTATTATTGTTAGGTCGGCTAGGATTACATTGTGGCCCCATGGACTCCTATATATAGAAAGGAGGTTTTTCCATTTGTATCATCCAAGAATTGTTCATTCATGTAATGTATTGGAGGTTTCCCCCTCAAAGTGGCTTATTTATAAGGTGTTGATATCTCTTTTCTTCTATTTTTGGAGCTGGATTCATAACATTTGGTATTAGAGGTTTCATTGCTCCAAACAGGTCATCATTGAATTTTCGCTATAACGTTTTTTATAAGAAGGTTCAGAAGCTAAACTTTTTAGAGTGCAAAGTTGAAATCCTGAGTAAAAACTTTGCAAAATTTCAAATCTTGGTTCGCAATATGTTCAGAGATATGATCTGTGGAAGTTAGGGCTTTTTTAGGCATTCGAATTTCATCTCAAAGAGGTGATCGTGGAAAAATATTCATAACTCTTTCTCTGAGCATTGGATTTGAATTATGTAAAAATTGGGCAGAATCTCACGAAATGTAGGTAAATTTCTATCAATTTCAGAGCCGAAGGAGAAAGAAGTGACACGTGGAAATTCACACAAGTTCTCTCTACTGAACTAGTCCATAATTAGGGCATTGTGGGAGATTGGACATAACTTTGTCTTGAAGAAACCAAATTAGGTCAGAATTGTGCCATTCGAAAGAGGATTTAGAGGGATACTTCATGGCCCAATTTTAGATATTAAAGATCTACAATCACAGAAATAATTCAGTTTCAATATCGAGCTCCTCAAAAGCAAGAAAAGGGTGTGTATTGTTTTTCCGAGTTGCATAAGTCTTGTGTAAAAAAATTAGTTTGAAGTGATTCTAAGGGCTTATTGAGCATATATTTTAGTATTGGACTCTAAAATCCCCCCTAAAAATAATTCAACACCAATTAAGCCTTCATAAGGCTCTACTATGAGTCATGAAGACGAAGAAATACAACATGAAATATCAAAATTACAAGAGCAAGTGCACCTATCACAAAGAGCAACAAAAAATGAAATGGAAGTTGTTGATCATATCAGCATCCTATTGAAATTTTGATAAGCATCCTTGCTTAAACCTTTCAAAACCTCCTTTTTCCCTGAGAAATCCATATTCTTCTTATCGTTACCTTCCTATATCCCCACATTGCACTATAAAAGGCCGAAAATCCACGTTTGGAAAATATATAAGGCCTAGCCCCTTCGGTCCTAGCTCCTTTGACCTTTTTCCTCCCACATGACCTAGCTACGAGACCAAGGGCTAGTCCAATGGGTGCTTATCAAATATATGCATCGGGCACATTTTGAGGCGTCGATCTGTACAGATCGGACAACTTTTGTTCAATCTTCGTCGCGCGCGTAGTCCGCCTGACTTCCGTCTGATCAAATCGTAAAATCAACAGCCCAGAGTCTATCAGTCCTGGTGGTCCCTGTGCCCATTGTCCCAAAACTGCCCGGTATCTATCGCACCGCCTTCGGAGGCAGGCGGTATTTCTCAATATGGAGCGATGCCATACATTGTCTGCCGCGTGTCTCAAATTACGACCCAGAAACCACCCTCTATCACGCATTATTTTTCGACCATACACATGGAGTGATATGCATATCAGTCGTCCGATCTGAAGCTCTTCATCCAACGGTCGTCACACTCTGAAGCTGCACAAATGTTAGTCCAAGTCAATAGTGCTCCTGGCCCACCGTCTCAGCGCCCTCTGATGCGTGTTCCACCGTTGATCTCCTCCTGAGATCGAATGGTATAGATTTAACCCACGCCACACCATGGACCCCGTATCTCCACGTCATCATTCCATGTGCTCCCATCGTACATTCATCCATCTCCCCTACATATTCCTATTTAAAGGTCAAACGTCCATTATCTATGTTAAATTTCGTACATTCTGCCAACCTTTGCCAAAACATTTCTCTGCCATTTCTCTGCACTTTTCACCATCGTCCCGCACTGTTCCGCCATTTCATCATGTCGCGTTATTACACAGCCATCCCCACTGCATCGTCATCCCCATGCATTTGTTTTCTTGACGAGTTTGCGAGTTTTGCAGGTTTGCAGCGGCGGAAAACTATCATGATTCACAGTCTCAGTTACTATGATAGAGGACACATCAAAGGACCATTTTTCAGATCTGAATTATGGAGAAAGGCCTGGGAAGGTAAATCGACAAGACTTACATTAAAGAAGAAGGGTTAAAATCTGTCAAACCCTGCAGGGACATTCAAGGCGCCAATTTCGCAGATGAAGATATTAATGGAGCAGCAGAGAAATATCAGTGAATGATCGAGGAATTCAACGTTCAACATTGAATATTTTCAGTCGTAATTCAGAGTTAGAAGGTAGAAGGTACCCCTCACAGATAAAATACCACAAGGCTTTATTTTCAGCACCATTTGCTTTCAGGAAAGGACAGAATGTTTATATGATTTTATTGCCTTTCCGTGTTCTCGGAGAGATTTCTACTCGGTGCATTTATTTCAATTAGTAGGCCAATGAGTACAAACAAAATTACCAAGTCATCAAGCAGTATGGGTGTGCACGTATCCGCCATTTTTTTTTAATGAGACAATTAAATGTTCATCACCTACTCCCTTTTTCGAGCTTTCTGGTTCTCCTATAAAGCTCCCAAAGAATAGATGATTAAGGGTTCCAGATTTTATCAGAAAATTATGCAATGAAAGGATTTTGGTATATATTTTGTAGAATTTTTGTATGAAGGTTCAGAGCCCATAGGGTCTCTGTGAGGAGGAGTTCCATCTGTTAAAAGGGATTCTGGTCTTTGGTATTTCACAGTCTATAACTTTTTCTTATGTGTTATTTAAATATATCATTTCATTTCATCCATCTTTCCTGTATCATGTTTTGGAATGCGAGTGGCTCACTAATTTTTGGTATGGATTTATCCTAGTTGATACCCATATTCGGATTAGTCAAGCACTTTAAATATGGCTCATGCATGATATTCTATTCCACTATTCATCTAAACCATATTTCTGCTATATAAGTTTCTCTGGGAGGGTGTTTTTAAAACGCTATTGTCATGAATGGATTCTTAGATTGGTAAGCCCATTGCATGGTGGTATTGTGTATCCGGATATCAGCTCAATGATAACTAACATTCTCTAAATATTTCATTCACTACATACACCTTCTGATAACTCATTTCTGTGAGGTATTTCTGAATCGGCCCTCTTTATAGTAAGCTGTCTCTGAGTTTTATGTTGCTTTTATATTGGAGTTTTTCATGTTGCTTCTGCAATATTCTTTCTTCTGTGTCAGTTTCTGAAGGTCTTGGTCCCATTCAGACTTATTTTCCTTGTTTTACAAGAGATAGCATGAGAGATTTTTACTGATAACTTCCTCTGTTATACCATATGCTCCTTGCTAATATAAGATGTCCTAGGCACTGGTCTATCACAAATCTAGGCTGTCTCTAGGAATGACAACAAAATTTTTGAAGAAAGGTGTGGAAAATAAGATGGATGGTTTGAAGAAAGGCATGGAAGCTAAGATGAATGGTTTGGAAGTTAAGATGGATGGCATGGAAGTTGGCATTGAGGTTGGGATGGAAGCTAATATGGATGAAATGGAAGCTAAGATCGATGAAAAATTGGAAAACATGAAGAATGATCTAAAAGTAGACATCGAAGGTTTGGAAAAGTTGATACAAGAAATGTTTCTTAATGGCGACAAGATAGTAGAGGAAACTCATGATGAGAACAAAATAAATGTTAATAGTGATGTCATAAACTCTAATTTTGGATGGAGGAACCACCATATTCCAAATATGGATATGAGGAATTTTGATGGCAAGGATCCCGTAACATGGATACTACAGATGGAGGAATATTTTGTTCTCAATAATGTGCAAAACACACAAAAGGTACGCATTGCAACTTTATATTTAGAAAAAAATACATTTGTATAGTATAGATGGCCTTGCTCCCATAAAAAAATTGTCACTTGGTCAATTTTAATGGAGGAAATGATAGCACATTATGAGGATACAAAAAGAAATACCTTCTTTAGCCAATTGATAAATCTCAAACAAAAGGGTTCAATGGTGGAGCACATTGAGGACTTCGAAAAATTGAATATAAGGGTAACATATATTCCAGAGGAACACATGATTGATGTCTTCATAGGTACTTTAAAGGATAACATCCAACATGAAGTTCGTGTTTGGGAACCTGATTCATCGGAAAAAGTATTCTAGTTGGAAAGAAAAATTGAATGTAAAATTATGGCGACAAGGAAGCCTACCACTCACATATATAAAGATGGAAGTGTTGCTTATCCTAGACTTCCACAACCTACAAGGTTGACACCACAACAATTGGAAGAGAAAAGAGAAAAAGGGCTTTGCTACAGTTGTGATTGAAAATACACTAAAGGTCATAAGTGTGCTGAGAAGAAATTATTTTACATAGATTGTGAAGAGGAAGAATAAAATGAACAAGAATCTTCAAAAGAAGAGGATATACACCAGGAAGCAACCCTAGAAGAAGAAGAAATGAGTCTAACCATATCATGTGATGCATTGGCATGAATTACCACTCCTCAAAATCTCAAGATAGAAGGACATATCAAGAAGAAAAAGGTAATAGTGTTGATTGATTCAGGTAGTACCCATAATTTTATTCATTGTGAGGTAGCCAAGGAATTGAATTGTTTCCTATACCCAACACCAGAATGTCAAGTGATGATTGAAAATGGAGGAACTATAAATTTCTCAGGAAAATGCCATAATATCAAGCTAGCCATTGGGGAATATGTATTGAATAGTCCAATGCTTTCCATCCCAATGGGAGGTGTGGATGTTGTACTAGGAGTACAATGGTTACAATCCTTGGGGACGGTAGCTTTTAATTTTCAAGAAACTTTATTGAAAATTTTTTCAGAAGGAAAGGAAATTGAATTACAGGGTATCGCAGGGAGCCAGGAAAGATAATAAGCTCTAATGTCATGATAAAGCTTCTGAAGAAAGAGAAACGAGGTGTAATTGCACAATTATGCTCACTAGAAGTTCTAACATCAAAATCATCTATTTCCCCAAATCTCCAAAATGTCTTGGATAATCAATCCAAGGTGTTTGATACTCCCAAAGGACTCCCACCTATTCATGATCATGATCATGCTATTCATTTGATTCCAAGAAGTGTTCCTCCAAACATCAGGCCTTATAGATATCCTTATGTCCAAAAGAGCGAAATTGAATGTATGATTATAGAAATGTTAGAGGCTGGTATAATTCAACCTAGTCAAAGTTCTTTCTCTGCCCCAGTAGTATTGGTGCACAAGAAATATGGATCATGGCCTATGTGTCCGGATTATAGGGAGCTCAATAAGCTCACTATTAAAGATAAATTTCCCATTCCTATGATTGATGAATTATTAGATGAATTACATGGAGCAATTTATTTTACCAAGTTGGATCTTCGTTCAGGATATCATCAAATTAGAATGAAGACTGAAGATATTCCGTAAACATCATTTCGAACTCATGAGGGTCATTATGAAATTTTGGTCATGCCTTTTGGCCTTACCAATGCACCTTCTACATTTCAAGGGTTGATGAATTCCGTTTTCAAACCCTTCCTTAGAAAATTTGTGCTAGTACTTTTTGATGATATACTAATCTACAACAGGTCTTGGAAGGATCATGTTCAACATGTTGACAGGGTGCTCAAACTATTTGAGGAGAAACAATTATATGCAAAAACATCCAAATGTTTCTTTGGAGTACAAGAGGTGGAATATCTGGGTCATATTGTATCTCACGAGGGTGTTCAGGTAGACCTTAACAAAATTAAAGCCATTTAGAAATGGAAAGTCCCCACAACCATAAAGCAGTTGCATGGATTTCTTGGGTTAATAGGGTATTATCGCAATTTTGTTAAGAATTGTGGGAGAATAGAAACACCTCTAACAACATTATTGAAGAAAGATGCATTTTCATGGACTCCTGAAGCAACTAAGGCCTTTGAACATCTTAAAGAGGCAATGTGCCTAGCACCAGTTTTAGCTACACCAGACTTCACAAAAACCTTTATTGTGGAATGTGATGCCTCAGGAAATGGAATTGGTGTTGTTTTAATGCAATAAGGAAGACCCATTACTTTTGAAAGTCGTTCAATCAAAGGAAATTATTTACAAAAGGCTATTTATGAGAAGGAAATGTTGGAAATACTACATGCACTAAAAAAATGGATACCTTACCTAATGGGAAGACAATTCAAGGTAAAAAATAATCATGATATTCTTAAAAACTTTTTGGAACAAAGACTATCTTCAAAAGAGCAGCGAAAATGGGTCACAAAGATGTTGGGTTATGACTTTGAAATCATCTACAAAAAAGGGAAGCTAAATGTTGTTGCATATGCACTCTCAAGAAAGAATGAAAAGGTGGAAGCATTACTTTGTGCCATTCCTATTATCCAACCAGATTGGATAACCGAAGCAAGGGATGAATGGAAGAAGGATGACGAAGTGTGGACACTCATTCAAAAGCTACAGCAAGATCCTAGTACATCTGATACATTTAATTGGAAAAAATATTCCTTATGGTACAAATATCACTTATATATTTGCAAGGATTCCCAACTAAAACAAAATATTCTTTTGGAATTGCACACTTCTCCTTTAGGAGGACACTCTAGATTTTAAAAACTTACCACAGGGTGAAGAAAGAATTTTTTTGGGATGGCCTTAAATCTGATATTCAAAATTTTGTGGCAGAATGTTTTGTTTGCCAACAAAATAAAGTTGACACAATTAAGACCCCGGGTCTTCTACAACCTTTATCCATTGCAAGTCAATGTTGGGAGGAGATTTCAATGGATTTTATCACAGGTTTACCTATGTCCGAAGGAAGGAGTGTCATCATGGTGGTAGTTGATAGACTTACCAAGTATGCACACTTTTGTGCGTTATCTAATCCATTTAAAGAAAGTACAGTTGCTACGGAATTTATGGAAACAATTCAAAAGCTACATGGAAACCCGAAGATTATTGTAAGTGATAGAGATCCCATTTTTACAGGAAATTTTTTGACAGAATTATTTTCTTGTTTGGGTACTCAACTAGCTCATAGCTCATCTTATCATCCTTAATCTGATGGCCAAACAAAGATAATGAATAAATGTTTGGAATGATATCTTTGTTGTTTTGTATCTGATAAGAAAGCACAATGGGCCAAGTGGTTACCTCTCGCTGAATGGTGGTATAACACTTCCTTCCATACTGTAGCAAAAATGACCCCATTTATGGTACTTAATGGATATCATCCACCATACATCACATCATATTTAAGAGAAAATTCTAAGGTTCAAGCAGTGGAAGGTCACATCGAGCATCAAAAAAAAGTTCTCCAATTCTTAAAGGATAACCTAAATTTGGCACAAAATAGAATGAAACAATAGGTATATCAACATCGCAATGAGAGAAGTTTTCATGTAGGAGATTGGGTATTTTAAGCTAGCCATACAAACAAATGCTCCTCAAGCAAGCTAAGAAGGATAATAAATTATCACCAAAGTAATATGGTCCTTACAAGGTGTTGCAAAATATTGGTACTATGGCATACAAATTGGATCTTCCTGCTTCTTCGCGAGTGCATCCTGTTTTTCATGTTTCATGCTTAAAAAAGGTTATAGGGGAAAAACATCCAGTTCAAACAATATTGCCAGAACTTGATGAGGAAGGAAAAACCATATTGGAACCTGAAGCGGTCATGGAAACAAGAACTCGACAGCTACAAAATTGATCAATTTCAGAGTATCTCATCAAATGGAAGAGCTTACCCATTGAAGATTCTACATGGGAGGACGAGAATTTTATACAAAAGTACCCAGAGCTACTCAAGCATTGAGGAAAACACTTTTTTGAAGGAGAGGAGCATGTTAGGTCCCTATATTACTAGTATAGTCCCTTATTTTTTTTAGTGTAACCCCATTATTGTTATTGTTGTACCCGTGTAACCCCCATATTGTTATTATTGTGCCCTTACATTATTATTGTTAGGTCGGCTAGGATTACATTGTGGCCCCGTGGACTCCTATATATAGAAAGGAGGTTTTTTCATTTCTATCATCCAAGAATTGTTCATTCATGTAATGTATTGGAGGTTTCCCCCTCGAAGTGGCTTATTTCTAAGGCGATGATATCTATTTTCTTCTCTTTTTGGAGCTGGTTTCATAACAACATACCATTCTTAATTAGGTATAAAATATATATATATATTCCATATTAGGCATGTTTTGATGTAAAATTCCAAAGATTTCTATATCAAAATCAGCCATACAATTTATAGTACCATATCAAAATACTATTTTATGTAATTGATATGACATCTACTTAAGTTATCTATAATAATTTGATATTCTACATGTTTTTCTTTCTCATAGTCTTCATGAATCCTACATGTGTCATCTTCTTAGTTCTATAGTATGTTGAGATTTACAAGATATAAATAGCTCATAAATTAGTTGTATAAACAATAATGATGGTCCATCCCATTTCACAACCAAATTTTCATACAAGAAGCATAAAATAAGCTACATACAATTGTTAGTGAAACTACGGAACAAGACATGATGTCATATATAAAACCCACCCTTACATGCCACTTGATTTATGTATTCTCAATCCAATTTTCCCCTTTTTAATTCCATAAGACATTATTGCAGTCAAAATATTTAGGATCTACCTATAGTTTTTCTAAATGTTTACTATTTAGGAAAGATCACAATTTGAGGTTCATGGCACCATTTTGTTTTCAGTTTTTAAACTAACAAGTTAATGTGCCATACAATCCTCATCGACCCACTTTTGTATTATAGACCATTCTTTGAGTATAATATTCATTATTATTCACTTCACTTATTTTATAATCAATAATGAATGAATCTGTTAGAAGATATTCATTCCGAAAGAAAATTAATGATATATTTTTGAAAGCGACATGTAATCAAGAAAAATTCTCACAGTTATGCAAATTTGGTATCTATATTATTGAATCTACCTTGATAAAAGTAAGTCAATTTTTTTTCCAACTATAAAATCACACATGATTTCTATTAAGAAATTAATCAATTCATTTGGTTTCAGGTCTTATTCCTTACTATTAATGCATAAGCAAAAACAAGCTATGAAAACCATATATTTCTCAAAATATAAAGAATCTTTTGAATTTAAATAAGATATAGACTATCACAAAGGAATTTATGGCCTCCCCCCCTCCTCTCCCCCCCATTTTTAAGGAGAATTACCACACTCTCAAAATATTACAACCTTTTGTAGGACTAATAACTACTCATAGAACTCTACATCCAAGCACAAATCACTAAATCCAACAATCTCTTCTATTCCACATACAATACAATCATCCTAGGTTTCTAGATCATGAAAAAATTCTAATCCATTAAAATATGACGTCACTCTCCTTCAATTTCTCCCTAAAAAATGTCACAAGCACATATTCTTGTAAAACAAGAACTTTAATAAGATTTTCATTAATCACATACCTTTTTCCTTTAAGTTCAAATAAAAAAAGGTATTCACCACATAACATGTTTATCTTCTAAACATGTTATTCTCTTAACAAATTACAAGTTAATCAAATTTCAAGAAATGAGTTTTTCAAGTTCATAAATAATATGAATTTTGACTCGATCACCTAAAAAACAATACTTTAGAGCAATTCATGAATTCAATAGTTTATTTAATTTAGTTTAAATAAAATTTAACCAATATGCAATTGACAAAATTATTAAGGAGACTATTATGGCTTTCCTAGATCTAATTTGTCTTAAGCCAATAGAAAATATATTTCATCAACTTATCACAATATTTTTATTTTACATATCAAGAATTTGAAAATAAATTTAATTCTACTTAAATCTAACACATACAAAAGAATTGAAATAATAGAGGATAGATACCTAGTTGACACTTGATTCCATATATAAAAATCAGTTATTCCAAACATCCTAAACCAGCTAATGATGTTCACTATACCAATCTCAGTATCTTCATTTCCAATAAAATGAAAATAATGGATTTAAATCTCAAGAAAATTAATGTTACAAAACTCTATCCATTTAACTTTAATTACACATAATAAATACTTCTTAATCATGTATATTCTATTTTATCAAAATAAAGTTTTCAGTCTAACCAGAAGA
This sequence comes from Pinus albicaulis, assembly GCA_034641835.2. Taxonomy (NCBI): domain Eukaryota; kingdom Viridiplantae; phylum Streptophyta; class Pinopsida; order Pinales; family Pinaceae; genus Pinus; species Pinus albicaulis. The sequence goes on from CM076581.1 coordinate 1,394,776,915, forward strand.
ATTACTTAGGTTATAGATATATGTTAGTATGGATTCCACACCCATATGTTACTTTAATCCTGCACTCCAATCGTCATTCGGCACCTATAATTCGCTTCCCCTCCGCCAAACCCACGTCCCATCCTCGAGCTCCACCCGCACCGTTGATCTCGCTCATCGAGATCTGACAGTTAGAAACACATATCACATGGTTCTTGTTGCCGAAGGTTAATGCCCGCAATCTGCGTGAAATGGGTTGTTTAGCCCAAGACACATGGTGGCCAGTTTGTGTTATCGCGTAGCTCCGGGCCAAAACCGTTTACCGCTGATTGCTCGCGGGATAAACCACGGTGGTTTTGCGAAACCACTTTCCTCCTTTGTGCACCAAATTCCATTTTTCGCACTCCCATTCAAATTTCTTCATGATTTCACCTCTGAAATCATTCCTCGGTACCTCGTTTCCTCTGCAAATTTCCCATAAACCCTAAAAAACCCACAAAATGTAGTTAAATCCAATCCCGTAGGTTTTAAGTTCAATTTTTTTTGTGTTTTTGCAGGTTTAATGGTAGCCAAAGGCCAAAGAGGCATTTAAAATGATGAATAACCTCTAGATGACGTTCCAAAGGCAAAAAACATATTAAAAGGGTCAAGGATTTACACAAAGGAACTAACCCTCGATGTGCCATGATCATCGATGGGTTATAAACCCTTCTGCCATGAAGAAACCTTGCCTTCACACAAAAACAACTACAGTCAGAGAAGAAATGAAAAACAGGAAGGTTAAAGGGTTAAAAATATAGATCAAAGAATAAACAAAGAATTATCCTTTTAAACAGTGACTAAAGATAAAGGATAAAGGAATAAAGCAGTTATAAAGCCGAAAGAAGCAAAAAGATAGTGAGGTAGATTATTAAAGCTAAATCAAGGTTAAAGACCTAATACAGAAGTTTGATGAATAAAACAAAGATAGATTACCCAAAGACAACTTCGGATAACTCAAACAGAGAGGCAATTACTCCTTCAAAGACAAATTTTCTACCTACAACATTATTTCTTTCAATAAAGGAATCAGATAGTTATTACACAATTAGAGATTTTTTTGAAGCAGCTCAACAGTTATTACAAAGTTATTACTAAGCCTTAAAATTCAAAAATTTCAACTAAAAATAACTCAAAAGTTATTATTTCAGAGTAACTCTTTCAGATATTTTTTCCTTGGGCCTTGCATGGTCTCAAAGGTCAAAAATCATTAACTCTATAATAAATAACATTTAAAACACCCTAGGTTAGCATCACCTCCTCATTTTGCATATAAATTGCATATGAGCTTCATTTCAAATGTTGGTTACTTGATGTTATTGGACTGATTTATGCTGCTAGGCTAGTTGAGGAATGGTATACTGAACCAAAGAAAGCTTTGAATTGTAGAGAGCTATTGTACATGGAGTGATGTAATTGGTTTGATCATCAATAATACATGCATGTTCACAGGACCATTGAGCTATATCAGTGGTGAAGTCTTCCTAATTGTTATTGTTTCTCCTTATGTTCATATTTCTATGTAAAGAAGCAGAAGTTTAAGATTAGGATTTGTTGTTCAACACCCTATTTCTGTCTGTATTCCTTATGTTTATTTTTTCTTTTGCAAGGTCTGATTAGAATATTCTTAATTTCCTTCTAGTTACATCTAGCTTGTTATCTTGGAAATGATTCAATAGAGTGAAACCAAGGAAATTTTGGTGAGCCCATGTTCCTTTGAGTAGGACTTGAGATATTGTTTTAGGATATTTATTTAAAGTAAACTTATTAGAGTCTAAACTAGTGAGGTCTATGGTGTGCCCTGCCCTTTGTTCTGCCTTAAAATGTTGCTTTGAAGAGTCTTTGAGAGTTGTCAAAAGCAGATTATATTATTTCTGTTTGATCTTAGACCACCCTCGTTTTTGTCTTATATGTTTTCTTTATCTGAAAGTAGTCTTTTGATTGCTGGATTGTTGTCTGAAAGGTTGCTTATTAAAGTTTTTCCCAATAAGATTTATAGTTTGCCCTGTCCTTCAGCTTGCTCCAAGAAGTTACCTTAAAAGGCTTTTCTTATCTAAGTAGAGCTAGAATATTCTTAACTGACTATAGCTTTGCTGCCTTCACAACTTATTAATGTTTCATATCACAACCTAATCTAAAGAATCCATTTGATATAGTTAGCTTTCCCTAAGAAATCCCTTGCAGAATCTATGAGAAATTAAATCATTTTATGACTCCATTGCCCAATGGATTGATATTTTCTCACAGCCTATTTTCTCGGTTGAAACATTCCCTCAATCAGTCACGCCATTGATCCTTCAATCTATCATTTAATCCAACCAAAAACAAAACAAGTCCTTAGAACTTCATAACTGGCCTAAAATCATAAATGAAGAACATAAAGATATATCAATTAAACACCTTTATAGGGGGATCCCTCTCTGAATCCAGGAAGACTAGGTCCTAGGATTCCAAAACGGTTTTGATGTGGCCCTTGCAGTGTTTTTTCTTTCCATTCTTTGCAAATCACAGGGAGCCAACATAGTGGTGACCATACTGGGGAGACTATTGAGTAGTAAACATTTCAGATCCACTCAAACTCAGAAAACCTCATTAATTAAGATGAAACAAGTGTCAGCCAAGAATGGTTCTTGATTGTTGATGGTGGACAACAACCAGTCCTATAAAACAAGTAAAAATCCTCCACCTAGTGACTCTGTTGGTGTCCCGTGTTTTGATATTTTGGAAAATCAAAAGACAAGGCAACATCAGAACCAATCTTTAGAGTTCTAGGATCTAGTCCTCCTGTTCTCAGAGAGGGATCTCTCAAATATTTGTTTGCAAAGGTTTAACTTGTGTGCTTAGAGTATGGATTTTAGACTAGTTATTAAGTGTAGATGTTTGTTTGGTTGGATTGAGTTTGATACCGCAGAACATGAAAGGTCTAAGAAAGATAGACAGAAAGAGGAAATATCTGGTTCATTGGGCAATGGAGTTTAAATAAGGTCATGACAAACTCTTCAAGAGATATGGGATATCAAAGGGAAAATCTAACTTGGCCATAGGATCCTTTTGTTTTTGGAATGAAGTGAACATTAATGATTTGGAAGGAGAGGTTTAATTCTCAACAAAGGGAACTTGACGAACAAAACTTAACAATAAAGAAATATTTGGTAGACAGGGCTAACCATAAATTCTACAAACATTCTTTAAGAAAATAATGACTTCGAGACAACTTTTAAAATGAAATCTAAGATTCGGGGAACACCCTATTTCCTCAAATATTTTATTTTAAAGGACTTAGAAAACATAAAATATTCACTGATAATTGCAGTCATAGAAGAGGGAACACCTAAATAACATCTATGCTTAAAACTATAAAGACCTTCAAAACAACTGTTCAAGCAATGGAAAAGGGCAAGATCAAAACAGACCTCTCTGATTAACTTAAAACAATGGTACTTCAAAGGGAAACTTCAATAACAGCTTTCAAGTGATGGAAGACAAGCAGGGAAAACCATAAATCATGCTGAAACTAACTATTTGAGCTATTATAGAAATAAACAAGCATAAAGATTTAAGAGAAAGTTTAAAGCCTCTAAAATACTTCAACAGAAGAAAACATAAAACAGTGAAGGATGAACAGATCTAAGGTGCTTCCAGGAGTCATTTCTTAATGTAAAACTTTCAACCTACTGTAGTAAGAATTTATGAAACATAATGAAAACAGGGGAAAAACATAGAACAAATTTAGAATGCTTCACCAACAGCTAAGCTCATGGATCCAATGATAGAGCCTTCTCAGGAACATATATGCAACAACATTATCAAGGCATCTGAGACTTCAATTTTCTTTTCAACTTCAACAGACTTGTATATTTATTTCAGAGAGTTTCAATGTTACAACTTGTAATCAAACAACAACCAACCACAAAACCATCTTCTACTGTAGTATATATAGAAGGATGAGGAGGTGAGATCTGAAAAAAGATCTCAATTACAATTAATACAAAATTAAATGGCTCATTGGCCTTTGAGGGGTTCAATGAGGAGATCTACATACATATCCTCTGTATTAAATGATTTTTATAATGATTTCAAGCTCGGTAGGAGTTTTGTTGACCTTTGAGGCATTGTGTGGTGACGAAGTAACTCTGCAGATATTCTTTGCATTGAAGTTCCTGGCAGAAGTAGCTTCTTCAGCTATGTCGAGGCAATAATCTGATCATGATCAATAAATTCAACTCCTGATTGAATACTTTAAGGCATAGGTGGTGCTTTAATCGCTAGGAGGAATCAATTCGCCTCCATTTGTGGCGGTGGAGGGTTTCCTGTCGGTGAAACCCTTTGGATTTGTTTTGAATTCTGCTTTAACCCAGGGATTAGGTTTATAATGATCATTTTGGGCCATAATCCTTGTAAACAGTCCATTAAACCTCTGCTCTAATAATTTTCTGGTTTTTGGCACTGATACTCTTTTCCTGCGCTTGATCCATGTTTTCTTGCTATTGCGCAGGGCTGCATAGGGTCTGGAATGCATCAATGGTTCATGAAACATTGATAAATATGAAATTTTTAAACCCGGTGATCGATTTCCTTTGGTAAATCGAAAGCAAGAGAGTCGTCACCCTCTTCTTTCGAATTTTCTTCATTCGTAGTGAAAACCTTCGAAAACCTGCAAAATACAAACAAAACGTTATAAAATATTGCTTTTATTGGTTTTACTACATTTGGAATGCATGGAGGAAGCGTGGCCATTGGATGGCATCATCCAATGGTCCAGATTTATCGAGAGTGATCATGGAGTGAGTGAAAGGAAGATCAAATCCGAGCCGCCGATCTGCAAATATCGACGGTCAAGATTGAAAGGGGCGGTCAGAAGAGAAGGATGAATCTGAACCGTCGACCGCGCAGAGATCGGCGGTCGGGATCGGGCGATGGAAACTTAGCCGAGGGGAATCGTTGATTGGGCAACGGGATCAGGAGATGAAATATGGACCGTCGATCTGCATATCAGATCGACGGCGGAGATTGATTTCCTATGGTACGAAGGCTGGTTTATCGCGCGGGCACTTTGATTATACATCGGACACTTTCGAAGAGCGATAGTCGTTGGATGAGTGGGCCCAGATCGGACGGTGGAGATTGATTTCACTGGGCATCCTGGTCCAGACTATAATGCGCAATGGACGACAGTTGCACGGTAGTTTTCAAATCGTACAAGGGACATGCGTCGACCATCGTATGGAATCGCTGGCTGTCAGGGAAAAACTTCCCTTCGCTGAAGAGCGGTGCGAAAGAAACCACGTGGTTTTGGAGAAATAGCACATGGTTGGGGGGGGGTCCACAGGAATGGCGTGCTCCGCACCATCTGATCTGTGGAGCAGATTGACGGTGGATATTGCTCCATAATTTACACGGCAGGTTTTTAATAAAAATAATAAAACGATGGGTTTTTATAAAAATCAAAGGTTTATATGTTCCGGCGGGGAAATATAATTTTAAAAACTGGATAAGCGCCCAAGGGTCCTGCATTTGGTTTTGGCGCTCGGGTCTATGGATGGAAAAAGGGTCAAAAAATTAGGCCCAAGGGGGCTTAAGCCGAATACATAAAAATATGCATTTTTCATGATTTTTTAATGGTTTTTTGAAGGAAATTGAGGGTTCCGATAAAGCTAAGAAGGGGTCTTAGAACCTTATCAAGGGTTTTTATAAAGTGGAAAGAGGAAAAAGTGTAGGTTTTAACCCTGAACAGAAATTATCTACACACGAATCTTATAATAGAAAATAAACAATAGCAAGAGCATAAAACATAAAACAGATAAACACAGAGATTTTTCCCCTGGATCCCAAATCGGGACGACCAGCTTGATTTTTCATTATATTGCTTTTAGTGTTACAACACATATATATACATGCCGAAGCATACATAAACCCCAATCCATTAACCCTGGATTAGAACATAACCGTAGTTCCCTTGACCGGATCTACAAAATACCAGGGGCCGAAAACCATCGAACCCCAAAACCATGTGCAAAACCATGGGCGGATCCGCCTATGAGTGGGTCCGCACAAAAAACAAATTTTGGCCAGGGCGCTGCCCCGGACCCCAACGGTGGGGACTGCTTCGCCCCTCGTGACCCCCCAGCTACGCCCGATGCAACATACAGCGCGTGGGGCTAATCGTGGAAAGAATATAACACATACCCAATAAAAAGCATGAAATTTTGGGATTTTCATGGGGAATGGGGGAATAGAAAATGAGGTTAGTTTGGGAAGGAGGCAAAGGGAAAATGGGGTTTGCAGCAGTATTTTGGCTTTGGAAATCAGCAAGATTTCTGAATTCTGAAGGGAAACAGTAGTGAATATTATCCAAGGATGGGATATTATCAAAAGTCTTCAAGTATCAACAATTTTTAGTAATGAAATTGTTTCTTGAAGGCTATCCAACATCATTTAGCCACCATCTGATATGACAGAATTTTATGGGTGGCTAACAGACTCTATTGGGAAACTTACCCTATCATCAAAACATTCAACAATACCCAGTCAAGAATACTTTGTGAGTTAAGTATTTCTTTTTACAGTTTGGTTTGTGTCTTAACACTTTTATACCTCTAAAAACCTTTCTGACGTGTTTGGGTCCAAATCTTGGCTTCTAGAAGAACTCATACTAGATCCCATCTTGACCCAAATCCTCTTGCAATAGTTGACAATCCTGAAAGCATCCTTATGAAGTCTCCTACACCTAAAAACCCAACTATTGACAGACCAATCCAAAGAGCAATTTATTTCCCTGAGAACCTTATAACCTTGCAAAATACCCAAGTTGACTTACCTCATATAAGAAGCTTATCAAGAACCAAGTCACAAAGTGGTATAGACCAGATAAACCTTGAGCTTGTAGGATCACAACAAAGTAGTAGTAGAGAAGCCTCCCCTTCCACTCCTCCTGATCTCCATTTCCTCCATAACTTTGGCTTCTCTCATCCTAGATCTGCTCAACATCACTTAGCTAGTCCAAGTGCTTCCGCTACACCCACCCATACATCCACTGTTTAAACTAATCAACTTCATCACCTTCCTCCACATGTTAATCCCCCATTGTTTCCACAAATTCATATCATGGAAACATGGTATGCTCCCTTATTCCTTCCTTTACCTCTAGTTGCTCTACCACAGGACTATCAGTCCAATATTCCATTATATGATGCTAGTAGTCCTACTACATCTCAACAACATGTGGATAGAATGGATGACTACTTTGAAAGACAAGAAATAGATAACGAAACAGTTAAACTTAGAATGTTTTCTCAAAGTTTAGGGGGAGAAGCAAGAAAATGGTTCAAAGGATTAACCCCTAACAGGATTAATGATCTTCCTAATTTTCATCAACTGTTCCTAAACAAATGGGAAGTCAAGAGAAATCCCCTCCAAATCCTGTCAGAATACAATGACCTCAAAAGAAATGCTGGAGAGAGTGTCCAATATTATTGCACTAGATTCAATAGTGTTTACAATGCTCTCCCTCCACAAATGAAACCCCCACAAGGATTAGCCTTAATAAAGTTTCCTGAAGGATTTGATCCAGACATGTGTTATCAATTAAGGGATAGGGAAACCCTCACATTAGAAGATATGCAGAAAGGGGCAGTAAGTGTAGAAGCTAACCTAAATTCTAGAAGGGCTAGATTGAAATCAGAGAAAAAGGTTACCTATAAAGATGAAGCTGGACCCTCCACATCAGACTCCAAAATTGATAGTCTGGTTAGAACCATGGAGATGATGATGGAAATAATAAACATGAGTGAGATAGCTTATCCTAAAGAAAAACAAATAGCTCCTCAAAATAGAAACCAAAATCAAAACCAAAACTTTAGAAGGAATCCCCCTCAATTTAGACAAAGAGGCCCTGATCAGCATGTCAGAACTCCTTTATAATAGAATTATGCTGATGAGGATGAGGGAATGATTGAAGAAATAGAGGGAAATCACATAAAATTATTGGGAATAAATAATGAGGATATTGTTCCTGTTGAGATTGCAACAAGTTGAGGAGCTTAGTGGAAAGAAGTCGCCTTCACTAAGTGGGCCTGCAGGCTATTTTTGGCGCAAAGTCTATTTTTAGACATATGGATCATGTTCTATTAGTTGCAAGATGCTATTTGTCGATGGTTGGTCAAGTTAGAAAAAATAGATGGACTTCTATTTTTAGACATACTGGGTGGAATCTATATTTAGATTGCCAGTATAAAAATAGATATGTCAAATATTATTAGCTCTTAATAATATTTGGACTCTAAACATTATCTTATCCTCTTGGAGCACTTCAGTTCGAGTCACGGATGTGGCACATGCAGCTGACAGAAGGAATTACGCTATTTCTAGGGTTTAGTGGAGCTATTCCATGGTTGAATTCAGTTAGAACTCATGTGAGAGAGTTTGGTGGAGTTGATGAGACAGTTAATGGAGTTGTGTTCAGTTTAACTTAGTTGAGCTAGTTGTATCTAGTCTAACTGATTGATACAATTAGTGAGAGTGGTGTGAATTAAATATGAATTAATTCACTAATTATTAACTCATAAATCAACTAAAGAATATATCAGTTAACTGCAGTGCATGGACAGTTTCAGTGGAGACGAGTGAAGAGGTAGGTGAAAGAGCAGTGTGACTATCAGTTGTGACTATACTGGTGCATGAGATTTGCACACACATTGATGGAGATGCCAATGAGGATTTCGCAATACATACTAGTGGGATTCGAACCTGGATCTTGGTATTATCCATATTGGATTGTGCAGTAGAGGCAGGCTAACAGGTGGAGTAGATTGGAGCATGTGTTTTGTATGATCTGAGCTTGTGTAGTGTGTAACAATTGGAGATTGTACTGAGAGCTTGTGAAGAGTTTGTAAAATTATTTTTACATGATCTCTATCATTATAATATACATATATTTGGGGGTTTTCAGCTTTAATATTTCCCATAAATACTGTGTTTATATGTGTGATTGTTTATGGTTTTAATGTGCGCATGCGATTGCTTATATTTCCGTAAATTGATGATCAATAGTAGAAGAGGTTATGTATTATGCATGAAGCTCAAATAGTGTGTGATCAGGATAATCTCGGTGAATAATTTAACAGTTATTCAAATTTATACATGGTATCAGAGCGATATTGATCATTGGAGCAATTGCAGAACATTGAAGCAGTTGAGTTTTGTGCTGGTGGAATTCAAATTTGCAGCAGTGTTTTCTTGGTGTCAAAGTTGAGATGTCTTTCAACGGATTGCAATTGGAGTATGCCCTTGAGGGCTACTTGAATTATATTTCATGGAAGGACAGGATGGAGGCGGTGTTGGATGACAATGGGTTGAAGGAGTTCATAGATGCTGAAGTCCCAAAGCCTACTTCTAGCGATGCTGTCGTAATTGAGGCTTGGCAAAAGAAGACAGCAAAGTGTCAAAGGATTCTGTTGGAGGGAGTGAAGGATCACATAGTGTCCAGCCTTCATGGTAAGGCTTCTCCATTCCTGATGTGGAAAGCATTGACAAATTTATTCCAAAGAAAGAGCGACCAGAGGAAGTTGGCACTCAAGGATAAACTCAGAAACATAAAGATGGAGAAAGGCGACAGTATGGCCAAGTACCTCACGAAGTTCACCCAATGCAAGGATGAGCTGGGAAGTGTGGGGGTGACTGTAGATGATGAGGACTTAGTGAGCTTGGCTCTCCTTGGGCTTCTGAAGAGTTGGCATTCCTATTAGGACTCTGTCAATGGTCGGGAGAAATTGCCAGGATGGGAGCGACTCTGGTTGGATCTTGTGCAAGAGGAGATAAGGCAGAGTACCAGGGACAGATCGTCATCAAAGAACTCTGATGAAGAGAATTTCACTTTGGCTACCAAAGAAAAGAAGGGGAAGAGCAAGAAATCTTCTCATTCCGGTGCGAAAGGCATGAAGCAGGACATGTCCAAGGTGAAGTTCTTTCACTGTCACCAACACGGACATTACGCCACTAATTGTCCACAGAAGAAGAAAAATAAACGGGGCTGGCAGGACTACGGGCACGGGGGCTGCTCCAACCTCGCACGGATTTGAACTAGTTTTCCCGAACTGATCGCATGCTTGGTCTCAAGTGTGGTTTCTGGACAGTGGTGCGTATTTTCACATGACAGGAGATCGAGATTTGTTTACTGATCTGGATGAGAAAGATCTTGGAGTGCACATCGAGATGGGTGATGATGGTAGATACAGTGCGACCAACATCAGTACCATTTGCTTTGAGAGGGAGTCTAGTAAACCCTTTAGATTGAAGGAAGTGATGCATGTTCCAGGATTGAATAAGAATCTTATCTCTGTGGCGATGTTAGAAGACAAGGGATATGACGTTGTATTTAGCGAGGGAAAGGCTTCCCTGCGTAGTAAGGCAACTGGTGAGACTCGGAGGATAGGGATTCGAGTTAAGAACCTTTATCAATTGCAGGTAGATGGCTGCACAACAATGGCAGGCAAGGCATAAGGAGTGGTGAGCCGGGATGATGGCGAGTTGTGGCACTAGAGATTGGGCCACCTTCACCATGGAGCTTTGAAGATACTGCAGCAGATTTCTACTGGGCTTCCTAAAGGCACTCTTGTGATCTTGGTCGATTACAAGGGGGTGTACCTTGGGAGAAAATTGGCTTCACCTTTCACGAGAGGATAGTCATGCCACGACGATCCTTGAGAGAATTCACGGACATGTGTGGACCTTTCTCAGTAGCTTCGACAGCAAAGCATAGGTATTATGTGATCTTTGTTGATGATTTTTCTCGGAAGTGCTGGATCTTCTTCATGCAGAAGAAGAGCGATACATACTCAAAGTTCTGTGAGTTCAAGGCATTGGTTGAGAAAGAATCGGGGAAGCAGGTGAAGGCTCTAAGGAGCAAAAATGGTGGTGAATTCATCTCTGGAGAATTCAAGGACTTTTTTGGTGCAGAAGGAATTCAAAGAGAGCTCATAGCACCTCATAACCCACAGCAGAACGGGGTTGCTGAGCGGAAAAACAGAATGATCGTGGGTGTTGCACGGGTGATGTTGCATGATTAGGGCCTACCCATTTACTTGTGGGCGGAGGCATGAAATACTGTAGTATATGTGCAGAAACGTTGTCCTCACAGGATACTTAGCATGAGTACACCCGAGGAGGCGTTTTCTAGTAAGAGGTCTGATATTTCCCATTTGAGGATTTTTGGTTCATCTGTTTACATTCATGTGATGAAGGATGCCAGGAAGAAGCTAGAGCTGACCTCAGAGGTTGGGATATTTGTGGGGTACACTGATACGCCCCACAACTATCATGTGTATTTTCCAGACAGTCGCAAGACTGTTGTGCGACGGGATATCAAATTTCATGAGGAGAAAGCCATGAAGTGTTCACTTGAGAGGGAGCCACACTTGCATGCAGATGAGGAGCTATTAGTTCCTAAGGATGAGCCTCAGGATGTGGATCAGCCACAAGAGGAGGTTCATGGAGTGGAAGAGACCACTCATGCAGCGCCAACCATCAGAGGGTGGAAGCGCACTACAGAAGCTGAGCGAATGGCTCAAGATGCAGAGAAGGTTGTAGGAGCACCTACATCACAACGCAGACAGAGACAATCACCTAACCGGTATACTAGATACATGGCCCTTATGAGCAGGTGTATCGTGACAGAGCCATCCTCTTTCGAGGAAGCTGTGGAGGACCCCACATGGGTAGATGCCATGGTGGAAGAGTATGATTCGATTGTCAGAAACAGTGCATGGGAGATTGTCCCAAGGCTAGAGGGGAAATCAGTGGTGGGCTCGAGATGGATCTATAAAGTGAAGCAGGCAGCTGACGGGAGTGTGGAGAATTACAAGGCAAGATTTGTTGCCCGAGGCTTTTCACAGATAGAGGGGATCGATTATGAGGAGACCTTTGCACCTGTCGCAAGGTATTCTTCCATACGGGTGATTCTTTCTCTCTCAGCGCAGATGGGGTGGCACATTCATCAGATGGATGTGAAGATTGTGTTCCTCAACGGAGTCATTGAGGAGGAGGTGTACATAGTGCAGCCCGAAGGTTTCGAGATATTCAGCAGCGAGTCACATGTGTGCAGGCTCAAGAGAGTGTTGTATGGGTTGAAACAAGAACCTCGTGCTTGGTACTCATGGATAGACAGTTATTTCACCGGACTTGGATTCTCCAAGAGTGAGGCGGATCTGAACCTATAACAAATTGTGGTGGAGGGTAAGTTGCTGATCATTGTACTTTATGTAGATGATTTGATTTTGACAGGTGATGAGCTGTTGATACTCTCATGCAAGGAGGATATTGTAAAATAGTTTGAGATGAAGGACTTGGGCCTCCTGCATTATTTCCTGGGATTGGAAATTTGGCAGTGCAGTGGTGGACTGTTTGTTTCTCAGGGTAAGTATGCCCAGGAGATACTGGAGAATTTCAACATGCATGGCTGCAAGCCTGTTGATACTCCTCTTCCTGTTGTCCGGAGGAAGGAGGATGCTACTTCAGCAGAGGTAGTGGATGCCACTGTTTATCGACAGTTGGTGGGGTCACTTATGTATCTGGTTAATACACGGCCCGACATATGCTATGCTGTGAACTAGCTTTCACAAGCTATGGTTAAGCCAACCAAGCTCTTCTGGAAGGCAGGCAAGCATGTAGTGAGATATCTCAGAGGCACATATCTCAGAGGCACATCGGGATATGGATCATGGTACAGACAGGAGGATGAGTTGAGGCGGCATGGCTTCACAGATCGGTATCATCATATCAGAGATTGTGTGCAGTGGAGGATCATGTTAATTTCATACATTCCTACGGAGGGTTAGGATGCTGATATCTTGACGAAGGCACTCACCAGGAGAAAATTCGAATACCACAGAGGTAGGATAGGGGTTGCAGATAATCCTTATCTTTTTGAGAGGGAGTGCTGAGATTGCAACAAGATGAGGAGCTTAGTGGAAAGAAGTCACCTTCACTAAGTGGGCCCGCGGGCTTTTTTTGGCGCAAAGTCTATTTTTAGACTATGTCTATTTTTAGACATATGGATCATGTTATATGAGTTGCAAGATGTTATTTTTGGATGGTTGGTCAAGTCGGAAAAAATATATGGACTTCTATTTTAAACATATTGGGCGGAATCTATTTTTAGATTGCTAGTCTAAAAATAGATATGTCGAATATTATTAGCTTTTAATAATATTTGGACTCTAAACATTATCTTATCCTCTTGGAGCACTTCAGTTCGAGTCACGGATGTGGCACATGAAGCTGGCAGAAGGAATTACGCTATTCCTAGGGTTTAGTGGAGCTATTGCATGGTTGACTTCAGTTAGAACTCATGTGACAGAGTTTGGTGGAGTTGATGAGACAGTTAATGGAGTTGTGTTTAGTTTAACTTAGTTGAGCTAGTTGTATCTAGTCTAACTGATTGATACAATTAGTGAGAGTGGTGTGAATTAATTATTAATTAATTCACTAATTATTAACTCATAAATCAACTAAAGAATACATCAGTTAACTGCAATGCATGGACAGTTTCAGTGGAGACCAGTGAAGAGGTAGGTGAAAGAGCAGTGCGACTATCAGTTTTGACTATACTGGTGCATGAGATTTTCACACACATTGATGGAGATGCCAATGAGAATTGCGTAGTACATACTAGTGGGATTCTAACCTGGATCTTGGTATTATCCATATTGGATTGTGCAGTAGAGGTAGGCTAACAGGTGGAGCAGATTGGAGCATGTGTTTTGTATGATCTGAGCTTGTGTAGTGTGTAACAATTGGAGATTGTACTGAGAGCTTGTGAGGAGTTTGTACAATGATTGTTACATGATATCTATCATTATAATATATAGATATTTGGGGGTTTTCAGCTTTAAGATTTCCCATAAATACTGTGTTTATATGTGTGATTGTTTATGGTTTTAATGTGCGCATGTGATTGTTTATATTTCCGCAAATTGATGATCAATAGTAGAAGAGGTTTGTATTATGCATGAAGCTCAAATAGTGTGTGATCAGGATAATCTCGGTGAATAATTTAACAGTTATTCAAATTTCTACAGCTCCCCTCAATGAAGAAGAATAAGGCACATTTACACTCTATGATGAGGAAATCCCAGAGTCTGAAGACTACAAACAAGGCTTTGAAAATTCTATAATGGAAGTGCACAGACAATATGACCTCAGGAGTAAAATGAATCAAGACATTCCCAATAAAACCTCTGAAATTTCTACTAAAAACAATTATGAAAACATTTCTAAAAAGACAGCAGAAAACAACAGAACAATGGCTGAAAGTTCTAACAAAAACAAAGGAAAGAACACCCAAATTTATGAAAAACATAGTGGTGAAAAAAGTAGCACTAGGACCTCAGCTAATTCTCCTAATAAAACTATTTTAACTATTGTCCATAATAAAAACCAGCAAGCTGAATTTTCCGACAAAACAATGACTAAGAAGGATGATTTAAACATTTTAAGAACTCAGATACCTTTCAGCATAGAGGGTGAAATTCCAAAATCATGATCCTTGTCCCTCTTACTTAGTTAGTCACCCAAGATGTATATAAAACCCAACTTTTAAGAGCTTTGAATATAGGAGAACAAAATGATTCTGTCAATGTGACTGATGACAAACCTGAGCTTCTATTTCGACCAGAAGTGGAAGGGAAATTTCAAGAAGGAGGTGTTCCTCCTTTTTATGTCAGTCTAAACATCCATGATAATATTTTTCATAATGTCATGCTTGACTCAGGAGCCTTCCACAACCTTATGCCTAAAGTAGTGATGGAAAGACTAGGCCTTGAGATAACTAGACCTTACAAGGATTTATACTCTTTTGATTCAAGCAGACTTAAATGTCTAGGCCTGATCAAAGACTTATGTGTCAACTTAGCACAAATACCAACCAAGAGCTTAGTGATGGACATTGTAGTGGCTAATATACCTCCTAAATATGGCATGCTCCTTTCAAGTTCATGGGGTACCAAAATCCAAGGTACCCTACAAATGGATATGACTTATGCAACCATCCCTATTTTTAGTCAACCAAGAAGACTATATATGGAAACACACATGAAATACATGGCTAGTAGTCAAGAAAAACCAGACAATTCCCCACTTTATTCTATTCACATATACCTTGACTCATTCATTCTATACAATGATGAAAATCTTAATGAGCAAGGCAAGTAGATGAGAAATTAGCAATAGGAAAAAAGGGAAGAGAGGAGAAAGGGCTAAAACAGTTTGCTAACATAGAAAATCACAGCAAACACAAGGAAGATCCTTGGCAACAAATCAGTCACCAACACAGTGTTGTCCATAGGAAAAAAATAGAAAATCCTCAAAACAATGGAAACCATGAGGAACAAGACAAAGTTGAACTTAGTATAGATCCTACAAAGCAACATAGTGGTAGCCAAAATAAATGGGACAAAGAGGACAGAAATGAATTTAACAAAAAAATTGAAATTGAACCTCTTTGGAGTATGAGTTTTGATGGGTCTTGTAGTAAAATTGGTTGAGGAGCAGGCATATGGGTATATAACACAAAGAATAATTATGCTGAGGTCCATTCATATAAACTAAAATTTCAATGCACCAATAACATAGCTGAATATGAGGCTCTCCTCTTAGGACAACAATTATTGAGAAAACTAGGAACCAAGAGGATAACTGTTCATGGGTACTTAGAAATGATTATTAAACAAGTGAATGGAGAATATACTTCCAAGCATCCAAGATTACAAGCATATAGAGATGATGATGTTGACCTCTTGAAAACATTCACAGAGTATGAGCTTAACTTTTTCCCTAGAAACCAAAACATTCTTGCTAATGCTTTAGCATTTCCTGCTAGTATATGTCTAAAACCTTATGAAAGCAAACAATACATAGTCCAAGTCAAATATAAGCTAGGAGTTCCTGATAATATCAAATATTGGGAAGTATTTGAAGGAGATAAACAGATAGAGGATTTCCTACAGTCTAGAAATGGGTTTGAAATGCCAAATTCAGACTTAGAGTATGAAGAAGATTGAAGAAGATTGTCCTACTAAGGAAAAATCTTATGAAGAAGAAACTCCAAACCTTGCTGATATAAATTTCTTAACTAAAGAACATTAATAGAAAATAGAGTTGAGCACTAATTTAGAATAGGAAGATTTTGAAGTGCTGCAAACTCATGCTGATAAATTGCCAAAGGGACTGGTGCCTTTAGAATAATTGTTTGACTTTAATAATGTTGCCAAAAAACCTAAAATGGAACCCATTGAAGTTGAAATAGAAGAATGCAATATAGGGAGTGAACTCAAACCCAAGATAATCAAATTATCCAAAACACTGCCAGCTCATATAAAACTGAAATACCTTGAGATTTTTAGAGAATTTTCTGATGTGTTTTCTTGAAGTTATGAGGACTTAAAATCATATGATACATAGATAATCCAGCATAAGATACCCCTCAAAGAAAAAGAAAAACCTTTTAGGAAAAAATTGCATAGAATAAACCCTGTGAAATTACATCTGGTTGAGAAAGAAATCAAAAAAATGTATGATGCTGGAATCATAGTCCCAGTGAGATACTCAGACTGGGTATTCAATCTTGTATCTGTAAGGAATAAAATAGGAGAGATAAGGCTTTTCATGGACATTAGAAACTTAAAAAAAGCCTCTTTGAAGGACAAATACCCCTTGCCAAAAATGGATCATATCTTACAAAGGGTAGTAGGTTCTAAAAGAATTTCTTTGCTAGATGTCTTTTTAGGATATAACCAAGTACTGGTACATCCTGATGATCAACTTAAGACAGCTTTTACTACACCTTGGGGCACTTTCATGTATGTGAAAATTCCATTGGTTTAATGAATGTTGGTGCCACATTCCAAAGAGCCATGGATATTTCTTTCTCAGAAAAAATAGGCTTCTTCATTGTGATATATTTAGATGACACCACTGTCTATTCCAAAACAGATGAAGAACACCTTGCTCACTTAAGAACAATCTTTGAAAGATGTAGAAAGTATGGTATATTCTTGAACCCCAAGAAAACTTTATTGGGCCTCTAAGAAGGAAAAATTCTAGGCCATATCATATCTGAAGAGGGAATAAGAATAGACCGAAAAAGGATTGAAGGAATATTGCAAATCAATCATCCTAGAAACATCAAAGAACTGCAATATTTCATTGGAAAGATTAATTTCTTAAGAAGTTTCATACCAAACCTTACTAAACTCCTTAGAAACATAACAAACATGTTTAAAAGGGAAATAGGAGTTAAATGGACCATTGAAGTAAAGAAATCCTTTTAACTGGTTAAACAAGCACTCACTCAAACACCAGTTCTCATTAGCCCTGATTTTAACAAAGATTTCTTCATTTTCTCCTTTGCATCAGAACATATAGTTGTTGTTGTCCTACTTCAGAAAAGCATAAAGGGACAAGAACAGCCCATTTCATTTTTTAGCAAGGCCTTAAGGGATGCACCTCTGAAATACAACATAATGGAAAAACGGGCTTTTGCCTTAATCAAGGCCTTAAAAGATTTTAGAGTTTACATTTTACATTCACACATCATTGCATTTGTCCCACATACTGTTTTCAAAGACATTTTAACACAAGATCTTGATGGTAAAAGAGGAAAGTGGATTGTTTTTTTATTAGAATATGATTTATAAATCAGACCCACTAAACTGGTCAAAGGACAAGGACATGCAAAACTAATGGCTGAATCAAACCTCAAAGCCTTAGATATGAATATGGTTGATGTTTTAGAAGAAAAAGAAGAATGCACAACCCCTCCTATTGAATAAGTATTGCTAAATTCACTTTGGTATGCTGATATCTTGTATGTGCTCTTCTATCTTAATGTTCCTCCTGGTTTATCTAAGACAAAGAAAAGGTTTTTAAAGTTAAAAGATGTAAATTACTGCATCATAGAGAAATGGTTATATTGGAAAAATAATAGTGGTGTATTGCTTAAATTTTTGCTTGATAATGATGCAGAGAAGATCAAGCATGAGTTTCATGAAGGAGAATGTGGAAGCCACCTCTATTGGAAAACAACTGTCAATAAAATCCTTAGAGCTAGTTACTATTGGCACACCCTCTTTCAAGATATCTATAAATTGGTAGTTGCCTACCACAAATGTCAAATATTTGAAGGCAAAAGAAAACTCTTACCTTTACCTCTGCATCCTATCTCTGTTGAAGCTCATTTTCAATAGTGGGGCCTAGACGTCATTGGGGAAATCCATCCTTTTTGGTCTGCCCAACATAAATGGATCCTCACAGCAACTGATTACTTTACAAAATGGATAGAGGCCATCCCCTCTAGAACTGCCACTGATCTAGTCATCATCAAATTCCTTGAAAACCATATTTTTTCTAGATTTGGTTGTCCTAGAAATATTATCACTGACAATGCTACTACCTTTAGATCCAAGAGAATGGTGGAATTTTTCCACAAATATCAGATCACATTGGGTCATTCCACAACTTATTACCCTCAAGGTAATGGGTTGGCAGAATCCTCAAACAAAAGTTTGGTAAACATCATCAAGAAATTTTTGGAAGGGAATCAAAAGTCATGGCACAACAAGCTAGTACATGCATTATGGGCAAATAGGTTAACATGCAAGAAATCAATTGGAATGTCTCCCTACCAGCTAGTTTATTGAGCAGATGCAATTTTTCCAACAAGCCTAGGAGTGCCAGTCATGAAGTTGATCCAATAAGTACAATATAAAGAAAATGACATGATGAGAAGGATAAATCATACCATACAGTTGTAGCAAACAAGAGATAAATTCTATAACATAACAGAATTAGTGGAAGAAAACATCAAGAAGCTATTTGACAAAAGGACAAAAGAAAATGATTTCAGCATTGGTGACAAAGTGTTAAAATGGGACTCAAGAAGAGAAGACAAGGGAAAACATGGTAAGTTTTAAAATTTGTGGAAAGGTCCCTATATTATCCATTCTGCCAGAGGCAACAATGTATTTTTCTTACAGGAGATGGATGGAACAAAACTTTTTGGAGGTCTTGTCAATGGAAGGATGCTCAAGCATTATTTTCATTAAGAGGCCTAAGTTTAAAGCTTTTTCCATTGTATATAACATTTTTTTAGAAAATATAAGAAAAATAAATACAAAAATAGAAAAACAAAGGAAAAGGGGGCAGAAAAAGAGAAGGTACAGCCATACCAAAAAAGATTAAGTTTTGAAAGTTTGCAAGTCCAAATGCCACTACTTGACGAGAAGCCTTATTTATTCATACAACCTAATCATGGCTAAATAGATTTAAATTTTCTACTGATAGGTTAGTGAATGAGTATTTTCCAAACTATCTAAACTTGGCTTATCAGTAAGGTTAGATTATATTTGGAAACTAATTTGGTTCCAAAGCTCAAAATCAAAGCCAAAAAAGAAGAGAGGGATAAATAACAAATTCCAGATTTCAGCCCTCAAGATTTTGTGATTAATTTTCTACAAAATAAATTATGTAACCAGACTTGTACAAAGTATCTCTGCCCATAACAAATCGAGTTGTTCAATCCTGATTTGGTTATGTTTTTAATTTTTTGTTATAGATTAGAGAATAAAAATATATCAAACAATTTAATCTTGGCAAATAGTTAGATTAGGTAGAGAAATAAATGAGTTCATCAGTTTAATCTGAACTCTTGGATGCTATAAGTGTAGAATTTGTTTAGTTTCCTGTTTTTCAAAAGAAATGATGTCAAGGGTTGACTAATTCAAATGTACCCAATGAAGAAAAAATCTTAGAACAAGTATGATGGGTAGGTAGATTGTTGAGTTAGGATTAATCATGCTATGATTCAGCTGCTGAAAATCACTTCTTCAAAGCAGTAAGTCATCAAATTAAAGGAGCTTTGTCAAGGTGAAAATCAAGGCACTGGTCTACTTCTTCCAAAGATCTATTTTTTGAGTTTCTTGACACCTCCTAAAGGAGTTTCCCTCCCTAGCTAGAGCCATTGTTATCCTCCTGTATTATAAAGATTTAACTAGATGACTATGAATTTCCTACAAGCACCTAAAGATAGCATAATTTTCCTATCAAGTATCTTTAGAAATCTCACTGCCTTCATGATCCTAAAATTGACTATTTTTCACTAAACTTTCCTCTCTTTATGCCTCCTCCAAAGTTCACCCTGCTTCTCTAAAGTAAAATCCATTTTTTGGGCCTAATTCCCTCATTCACCTCTCTACTCACACCCTCATTTATCCTTCTTCCTTTTCCTCTAAAAGACCCTCAAAAATCCCCCCTCATACATCTTTCTCTCATAAAAACCCTTTAAAACAATGCCAAAACCCCTTTTACATTGTTTTATCCTAACGTTTAGCCTAATGGAACTCTAAAAGGTCTCATAAAAAGTCTTTTTTTTAATGCAAAAAACCTAGTTTTTGTATATAGGCCTTAAGCCCCAGCCCCTTCACTCCCATGTGACCCCGACCTTCCACTTACCCATTAACCCCTCCCCCTATTCAAAAATACCTTCACCCATTCATTATATAACCCCCCGAAAATATTATAAAACTCCCCTTAAACCTTTGAAAGAAATTAAAGGGCTGGTCCGCCTCCTCATTATACCCGTTCCTGGACCAGAGCATCCCAACCGTTGAACGGAAACCCAATCCCTCGATCCAATTACTGTTGTCCATCCTCCCATGTATAAAAAAAACCCCGCGTTGAATAAACCCCGTGCTACCCAAAAAAACTACCACGTCACCACCACGGCCCCACCTTCCATTCACATCCTGCGCTCCAACCATCACCTGCCACCTGTACTTCACTTCCCCTTCGCCAAACCCACGTCCCATCTGTTAGTTCCTAAATCCACCTCAGGCTGAAGTAAGGCGGAAAAAGGACAACACCAAACGACGCTCAGCCTCATAGCTAGCCCTACGAGGACAGGAGAGGGCTCTCTACGGGTCAATCTCAATGAAATATTCAAAAGGGATTGAGATGACTAAAACAAAAACTGATCTTAGGCTAGATAAACAAATAGGAGGGTTTGATTTTGATTGTTAGGGGTTTTTTGTTGGAAAAAGGGAAAAAAAAAATTGCGGGCTTGGGGATGAGGCCAAATTCTTGCAAAGTTCAAGTTGGGGCAGGGTAGGCAATGAATTTGATGTCTTAGATTCAATGAATGGATATAAAATACTGCTGAGAAGCTGAAGAGGGCAAGAAAGTGCAAGGATCCTCTTCAAACTGACGAAAAACATATAAAACTAAACAAAAGTCTAAGGCATAACATCAGCAAATCAATGAATTCTACCTCAATTACTCATTGGTTTAATTCAGAGGCAAAGAGAAGGGAAATGGCATACGTATAACATTAACGAAACTTACAATAACATGAGAAGAACATCATCAAAACTCAAAATCCACAAGGATCCCAACAAGTGCTGCAAAAATCTGGTCTTTCCTTTGCCAAAAACTGAAAATGGATATACAATGAGGTGCCAAAATTTTCCCAAGTATCCAACCCTGAAAATGTCTCATAAAATACAATATATAGACCAACCTAACCCCTTCCCATGCCTCTAGGGGTCGAGCTCATCCTTCTAGGGGCTGTTTTAACCAATTCTAAACATGGAACTAAAATCTAGGCAGCCAAACAACTTGCCTCTATATGCTAGGAAACTGATCCATTCACTTAATTTTCACTTTTTAGTGAATGCATTCTCTAGAACAAGTAAAAACATGCCAAATTTACATCATAGCTACAAAATTACATCAAGATAGATCAAAAATTACATCCAAAAATGAAACTAGTCAAACTGGCCGAATTTCTGAGCTGAAAAGTGAAAATTGGGTAAAATTCCTCTATGCATCGCGCCCAAAAACTCAATGCGTCGCGCCAATGTGATCCTATTTTTCGGGAACTTCCTGAAGTAAAAATTGAGCTCATAATAGCTCGTTGGAAAGCCCTTCCTGGCTACTTTCCAACCCAAGTGGAATTTTGCAATTTGGAGTTCATTTGCCCCTCCAAAACTACAATCTCCCAAGACTAGTTCCTGTTGGTGCAAAAAGTGGCAGAAAGGCCATTTTTGGAGTGTTTTCGACCTTTAAGACCACCCAAAACTTCATGAAATATCTCAGCCATTCATAAGCATGCATAATTTACCATAACAAACCCAAAAATATCAAAATTTCCTCCAGAAGATGTCCCAATCATAAGCGCGCATCGGGTGGCGCGACGCGTCGGGCGGAAAAACCTGTTTTGCAACCAAATTTTCAAAAATGACAAAATTTTCTCCAAATTTTCTGAAATTTGGAGTGAAGGTCTCCCATCATGTATCATGCTCATCCAAGGAAGCTTCGGCCAAGATTTGGAGTGGATCGGGGCTTTTTCCCGTTTCAGTATCCTCCTGGTGCATGCAGTTCAGTGGCAGAATCACTGTCTTGCTCATATCCTTGTTCATATGATGAATTTGTCTCTGACATGATGCTTAAAACAAGGTTTTTGAAAAGTGTATACTGATATGTATGGTGAAAACAAAATTTTGTATTTCAATACCAAGTGTGCCACATATGAAATAAGGTGCTGTGAGGAAATATCACAATGAATACAATAGACTGTCAAGTGAATTTGGAGTGGAAGGACAATCACTTACTTCTTAGGGAACTTCGGAATTTGGAAAATTTATAAGTGATATGGGAATGAGTGATAGTGATGGGGGGTAGTTTTTAGAAATAGGAGTAAGTGAAATGACAAAATATACCTGGGTCAAGTGAATTCAAGGATATAGAGACAGTCCCTAAATGTTCTGGAAATTAGGATTTTGTCAATGGAGGGAAGTGATGGCAAGTGATAGGGTTTGAGGATTTAAAACATGGGACAAAAGGTATAAGGGATATGGGATAGTGGGAATAGGAGAGGGGATTATGATATGACAGCGTGACAGTGGAGAAAGGGAAAATAGGGTGGCAAATGTTCAGCACCAAAACCAAAATTTAAACCTTTGATTTCAAACCAAGGAGCGATTTTGAAAAAATAATAAATTTTATGTTTCACCAACCAAATTCTCATATCCTCCTCTTCAAATCACAGCCAACACAAGCTAAAATTAATATCAAGGGCGCACAAACACTTAATTGGAGCAAGAGAGTTGAGTCATTTTGAAAAATTGGGAGGCAATGATGAAATTTAGGCTTGGAGGCTCTGTGCAATGCGCCCCAGCCCAACGTGCTGCGTAGGCTGGATGCGCCGCGCCAGTGTTAATTTACACTGGGAAAAATTGTTCTATGCGTCGCGCACCTTCAGTGCGCTGCGCTCCTACCCAATGCGCCACGCCATAAATAATGCATTTTACAGGAGGCTTTTAGAGGCCTTCCCGGTGTCCAAATTAGGAATATGATAGCTCGTTGGAAATATATTTGAGTCTAATTTCCAACCCAAGTGGAATTTTTCAATTTGGAGTTCATTTTCCTTGTCAAAAATCAAATCTCCCAAGACTTGTCAAAATGAGCAAAATGAGGCTGCCTCAAGGCAGAGTGCTGTTGCAGTCAACTTTTGAAGGTCTTCCTAAACTCAAAATTGAGCTCATGATAGCTCATTGGAAAGCTCTTTGTGTCTAGTTATCATTTGACTCATCAACCAAGTCATTTAGCCAACCAAGCTAGGAGAAAACTTGATTTTCCAAAGGTCACTTTAGAGGTGCATGAATTCTCCCAAGGTGGTTGTATTTTTGACATTTCTCTAAAACCATGATACTTGTGTAAAAAGTGAAGGGTTTTTTTCTTCCTTGGAATATTTTGGACAAAAACCTCTCTCAGGTTTCCCAAATTCATCTTTTAAGGCTCAGAAACATCATTTGAATGAAACTTATCCCGATATGTGGAACAAGGGATTTGTCGAAATGAAGCGAAACGAAGGGGATAAGGGGCTTCTAAATTCTTAAGAAAATTTTTGGAAGTAGGGAGGGATGTTAGGAAGTAGGAGAAAGTGGAATTTCAGAGATCGAGT
Organism: Pinus albicaulis; assembly: GCA_034641835.2. Classification (NCBI taxonomy): domain Eukaryota; kingdom Viridiplantae; phylum Streptophyta; class Pinopsida; order Pinales; family Pinaceae; genus Pinus; species Pinus albicaulis. The sequence goes on from CM076581.1 coordinate 1,394,800,940, forward strand.
GAGGGGAAGGGGTCCAAAAGGGAAAAACACAGGCCTAGCCTAGAAAATTGCCAAGTTGTAGCAAGAAACTAGGGTTTGTGCAAAAATGAGGAATTTGGGGGATCTCAGTGATGAGAAGTGTTTAATAAGGTACATTAAGGATAGGGGAAGGTGTATGAACATCAGGATACAAATTTTGATGATTAGTTGACCATCGAAGAGAAATTACCTTCAAAACCCTAGGAGAGGGAAATGAACCTTACCTAGGCACAACTGAAGCATGAACAAGGTGTAAAATGACCCAGTGGAACTTGACATGATGATGAAAACCCTCTGAATGATGGTAAAATCAGCTGAATGGTGACATGGACCGAAATTTGGACAACTCTGAAAGGAATGAAAGAAAACCCTAGACCTAATACCTAGTGACCAAATTTTACTTTAAGACTTACTGAAATGACAAAATTTGACCTTGACACCTTAAAATCACTTTGTAAGAGCAAGTTTGATCACTGGAGGAAGGCTGAAAACACTGACACTAACACCATCCATGGGCTCCACCCCCACCGTCGATCTCACTCATCGAGATCTGACGGTCATAAACGCATATCACGTGGTTTTCATTGCCGAAGGTTAACACCCCCAATCCACACGAAATGGGTTGTTTAGCCCAGGACACGTGGCAGCTAGTTTGCGTTATCGCGTAGCTCTAGGCCAAAACCATTTACCGCCGATTGCTCATGCGATAAACCATGGTGGTTTTGCAAAACCTCTTTCCTCCTCTGCACGCCAAATTCAATTTTTCGCGCTCCCATTCAAATTTCTTCATGATTTCGCCTCTAAAATCATTCCCCGACACCTCTTTTCCTCTGTAAATTGCTCATAAACCCTCAAAAACCCACAAAATGTAGTTTAATCAAATCCTGTAGGTTTTAAGCTAACATTTGTTTTTATTTTTACAAGGTTAATGGCGGCCAAAGCCTAGAGAGGCATTTAAAATGATGAACAACCTCTGGATGACGATCCAGAGGAAAAAAAAACATATTAAAAAGGTCAAGGATTTACACAAAGGAACTAACCCTCAATGTGTCATGATCATCAATGGGCTATAAACCCTTCTACCATGAAGAAACCTTGCCTGCACACAAAGACAGCTACATTTAGAGAAGAAATGAAAAATAGGAAGGTTAAAGGGTTAAAAATACATATCAAATAATAAACAAAGAATTAACCTTTTAAACAGTAATTCAAGATAAAGGATAAAGGAATAAAGCAGTTATAAAGTAAAAACAGGAAAAAAGACAGTGAGGCATATTATTAAAGCTAAATCAAGGTTAAAGGCCTAATACATAAGTTTGATGAATAAAACAAAGACAGATTACCCAAAGACAACTTCAGATAACTCAAACAGAGAGGAAATTACTCCTTCAAAGAAAATTTTTCCACCTATAGCATTATTTCTTTCAATAAAAGCATCAGACAGTTATTGCACAGTCAGAGATATTTTTGAAGCAAATCAACAGTTATTACAAAGTTATTACTAAGCCTTAAAAGTCAAAAATTTCAACTAAAAGTAACTCAGAAGTTCTTATTTCAGAGTAACTCTTCCAGATATTTTTTCCTTGGGCCTTGCATGGCCTCAAAGGTCAAAAATCATTAACTCTATAATAAATAACATTTAAAACACCCTAGGTTAGCATCACCTCCTCGTTTTGCATATAAATATTGCATATGAGCTTCATTTCAAATGTTGGTTACTTGATGTTATTGGACTGATTTCTGCTGCTAGGCTAGTTGAAGAATGCTAGACTCAACCAAATAAAGCTCTGAGTTGCAGAGAGCTATTGTACCCATGGAGTGATGTAACTGGTATGATCATCAATAATACAAGCATGTTCATAGGATCCTTGAGCTATATCAATGGTGAAGTCTTCCTAATTGTTATTGTTTCTCCTTATGTTTTCATTATGTTCATGTTTCTTTGATGAAGAAGAAGAAGTTTTAGATTAGGATTTGTTGTTCAGCACCATATTTTTGTCTGTATTCCTTATGTTTATGTTTTCTTCGGCAAGGTATGATTAGAAGATTCTTAATTGCCTTCTAATTACATCTATCTTGTTATCTTGGAAATGATTCAATAGAGAGAAACCAAGGAAATTTTGGTGAGCCCACGTTCCTTTGAGTAAGACTTGAGATATTGTTTTTAGGATATTTCCTTAAACTACACTTATTAGAGTCTAAACTAGTGAGCTCTATGGTGTGCCCTGCCCTTTGGTCTACCTTGAAATGTTGCTTTGAAGAGTCTTTGAGAGTTATCAAAAGAAGATTAGATTATTTTTGTTTGATCTTAGACCACCCTTGTTGTTGTCTTATATGTTTTCTTTATCTGAAAGTTGTCTTTTGATTGCTGGATTATTGTCTAAAAGGTTGCTTAGTAAAGCTTTTCCCAATGAGATTTATGGTTTTCCCTGTCCTTCGGCTTGCTCCAAACAGTTACCTTAAAAGGCTTTTCTTGTCTAAGTAGATGTAGAAGATTATTAACTGACTATAGCTTTGTTGCCTTCACAACTTCTTAATGTTTCATATCACAACCTAATATAAAGAATCCATTTTATATAGTTAGCTTTCCCTATGAAAGCCCTTGCAGAGTTGATGAGAAATTAAATCCTTTTATGACTCCATTTCCCAATGGATTGATGTTTTCTCACAACCCATTTTCTCAGTTGAAACATTCCCTCAATCAGTCACACCATTGATCCTTCAATATATCATTTAATCCAACAAAAAACAAAACAAGTCCTTAGAACTTCATAACTAGCCTAAAATCATAAACAAATAACATAAATATATATCAATTAAACACCTTTATAGAGAGATCCCTCTCTGAATCCAGGAAGGCTAGGTCCTAGGATTCCAAAGTGGTTTTGATGTGGCACTTGCAGTGTTTGTTCTTGCAATTATTTGAAAATCACAGGGAGCCAACAGCACATACATTACTCATGAATCTACATTCACAGTTAAAGTGACATCCATCAAGGTAGCTTTTGTTAAGTTTCAATTAATGTAGATATGAAAATAGTAAAAATTAACATGATGAACTCGATCGTCATGTTAACTGAATCTTAGCCTTACACTTTTTACACATTCCCAAATCATACACACGAAGATCATCATACTATATTCCATATTAAGCCAATATTTTTCTTGGTAGATACAATTTCAACTACTAAAAGATGCCTAGTAGGCTCATATCACATTGATAATGATGCATTAAACACTACGAAACCATGCATGCACTCCACATATTTCATTCACCTATTGAAAATCAAGCCATTCATAGGCTTGTGTTTAACCCCAACTTCTCAAGCATATCCTTTCCTAGCATGTCTTTAAGTCCTTTAACACATTTCCAATAATTTGTCTTAACAAAAATATAGAGGAATATAAGAAAGATTTTTTTTTCTTTCATGAGTTTATAAATTACATAATAATAATAATAACCCTTGTGAAACCAATATGCTTCCAAGTGAACATACACAATCATTCAACATCAATGCAAAATCAACATTCATACATTATCAACCTACAAGCAAGCATGTTGGCCCATTAGGCCTGAGTGTTGTAGCTGGATCAGATACCATATGTAAGGTCCCACCTTACCATCCATCAATAATATAGAGAAGTATAGGTCACATTAATCACCGATACTCATTTTTTTTGTAACATTACCAACTTATTTATCATGTAATCATGTTCCTTCATCTATTTTAATATAAGGATATCACATAAGAAGTGAGGGATAATTTTCCCTTAAAATAGATTCCAAAACACATTTCCTCTCAAGTTTAAAAGATGATAGCATGTGCTCTTTTCATAATTATACATGAGCTCTAAGTAAAACTGGAAACAAATTCCACCCTAATTTCATGTGTGAACATTAAGCTAGATCAATCTATATGATTTCCTATATTATGATAAATACACTCCACTTATTGGTTCTTGATATTATACACACAAAAGTATCATGCTTCTATTACAACATTAACACATAAGTTTATGAGTATTAACCTACCTATATCAAGGTAAATGAAGGAAAAATATGCCTCTCTTCATCAGTAAATCTAATAAATATGATATGTTTATGAAATTGAATCACAAAATATATTCACCAAACAAAATTTCCAAAATTCATCAATTAAAAATTCCCAATCCTAATTATTAAGACAATGCTTCAATCATGAGAATTGTATAATGAATGTTGCAGCAAGAGAAACTACTATTACCAATTTAGAAGCATATTATTCTTCAAAAAGTGCCAAGTAAAAAAATGGACCTCCCAAAATTGGGCAGAAATAGTTGTTTGCTACAACTACTCAAGCATAAGATTGCACCCATGAATACATGAAACTTGGAAAAATTATTATTCTTACTTGCGCAAGTAATTAAATCATACAAAATTGGTTATTGTAAATTTATTTACAACAACAACCTATTTTTTTCATGAGATCATCTGATAGTAAAAATAACAGTTTTTCTATTCTCTATTCACACTTAACAACTTATTAAATTTATTTTCACATTAATACAAAATCTTGAAAACATAGGAAGTTTTTTTTCCACAGAAAAAATCGGTAACCTTTTATTTATAAAAATGAAAAGTTACACATAGCATATGCATTGAAGCATTTTCAGAAGTTGCCCATTGGGCTCGTGTACTTTGGCACACAATGCGACGTAGCGAGGCTACCGTGCATTCAGAAAGAATGAAAAAAAAAGAAAAAAGAGGGAAGGGACAGAAAAACTGGTTCCCGGCAGTGAGTAGAAACTCACACCTCATGTTTTTCTCCCCTTCTTCTTTTCGACCTTGCGCCACTCTCCTTGGGTGGGCTCAATCGTAGCTAGGACTAACTGTGTTTCTGCTTTTTGTGAACCTGTATCCTTGTCTGAGTCTGATGTATCTGAGGGGTGATGCCGTTTGATCCCTCCCATACTCAGATCCTCGCTTGTCTTCTCTGCCTGATTTGAATGGGGTTGTGAAACCTTGTTAACTGATATGATTTCCTTTTGGGTCTCTTTTCCTTGGGTAGGCTCATTATTCTCTGTGGGAGTGGCTTCCTCCTCTGCTTCTGATTCGTCATCCTCTGAGTCTGGAGGGGGGTATTGCCACCCTTTTCTCCGCTTCCCTTTCTGCTTCTTTTTGCTGTTTGCTTTCTTGGCTTCTGGACATGTATTTTGCAGGTGTCCTGTCTGCCTACAGATTCTGCATCTGAAAGCAGTATTTTCATAGTCTAGTCCTTGCAGCCAGTTTTGTTGCTTGTAAACCAGCCTTATACTTTCCGGCAGTCCTTTACTTAGATCAACTTCCACACAAATGCGTGCAAAGGTGTAGATCCTCTCCTCAATCCTCTCCAGATCTGCTTTGATATATTTCCCTATGCTATTCCCAATTCCTTCCAAAACTCGTTCACTCCAAAAGTGAAGAGGAAGGTTGTATAGGCGGACCCAAACCGGCATTCTGGAGACAGTCATTTTGTTTGGGTCAAAATCTGGAAACCATGGGGTCATAAAAAGACCCGTTGTTCCCCAAAACCAAGGCCCTGCACTGATGATTGTATCTCTGGCTTCCGTGGATACGAACTTGACAATGAAAAACCCCTTGGAGCATAGATGTATATCACATTCCATGGTCCAGTTAGTATAGATCCAGCGAAAGAGATCCATTGGCTTTGGCCAAAAACTGTTAAATCGACAGATTAGGGCCTGAGCTTCATATGACTTGACGTATTCTTCTAGTCCTGTAGAATCAATGTTGAGGGCTGGGGTTTGCCCAAGCTGATCTACTATATATGGCCTAGGTGTATGTCCACCTTGGTCTGGAGGAGACCCTAGATCTCTATTACCCTGTAAGATATTTTTGTAAGAGAAGCCTCCCTTAGGTTGTTGCTGAGTTGTTGTCTTTTTCCCCTTGTCTCCTCTTGTGGTGCCTGGATGACCCTGAGGCACAGCACCTCCTCTCAGCCTAAGATTTAAGGCAATGGTTGTTTCTGGACTTATATCATAGTTCTTCAAGGTTCTGGTATCCTGAAGGGACCTTCTACCACTGACCAGATGCTGGATCTGAACAGGGTATCCCATCAATGCCCAGATTTGCTGTTTCAACTGCATAATAGAGCTTTCTGCATGTACCCATACTAGTCTGGTTTCCCCCACAGGGGGTTTAATGAAAATCTGAAAAGAAAAAATTGATGTTACCTGTTGCCTGGGTTCTGGCTGCTCTAGCTGCCCATGACTTTGTGCTGCCTCAAGGTGCAAGAGAGGGGGCGCTGCCTCAAGGTGCAAGAGAGGGGGCGTTGTCTCTGCCTCCCCTTTCTTCTGATGCGGCGTAGGGTTCTTGCAGATCTGGCATTTCTGGGCACTGCCGTTCTTTTTTTTTGGGTTTTATTTCAGTCCTGACAAGCCCCATATGCGAAGAGGTCAAAAGAACATCCCTGCCAAGCCCGGTCAGGAGACTTTCCATAGACGGAGATCCCGAAACAAAAGACGCCCTGCCTCCAAGCGCTCTAAGGTGCAGAAACCCTTTCGCTCCATAACCTTGTTCATCCGCCTGATTAGGCCGTGACAGCCAGATCTCTCTGCCAGTGGTAGAGAAACCATGCAAGGGCCCTGTGGCGTGTTCTGCCTTGAAAAAAGTAAAACGGAGCCGGTAGAAAAAATCGCAGGGCGCGCTTGATCGAGGTTCGCACGCTAATTTCTTCAGATCTGGATGCATGGCTTTATATCTGAGATATATCTCCCCTGGAGCTCGGATCCGGCCTTCAGATCCATAAGACAGCAAAAAAGCTACCTGTCTCATCCCATTTGAGACTGTTGCTAGCCGATCTGTGCCATCACCGCAGAGGAAAATCTCTTGCTCTGTGCTACCTTCATCTACGAGCTGGGCGGCGGCAGCGCTTAGCCAAAACTTTGCAGAAACCCTCACGGGCGTCTGATGATCCGGCACAGTGCTAATGAATGACATGAGGCCCGCACGGCCAAAGAACTTCGCAACAAATACAGTGGCGTGCCCCTGGGTTTCCGGGGATTCGATCCATTGCAGACAAGGCCGAAGAATGCAGGTATCACTGCAACCTTTACGCAGAACTCGACAACCGTTGCAGCTCATCCTTTCCGCCAATGTAATTGCTTTCATGCACAAAAACATAGGAAGTTATGTCTATTAAATAATCTAATTAGAGGAAATTTCAGCCTAAAAGTGGCCTCCTAAGGAAAAATAATAAAATAATAGTTATGAAGTTTAGAGGGAAAACAAAAGAACTATTTTTTTAATTGTATTTTAGAATTATCTCCTTATTGGTTTACTCAAATTTCAAGTTTAAACACTCATTAGATGCAGAATTAAATTTCACATCCAACGAATACCCATTATGCATACTTTTGAGAGGACCCGCATTGATAAAAATTACAGATACATTTAAAAACGTGTTAAAACATTTTTTTAATGTATCCTCAATTTTTATGAAGGTGAGCCTTCTCAAAATTATGCATAATGGGTACTCGTTGGATGTGAAATTTAATTTTGCATCTAATGACTATCTAATCTTGAAATTTGTGTAAACCTATAAGGAGAAAAGCCAAAAAATACAATTACAAAAAATAGTTTTTCTTCTTTTTACTCCAAAATATTTAGATGTACCACTTTTTAAACTTAAAGCATATTGATTGGTTTACATATTATGACATGGAAATTACATGAAAATTTCATGGGCACTTTTAGGCTGAAATTTCCTCTAATGTAAATTTCTAGCACATAAAAGTTACAGTCAATAAGATATTTACTCTAACAATTTATACGCACAAAAACTACAGCCATTGAGGCCTTTTGATAAGCGCTTTGCAAGCATGAAATCTACAACTCTCGAGGCCTTTTGATAAACACTTTGCAACCATTCAATCTATAGTCATTGAGACATTAAAACAACAATTTCAAAGTGCATGAACTAAGTTAGTGTCATCAATATAGATCACCAGGTAAATCCAAGATGAAAAAAAATCAGCAAAACCAAACAATAGACAGTCCATACATGCATCAACAAATCTACAAAATCCCCCCGATTAGAGAATTAGAGTCTGCATGCTTTTTTTTTGGAATGAAAGTGGGGGTTACATGTCCTTTACGTATGGAAACACCTTGATGTTGAGCTGAATCAAAACATAAATTCACAGAAAGGAGATTATTTAAACAACACCATAAAAATTCTTACTATCTCATTTATCACTTTTATAAAGCATTTAGTGTGCAAATTTAATTTAAAACTATACATGGAGAAACAAAACCAAAATTTATGCTAATATGATATTTTTATCAAAGTCATGGCAACCTGCTATAGACAAAAAGTCATTATAAACTGAACTTAAAAACTTTGGCAACACATTCTTGTTTAATCTCCCTGCATGTACATTCTCATACATAGATGTCATGAAAATGTTAACTCATTATTGGTAAAATTATAAATACGTTTCTGAATATTCATAATTTTATAATAATTTAAAGTAGCAATTTCCAATAAATTTAAAATTTCTAGAACACTTTAAATTGTAACAAGAAACCAAAATTTCAAGAACATTGATAGATATACTGGACAATGTATACATATATAGCTCCAAAAAGATGAGAGTATGCTCCAACTCCAATATAATTACTAAGTGATTGTGAACCATCCATTTTTCCAACCAACCATATCCAGGGAAAGCTTCTCCCCCTAGAACCCCTGAGATATAAGAGCTCACTGAACGATACCGAAATATAGCAGTAGAGGGACCATATACAAGGAAATTTGAGGAACATAAGTTTCATTTCCTCCCAATACCACTCATGTTCAACTCCACCAGGTACAGCTACTTAGTAATTTATTTTTGAATTTAAAACTCATTTCTAAAGTAGTTGGCTACTCTCCAAGTCTCTCCCTCTCATAATTTGTTTTTTAATATCTCCAACTCTTAGTATCAAAATTCACCTCCCATAAGTAACAATACATGAGACACATATATAGGAGGAGAAAAAAATTCTCTTCATAAAGGAGGAGTAATATGCATTCCTTGTATTCCATTTAGTGGATTGTAACTCGTGCCATTAAGGAGAGGCGTGCATGCCTTAGATAAGGAGAGTGTAACATATGCATTGAAAGGAGCATAAGAGGAATATTTTCTGACATGTATTTCTTGAGTGTAAGAGGAATATGCCAAACTTTGATTAGTTCATAAAAGAGAGTTTAATGTATTATTAAAAGAGAGAGAGAGAGAGAGAGAGAGAGAGAGAGAGAGAGAGAGAGAGATTTACGTAGAACCATGAGAATCATCAAGGAGAGAGGTGTGAAGTGATTGAGGAGATGAAGACAACTTATAATTCCCTTTTAATAATAATATCAAAGTATCATAAAAGATAATAATAGTAATAATAATATTGAGGATTGAGTCTAGATTGAACTATTAGGTTTGATTAACGATAAGTTACGTGAATTACCTTCAAATATGCTTGATTACGAAATTATGAATTGTGATTTACTATTTTTGGAATTTCATGCTTGAGATTATAGACATCACTTTATGTTTTTAGAAATTCACTCTAAGATTATTGAAAAGAGTTTTTATTAAGAAAATTCATCCTTGGGTTGCCCATGAGTGGTATTTTTCTTCCAAATAATAGGGATTCCACGCCCTTATTTCATGCATCTTTGTGCCTTAGTAGATTCAGGACTCTGCACTTTGATCTACCCTAAAGATCCAAGATTCCACACCTTGATCTTTTTAAATATTCAAGTCTCTTTTTCCTAAAAAAGTTATTATAGATCAAAAAATCCACGTATATATAATTTCACGTATTTAGGACTATGTTCCCCAATCCTTTTATTATAGATCCAAGACTCCACGTCTTTATCTTTCATGGATTTAGGACTCTGTGATGTAATCCTTTCGTTATATATCGACTCCACGTCTTTATATTTAATGGATTTAGGACTATGTTCCCTAATCCTTTTATTATAGATCCAGGACTCCATGTCTTTATCTTTCATGGATTTAGGACTTCATGCCCTAATCCTTTTATTATAGATCCAAGACTCCACGTCTTTATGTTTCATGGATTTAGGACTCCACACCCTAATTTCTATGGCTTCTCATCTATTTTACTTTGAAACTTTGTGCTTCACCTTAAGGTAATGATTGTGAGCTCATACCCATTTGATGGTTCACTGGTAAGGTCTTGTTCCAAGACATGCACACATCACAATCTCATATAACAAAGGAATCAAATGAATTTCATAATTAACTTATTCACATTTTACCAAGGATTGTGCATGACTTACAAAATAAATTTGGTTTTGGATAAATGACTTCTGCAGTTATTTATAACTCGAGAATCCTTGTTGGTAATGATCAAGTCCCCTACCACATCCTCCTTGGTACAATATTAAGTATATATAATCATGTAAATAATGTATCATCTATAAATCACAATTAACAATATTTTCCACATAACCATGATCATTTATGGATCTATGTGTCTCAATCCTCGATCACCATCAATTTCATACACCTATGTCAAAACTAGGATACCAAAAGAGAAAACATCGATAATATGCACTTAACCAAAATCAGTCTTACTAAAATTAGTATTCATCATAAGAACGTAGCAATAGCGTAAAAGCATATACATATGTATCAAATGCATAATATTTATATCATTGCATCAAAATCACCCTCTTCAAGTTTCATCAAATCTATCTCACCAAGAAGTGATGCTACGCTCTCAAACACTCAACTCCAAGATCCAAAGCCTTGTAGAGTCCCTAATTAAGAGCATGAAACTCTGCATCATTGTTAGTACATTTAAATTCTAATCTACATACAATAAAAAAATAATTTCATTTGGGATTTAAAGTCATACATCTCACACCAACCCCTTCTTTGGACTTAGAACCATCATAATATAATGACCAGGTTTCAGATTTATCAGGATTTGGCACATTACCAATTGTTAGTGTGAATTCTAATCACAAGCGTACAAAAAAATATCACTTTAGCTGTGCATAAAAAATAGCCCTAACATCCAATGTGGCTGTCAATTTCCTTAGATCTATAGTAGATGATCGGAATAAATGCTACAAAAATCTAGATCTATGCAATTAAAGAAATTAAAAAATGAAAATAAACAAGAGTTGCTCCATACATCCAATAGACAAGATAAGAATTTATAAAGAAATTTTTGTATTAGGACACCTGGGAAGGGAACAAAAAAGGATGTTACCAATCCACCTCAATGGGATGGGTTCTTGTATTTCTTCAACGCTTTAGATCCAAGATCTCTCTCTTGATGGTGTAGAAAACCGAAATAAAATGGAACTCAAAGGGAGCTCACAAGAAAAAGAAGAAAAAATATGACAATGATGGAGGATCAAAGTCAGACCAAAAGTATAGATAAAAAGAGGATCAAAAAGGTGATGAATGAATGGAAAACCCTTATATTTATAACAAAATATTGAGTTATTCTAGATATTGTTGCATAATTAAAATAATATTAACTATATCTAGATCTAACTACTTGGAATAATTTATTATTTTTGGTGGAGGGAAAAGGAATTTAGAATTGGTTAAATCCCTTTATTTAGAAAAAATAAATAGATAAATGATTTATTTATTATTTCAAGGATGAGGTTAAGGAATAATTAAATAAATAATGATTTATTTAATTATCTAAAAATGATTTTGTCAAATTCAAAAAGGAATATTCTTAAATAATAATTTAAATAATTATTCCTAGAGAATAAAAAGATAAATAATAATTTATCTAATTAATTCTCATGTTTTGGGTTAAATATGACCAGGAATATTAATTAAAAAATGGTTTAGTTAACTATACCTAGAGGAAACTCAAACAAATAAGGATTTATTTAATTATTCCTCATGGGGTTTCCTATTTAGACCAGAAATAATTTAATAAAATATGGGTTATTAAATTATTTTTCATAGTGAAAGCAATTTTACCATGGTAAAATTGGCTTTGCATGGTGTACTTTAGTCCATCTAATAGTAACATGTTATATGACCAAAAATTGGTGTAACATATTTCTCGCCAAAGTGCGAGTGTTAGGAGTTAATCGTATGACCAAAGTACGTTGTAAGAACACAATCACTAGACACTGAAGGGGGATCAGAGAGAGAGAAATATAATACGGAATGAAGTGAGAGAGAACAATACCATGAGGAGGCAAGACCTACAGGTGTGATGAGTCTCTTTTATGAGTGAGTACATGTTCTCAATGAGGCGGGGGAGGCATACCTATGCCCGTTGAGATGACAAAGTACCAAGAATAATGGTGCGCCTAGAAAACATGGGACTGAGCTACATTGTACATGTTGGCATAAACATGGGCCAGATAAAAAACATAATGGATACCACATACATACTGTGCCTGGGACAACAGCCAAGAATTATACAATAACATCTAAGTACATGAGATAAAATAACAACCAAAGAGGCCCTGTAAAACAAGAAAGGGATCTTAAATTCTGAATGATACATGAAAACTAAAAAGGCACTGCAAGAGGCTAAGGCTGAAACTGTCGGGTGTAGGAATTGCACTTAAGAAAACTCCTCAACACTTAATTGTCAACCTGGGGGTTCGTAAACTTAGAGACGAAGCATAGGAAATGCCATAAGTGGTATCAAAGTTTCCTATTTTATATTCCTACTTCTTAATCGAAATCTTGCATAATCAAATAAAAAATCTCAAAGGCAATTAACACGAAATCAGTTCTTGTGCTAGAATGTGAAAGAATGCATCTATGGAAGAATTAAATAAAGGAACATTCACACTAATTTTGATCAATATTAACTATTGAATGAAAGCCTATGTTTATCTCCATTGGAGGTACTTGGCAGTTTCAAACAGCTTGCCTTCTAATGATTTTCCTTCTCACATGGGTCATTCCTGCAATACTGCAATCTGCTTGTACTGGTGCAGGCACAAAACTCTATGTGAAAAGTATATTTTGTAATTTTACTAAATACTTATGTTTTCGTGTAGGCGCTCAAATCCAAAAGGCTTTGAGCGCTCTGTTCATGTAACAAGACACTGGTTCTTGTAGCGAAATGGATCTTCCTACACCAAGTTATTGATTTCGAGAAAATAAAGAAGTGTGTTAACTATAAAATAAATTTTAAATGTAAACATACTTTAGAAATAACTGAAATGAACCTTGCAAAATGTGAATAAACAACTGAAATAAGAATAGGATTTGAAAACTTAAAGAAAATCAACTATTTTCAAAGGTACTTTGCATGAAATTAGATCCTACTTTAGAAAAAAAATTTCACTATGATAACTTAAATAACTTTCAATCCTGTTCCTAGAGACTGTAAAGTGCATAAATAAATCAAGACTATGCAACAAAGTTTTCGTGCATTTTATGAAGTCATATTTAATCGTTTTAGGAATTTAATTTTCAATATCGGAGACACTTACTTTTGATGTCAACACTGTTTGCAGAAATAAATTAAATTTCATAAAGGAAAAGAATGAAATGCTTGTTGTAAAATGAACTAGGTAAAAAAGTAGTACAAAAACCAATGTGCACTACTACAGGATCAGACTTCCTGCTTGATCTAGGTGAAAGCAATATTGAAAAGGAAATGACAGAAATAAATGAATTGAAATTAAATTTCACAAAAATGGATCTGTTCACACCTTAACAGACGCTGAAATTCATGTGCAATAAAAGGAACTTAACTCAAGCCACACTTCTGCAATTAAATAATTTTACACACCTTTCAAGCAACGGAAGCAAAAGGGGTAAACGAGCTGGGTTGTTTGGGCCCTAGCCAACCATCTCGTTTCCATGTTAAGAAACAAGACTCTTCAATAGCTAAATCAACGCATAAAATAGAAATTTAAATGAAGGATGAATGAAACATGGCACAACTTGGTTCTATTAATTCAACTTAGCAAATAACATAATAGATCTGAGTCCAGCCCAAAACTTGGGCGACAACAAAATTATAGGATTTGTCACCAGAATTGCTATCAAATATTATCACTAACCTAGTCCTGCCTACAGATTACATTATATACAGTCATCAGCTCATGGACATAGCAAATCTACACAACCATTTCCCAAATTAGGCCTCTCGGCTCAACTACCTACCAAATAACTTTACAAAATTAAGCCTTTTGGCTATATCAAGATGTGAACAAAATGCTAGCCATGGACCGTATCTTCAACATAATATTTGAAATACTCCACTTCAGTTTGATCTCCGAATATTTTCAACTAATCTGAGGGACGTGGCAAGGTTCCCTCATGGCATGAACAAATGATTGCGGAGATCCTAGGACAGGTGTTTGCCGACAGAGGTGTAGGAAGATTCCTGCACTAGATCAAGCTACATTACGATTAATACCTTAACCTTATCAAATACTTATAGGAACTAAACATAAGTTACAAGAAGTTACTAAAGGCATGCAATATATTAAAAATAATTAATTAAACACCTAATAAATCCTAAACATGAATAACGAAACATTTGTGGAAATAGGTAGATTTTCTTGGACTATTGCAAGATAGAAGTGGTTTAAGGAGATGAAACAAAGGTAGAAGGTTGGGGTATTTTGATGGGAAAAGGGTGAAAAATAGGAAATTTTGGGACACCAACATCCTCCCATCCCTAAAATATTGTGTTTCCCCAGACAACCTTTACATGTCTACAAAAAAATCTTCAAAATAGGGGCCATCCTCAATCCTGCACTTGAATGTTAATTCCTGTTGTTACCACCTTTGGCTTATTTTCTCGGGAATCCTTTAGTTTCTTAGTCACCTTCTTAAGGTGCTTGTATCATTTGGAATATCAATACTTCCATACCTTTAATTCACTTTTATGCTTCTTAACATCTGCAACCAACTCCACCGTACCCTGATGCTGCCAGTTTTTCTCTTTCATCACTGAGTTGAGGGCCTCCAAATCATGGATTTTTTGTTCCAACTCTGCTATTTGAGTGTTGAGGTAGAGGGTAGAGGTTTGTGCATCCAACTCACCAGGTGGAGGCACCATTTTTGCAACGGATTTGAGGCATGTACTATCATTGCCAAGATCAAAATGACCTTAGTTGTCTAGTGTCTGCATCAAGTCAACAAAAGATTATGTGCTAGAAATTTTTGTGGCACCGAGGGTTTCAGAATCCTCCATGCCTATTGTAGCAAGGGCTTCAGTACCTTACACTTTTAAATTCTCAGGGGCTTTAGTACCCTATTTCTCCAACTCATTAGGGGTTTTGACACCCTATTCATCCAATTCATCAGGGCCTTTACCCTGTTCATCCAAATCTTCAGGGCCTTTACCCTATTCATCTAAATCATCAGCAGGGGCTTCAAGCTCCTGCTCTTAAAAATTTTCAAGGGGTTCTTCATACAACGCCACATCATCTTTTGGACCCTCTGGCGAGTCCTTACTTGTACTTGGGGTTGGTTTCTTTTGCCTCATTTTTTGAATGAAGTCTGACAAAAGGATGTCATATTCTCTCTCTGCATTCTCTTCACTTACCATGATGTGGGATGTCGTGTCTACAAGGACTGAGAGATTTTCATCTTCAGGGGAAGCTTGAGGTGACTCATCTATAAGAATCAGGGAGCTCAACCAAGAAGAAACCTTTTTCTTGGTCGAGATCCTGGTCTCCTTCCTTTTTTCCGAGGATAGGGTTCCTTCGTCAACCTTCTCCTCTCCCTGTACTCGTCAACTTTTTTTATTTGTCTTGGTAGGGGTAGGGGTTTCTGCCTTCTGCCTCTTGCTTGCACTCATCCCGACATACTTTCCTGCACTCTTCCCAACATATTTTCTCATGCTAAATTCCTTTAAAAATGTTTTCGCGACTATATTCTTAGCCTCTCATTCCTTCTTGAACAAAATCATAATAAGCCCATGGTGTTAATGTCTTACTCGACCTGGCTTGCATTCCCATTCTGCACTCCTTTTGCCATCTTCTCCAAACCCCAGAGCAGATAATGTGGAAAATTAATGTGCTTCCTGTTGGGGAAAAGTAATTTCCTATCATTTAATTTGTCAACCCCGGGGTTTCATAAACTTGTGAAGCATGCATGCACTGTATGTTCTAGAAATTGTCTTTCAGTTTAGATCAATATAACTACAAAATAACGAAAACCAATTCATCTAATCTATGAAATCAAATAATGAAAATTAAATTCAACTAACCTATGAAATCGGGTAACAAAAAGAAAGAAAACAAATTCAAAAGAAAATATAGCTCGCACAATCACACTTGTAGGAATTGAAATTTTTAATTTAAGAAAGCATTTCAAAGCATGTAAAGGAAGACAACTAAGGTACATTCAATCACTCCAGCATCCAATAGAATCACCCTCTTGAGATGATATATAAGCAACTGATTATACTTTAGTCTTTAAATCTGGGAAAGAAATTAAAGCATGCAAAGGGAAAACTCAATAATTGCATAGGTTAGATATTTGAGCATTTATAAATATGATAAAATCACCTTCTTGAAATGATCTTCAAGAACACCCATTTATACAGTTGAATGAGGATCTAAATCCTAAAACAATGTAAAAGCATGTAAAATCAAATCTTAATGACTGTATAGGTTGAACATTCAATCACCCAATTTGGAACACTTTCTTAGCCTGGTCTTTTTAGGAAGATTCAATCATACAATGAATTGATAGTTTGATCTAAGAAAGTAAATAACAAAAAATGAAAGGAAACTAAATAACTGTGAGCTTTATTGCCTCAAACTTAATCCAATTGGAAAATAGATAAATTTATCGTATTGAAATGCTTTTAAAAAAGCAAATATTACACAATAATTCTAAAACTAATACCAAGAAAGAAAATAAATGTTAATCTATAAAAGCAAGTAGATCTCACACATTTTTAGGTAGCTGATCTAAAAGTATGAGTGATGGTAAATCAATATGCTTCATACGTAAGCAAAACCAAGTCAAAATGAAGAAGAATTCATGAATAAGGTGCCACAATCTAATTCTGTATTCAAATCTTGAGCATAACTCAAATTTTACACATGAAATGATAAGAGAAAGCTTCCCCTATTTATAAAAAAAGAAGAGAAGTTATCTCATTAATGAGAGTCCATGAATCTCTCCCTATATCTCTAGCGTTACAATCTAAATAGGAATTGAAAAGGCACATGACTTCTTAGAGTTACAATACAAATAGGAAATGAGACACATATACTTATGATCTCATGATCTTCTCCATCCAAATTCGAATTTGGCCTTAGGAGGCCACATAAGAGTCTTTTTGAAGCTTATTTTTTACCTACACATGGCAAAAAACTCATTCCACTTGTTAGGTATAAGTATGTGCGTATTATTTTCTAATTTTTAACCATAAATTCACTTAAAAATAAACATAATGTAACCCAATAGTGGTAATGGTAATGTAAATGTAATGAAATTGAGGTGGAGTAAAGGTGATAATATGGAAATATAAGTGAAAATGTAATGGAAGTAAATAAACATTTGAAGGCCCAACATACTCCACAACTGAAGCTATTGCATGTCCTCATGCAATCTATTATATTAATTCTTTTTGATCCTTTGAGCTTTGGCTTAAATTTACATGATATCTTTTGATAACTTCATACTTCTGCAAAGTCTTTTAGTTGAATTGCAACATGGTTGGTTCTTGTGTTTCAACCATATTTTGTTGTTGCACTCAATTTCGATCTTTTGAACTTTGCATAATGATAATTTGATTATTGTTGCAAAGTGTATCTTTATTGGATTGTATCATGGTTGGTTATTGTGTGACAACCATGGTTTTGTTTGCATTCAATTATCTTTTAAGTACTTTTGAAAAGCCATTGTGTGCTCATAATAATAATGTAATAGTTAATATCTTTTGAAAGTATGTGGGCTTTTAAATGTGGAAAAAAGTGAATATGAATGTATCTCCCCCCCCCCCCCAACTGATGGTATTGGAAATTTTATGAAACAGGGAAAATAAGTGTTTTTTCCAAAAATTATCATTCTAGCTTTTCAAGGAATTCCATGGTAAAAAGTTAGAAAATGACATACCTTAATTTACCCTTTGGAAATAGATGAGCTGCATGTGTGGTGGCTGCAAAATTCTGATCATATTCTTCTTCATGTGGCTATAAGGTTATGGATAAAAGAGTCAAGATGATTTTTTATTGCTTCTTCTAAAGCTTCTAAATTTGCTGCGAAATGATGCTGATTCTGCAGCTGTCCTCTAATTCTGCTGCTGCCATCTGATTCTATAGTTGCCATCTGATTCTGTTGCTACCCTATGATTCTGCAGCTGTCATCTAATTCTATTTTCGTCATTTGATTCTGTAGCTATCATATAATTCTGTTGTTGTCATTTGATTCTGTAGATGCCATCTAATTCTGCAGCTGCAAAATGGTGTTGATCTGTTGTAGCTGCAGATCTTCTTCATTTGCTTCAAAATGCTGAAAATGAAAGTCTTCATGTCTTCAAAACTAGTTGGCATAATTCCTACTATGTGAATAGATGTTCTGATGTCGAACATAGCAGGAAATCGTTGACTTAGTGGCCATTAATGGATGCCACTAGTCAACACGAGAACTCTCACCATTGATGACAATGAGAGTCAAGATTCCCAAACACATCTTGCTAGGTACAAATAATTTTGATGTTGTCGAGTACCTAGAATATCCGATGAACAAGAGATATTAATGTATTCCCATTGTTCGTCTGCAAGAAGACTTTCCATTAAGGCATGCAAGCCTGAAGGTGTTTTTGTAAGGATTTTAAACTCAAATGACTATGGACTCAATAATTTGCATTGAAGCAAGGTTTATTTGAAAAATGAAAAGGATAGAAGGAAAATGGAAATGGAAGATGAAAATGGAAAATGACAATGAGCTATAAGCATGTAAGTGAGCTTATTGTTTTTATTTGTGGGTTAGGAGTAGACAAAATGTAATGGAAAGATTATGTGAAAAAAAAATGAACAACTGACTCTTGCTTGGAAAATAACTGTGGCTTGCTTTGAATTGCTTGGTTGGATTTATAATTCAAAAGGGAGGAAGGGTAATGGTCTTGATGGATATGGACACGGACTTGTTCTTATGTTTCTCATGAAATTGGTCCTTTGAATACCAATTGTGCACACAATTGGTTTCCTTAAATGATCATTCGTTCATCCCAAGCCTGCAAAAACTAGGCATAAAGAACATAAGTATGTTAAAAAAGAAATGGCCAATTCCTTCCTGATGCAAAATTTTAATGCCAAAATAAAACAGATTAAGGAAAATCAAAAGTGTTATATTCAGTCCAATTCATGATATTGATAACAATCCATTTAAAGAAAAAAAAACCATGAAAAATAAATCAACTCCCTGTTGTCGGATGACTTCATGCAATGTGCTCAGTAATATGATTGGCATCACAAAGGTTCACTATGTCCTGCAAGTTAAAGCTTCACAGCAACAATATTATAATTTTTAATGCCAAATATTCAGAAATCATCTAAATATTCTTCCAATTGTTCTGCAAGCCACTATCAAATTGAATCGTCATATGTGCTGCAAAAGCATGTTGTCAAAAATATTTGAAGCAGTAAAAAAAAAAGTACTTGCACGAAAAATTATTTCAATCAAATTTTGCAAGTATTTTTCGCCCTACAAATTTCTTCAATAAATTGATTGTATATGCAATTTTTTTATTATATATATATATATATATATATATATATATATATATATATATATATATATATATATTATTTATATTTTTATATTTTTTATTTTTATTTATTTTTTAATCATGAGACACATATGTGTATAAAATAAAATTTATTAAATGAAATTGGACTCTTAGACCACATGCCATGTGGAGCAGAGTTTTCTATTAACTTGGATTCTTCTTCTTTCAACTTTCCATGTTTAAATAGTTCAAAACAAATCATTTTTCCCTCACGCAATCTGCAAAACAAAGCTCCGAAGAACCCTGAATTTCTCCCAAATGGCTGTGAAATCTAGAAAATTGCTCAGGATTTACCTAATTGACCATGTTCCCGAAAAAACCCATGTTTTAGTTTTTTCTAATTCACCTCGATTTTCTCAGAAAAGGTGTTTTACAATTAGGTGTTTTAACATTTATGCTTTGTTGCAATCACTTGTACAACAAAATAAAATTGTTGTGGTTAGATTTTTTTTGTTTTTGCAAGTTTTGATGTGAGGTTGCATGTTTATGTTTAGGAAAGAAATATTGGGACTTGGATCAGCAATCAAAGGTCTCAGAAACATTCACTCAAAGTTGTGGCAACAATCATATTTTATGTTTTTGTAGAAACCCACTTCGAACAACGGATTTTTTATGCCTGAAAGGCTACATGGCTTACTATAGCTTGTGTGGAGGGGTTGTGGGATTATGGCACAAGGCCT
This sequence comes from Pinus albicaulis, assembly GCA_034641835.2. NCBI lineage: Eukaryota > Viridiplantae > Streptophyta > Pinopsida > Pinales > Pinaceae > Pinus > Pinus albicaulis. The sequence continues at coordinate 1,394,821,394 of CM076581.1, forward strand.
ATGCATATGCGCAAGGATAAACCAAAGGCATGCTTCACGCATATGTGTGGGCCTTTTGTTTTATTGTTCAAAGGATTTTCATAGGCCATGGGCCATTCGTTGTTTTAAAAAAAAATGATTTTTTTTTTTTTTTAAATTACATATGTTACATTTTTTAATATATATATATATAATATATATATATATATATATATATATATATATATATATATATATTTTAATTTAAAAAAAAAAACAAAATTTTTTATTTTTATTTTTTTAAAATAAAAATTGTGCACATGAAATTTAATAAATCAAAAAATGATTAAGAGGCTGCAAAAGATTAAAATTTGTAGAACCGATTAAAAAAGAATCATGACTCAAACAACGATTTTCAATAGAATTGTAAATCAATTTCCAGCAAATTTTTAAACGATTTTTTTTTGGATTTTAAATTTTTAAATTTACTAATTTGATTTTCTGATCTTCCAGGCCACAACGAGGCATGGGAAGAGAGAATACTAGTCAACGTCATCAAATAAATTATTTTCACACAAATTTTATTTCTGATGTTGATAAAAAATGAAGTGATTCTTAATGCGTCATTGAAATTTATTCAAAATTAATTAATCAATGTTGATTTTTATTTTTATTTTCGAAAACAAAATTAAAAATTCTAAAATTCTAGCCAAGCTTGGTTTTATTTTTATTTTTATTTTTAAGTATATTCATGCTTCCAATAAAGCCATTTATGGATTAGAATTTTTGAAATGCTCATATCCAGACTTGAAAACTGTACTTGATTTTTTGTAAGGATATGCGAAATCGACTTGACCTTTCGATTTACCACAAGGATCTCCTGAAGAATTGATGAATGTTGTGGCGTAATCGCTTTTTGATACTATTCCTCAATGTAGTATTTGGGTTGAATTCTAGACCCTTCACCCATAAATGGTTAGTAAAAACTTAAAAAAAAAAATACACTCTAGACTGAAAGATATTTCCTATGACCACTTCACCGGAAACAACGCCAAAATGTTGGGGCAAAGTGATTGCCTGTCATTTAATTTGTCAACCCGGGGGTTTCGTAAACTTGTGAAGCATGTGTGCATTGTATGTGCTAGAAATTGTCTTTCAATTTAGATCAAACTAACTACAAAATAACGAAAACCAATTCATCTAATCTATGAAATCAAATAATGAAAATGAAATTCGACTAACCTATGAAATCAAGTAACAAAAAGAAAGAAAACAAATTCAAAAAAAATATAGTCCATGCAATCACACTTGAAGGAATTGAAATTTTTAATCTAAGAAAGCATTTCAAAGCATGTAAAGGAAAACAACTAAGGTACGTTCAATAACTCCAACATACAATAGAATCACCCTCTTGAGATGATGTATAAGCAACCAATTATACTTTAGTCTTTAAATCTAGGGAAGAAATTAAATCATGCAAAGAGAAAACTCAATAATTGAATAGGTTAGATATTAGAGCATTTAGAAATATGATAAAATCACCTTCTTGAAATGATCTTCAAGAACACCCAATTATACAATTGAATGAGGATCTAAATCTAGAAAAAAATGTAAAAGCATGTAAAATAAAATCTCAATGGTTGTATAGGTTGAACAATGTTCAATCACCTAATTTGGAACACCTTCTTAGCCTGATATTTTTTAGGAACATTCAATTATACAATGAATTGATAGTTTGATCTAAGAAAGTAAATACAAAACATGAAAGGAAACTAAATAATTGTGAGCTCTATTTCCTCAAACTTAATCCAATTGGAAAATAGATAAATTTATCCTATTGAAATGTTTTTAGAAAAACAAATATTACACAATCATTCTAAAACTAATACTAAGAAATAAAATACACTTTAATCTATAAAAGCAATTGAATCTCACACAATTTTAGGTAGCTAATCTCCCCTATTTATACAAAAAGATGAGAAAATACCTCATTAATGAGAGTCCATGATAATCTCCCTATATCCCTAGGGTTACAATCCAAATAGGAAGTGAAAAGGCACATGTCTTCTTAGAGTTACAATACAAATAGGAAATGAGACACATATCCTTATGACCCTATGATGTTCTCCATCCAAATTCGAATTTGGCCTTAGGAGGTCGCATAAGAGTCTTTTGGAAGCTTCTTTTTTACCTACACATGGCAACAAACTCATTCCACTTGTTAGGTATAAGTATGTGCATATTATTTTCTAATTTTTAACCATAAATTCACTTAAAAATACTAGGAATTAATAAAGTTTGGAAAAACATAATGAAACCCAATAGTGGTAATGGTAATGTAAATGTAATGAAATGGAGGTGGTGTGAAGGTGATAATATGGAAATATAAGTGAAATGTAATGGAAGTAAATGAAAATTTCAAGGCCTAACACTTACTAGACTCAAAATGCAACAACAGTCGAATGTGATACACAAATTTAAGAGAATACCGTCCCTCACTGGTCAGGAACTTCTGTAAAATGTAGAGAAGGTCTCGCCACTTGCCAAGCAAGGTGTTGCATGGAATTTCCTTCTTCCAATCGACCTTCATTTTTCTGTCAACCACGAACCGGTGCCACTTCTTTTTTCAATCATTTCCTTCTTAAAACATTGTTCCCTTGTGTTGGACAGTTCCGTGGCTTGTGCTATGGACTCCTCCATAACTTCAAACTATAGGGAGTCGACCTTAATTTGTCCATCCTCCAACATTTTCACGAACTGCAAGGCGATGGCCATATGATATTCATCGAACTTATACAAGAATGGGAGGAATCTCGATTCTTACAATAGTGAAATATTGTTCTTGTACTCTGCATTCTATTCAATTTCCTTCAAGGATGCTGGCTCACTTCTCACAGGTTCCATCCTACTAGAATTCTCCTTAATTCCCTATCACAGTCTTAGAATTATTTCACATGGTAAAGAGACAAATATCTGTTAAGAATTTTATGGCAGAGACTCGGTCGTCCACCGCTTGATTAATTTTGTCTGTCCAATCACTATTAATCATTACAAATTCCCCTTTGAAATGGACACTGACATGTACCACTCTCCCATAGGAAAGCGAGAACAATTGAAGGAAGCAGAGGCTTTTGTGGCTCCAGTGTAACAGTCAGATGATCGGGTTATGAGGTAATGGTTATGATGAATGAGTAATGGAAAGTCTTTTTAGAAGGGGTAATCATAGGATTACAGACAGTCTATACTATTCCACATTATATCCATGATTCAGTTAAGAGGTACTTTGGCATTCATTAAAAATATTAGATTTCTGAACCCAAACATCTTACACTTAAATAATTTCTTCCTAACTAATAAATTATAACACAAAGTAATAATTGAAATGGAGATAATATATGCTATGATATATCATGGTAATCCTTTAGCTGTAGGAAAAATAATTTTCAATAATCATTTCACATCAAGCACTCCTAGATTGCGTTAAGTGGTTTCTTGAACTGTCTATTTATAATCAGGCACATGATTGCACCGATCATGCTTGCACTCCAACGTGTATGCAATGATAATTTCACTGATTATGTGCATACCTATACTAAGGACATTGAAGAAAGGAGGGACACAAAAATTGTGAGAGAACTCGGTTCTTTGGCTGGACTAAATTTTTTTTTCCTGAATGTACAAGAGGTTTTATTTCGCCATTTCTTTGGTGTTTCATGAGCATTCCTTGCTGATATGACTGCATCAGATCCTGAAATGTATCCATGAGGGAGAAAAGAAGTGGGAAAGGGAAAAAATTTCTAGAATGGGAAGGAACATTATGACAGGGATTCCAAGAATAGTACCACTAAGAGGGATAAACGAAAATGGGATTGGGAAAAAAATTTAGGGAGAAAGAGGGATTTCACGAAATCAGATAGATAGATCTTAGAAGAAAAAGGGAAGGTAATCATTATGGGACTGAGAAAAGAAAATAGTGGAAAATTACGAAACAAGAAATAGAAGAAGGGCAAAATTTTTCCTGTAAAATCTGCCTGCACTAGTGCTGGAAAAGTAAATGCAGAGGGAATTAAGCGTTACTTGCGTAAAAATCTCCATGCTAGTTATCCCAAACTTGAGTAAGGGTTTGGTCCATCGAACCTGCTTCTTCTTGGTGACAGCTAGCATATCTAAAGATCAAGAAACATTCCCTTTTTATTGAAATTTTGATCTCCCTACCAGCAAGATGGTTTTTAGGTTGATCTTTCTGCAATCATGTCAGTTAACTAATTTTCATAATTACAGGAAAATGATTTTTTTTTTTAATTTTTGTCATTTTTTTTCATTTCATTTTTATTTATTATTTTTTGTTAGGAAAAGAAAATATCACGTCTTCAACAAGTTGGTGTTAGCACCTATCATTTCCTTCCCAAATTGTTGTTGGAATTGTTGTGTAAAATATTTCTTGGGAAGGGGCTGAAAATATACCTTTAAACTATGCCCATTTACCAAGAATATTGAATTCCATCCATAAAAAGTTTTGATCTCTACCGCTCCATTCTCGAATACTCTGACCACCTCGTGGGGCCCCATCCAACATGTATGGAATTTCCCTTTGAAATATTTTAATCTAGAATCATAAAGGAGCACCCAATCACCGGGTTGGAACTGCTTCTTCTGAATGGACTTGTCATGCCACCTCTTGCGTTGCTGTTGGATTAATATGCTTTGCTAAATAGCATCCCTTCGGAATTCATCTAACTCATTCAACTGTAGGAGATGTTGTTGTTGTGCTTCAGAGAGATCAAGTCCCAATTGGACTGCAGTCCTAAAGTTCTTAATCTAGAATTCTATCGGCAACAAGACTTGTTTTCCGTATACCAACTCATATGGTGTATGTCTTCTGTTGTTCCTACAAGTGGTTCGGTATGCCCACAACGCTTCTGTAAATCTGTTAGCTCAATCCTTTCGATGCATATTGATTTTCTTTGTGAGGGTGGACTCGATCACCTTATTTGTAGACTCCACCTGAGCATTTTCTTGCGGGTGATATGTTGTAGATTTCCTCTGTCGGATATTGTGTTGCTCCATCACACCTTGTACCAAATTAGAAATAAACTGTGGACCATTGTCAGAAAATTTTTCTCTAGGTACACCAAATCTAGTAAATATTTTAGTAAAAATAAAATCAACGACAACTTTTTGTGTGGCAAAAGAAATAGCATTAGATTATACCCATTTTGTAACAAAATCTGTACAAACCAAAATATGTTTTTTATTTAATGATGTTGATTTATTGGTCCTAAAAAATCAATGGCCCATTTTTCAAAAGCCTCAATCATAACTTGAGGACATAAATGCATTTTATTGGTTTGATTAGGTTGGCCTACTTGCTAACAACTATCACACTGCTTGACATATTGTTTGGAATCCTTGAACAAGGATGGCCAAAAATATCCAACGCCTAATATTTTATATGCAGTTCTCTTATCAGCGAAGTGACCTCAACAAGGTTCATCAAGGGCAGATTTTATAATATCGAACTCTTCTTCCTCTCTTACACATCTATGGATAATGAGATCTGGTCCAGTGTAAAACAGGTCTCTTTGAACCCAGGAATACGAAACACTTTTTTGAATAATATTCCGCTTTCATCGGGCGAATAAGTGAGGTCATGTTTTTCCAGTGACTAAATAGTTAGCTATGTCAGAAAACCATGGGAAATATGTTGACACAGAAAAATATGTTCATCAGGAAAATCATCATCAACATGAATTACTTCACCAGGATTATTTAATCTTGAAAGATAATCTGTTACTACATTGGATTTCCCTGGTCTATCAACAATAGTAATATTGAATTCCTGTAATAATAACAACCACCTACTCACTCTACTGCTAGTTAATGGTTTATTCATCAAATATATTATTACGGAATGATTAGTATGCACAAATAATTCATATCTTGTAATGTAGTGCTTGAATTTATTAATTTCAAAAATTACAGCTAAAAACTCTTTCTCAGTAACTGTGTAATTCAATTCGGCAGGTGACAAGTTTTTTACGATGAAATAAATGGAATAGTATTATTTGTCTTCCTCTTGTCTTAAAGTTGCACCAATAGCATCATCTGAGGCATCAAAGGAAATATGAAATGGCAGGGACCAGTTTGGTCCTCTCAAAACTGGTGCATGTACTAATTTTTCCTTTAATGTCTCAAAGGACTATTGGCAAGTTGTGGACCAGAAAAACTCATTATCCTTGGCTAAAAGTTGGAAAAAGGGGGTAGCTATCCTGGAAAATTTCTCAATGAATCTCCTATAGTATCTCACATGTCCTAGAAAACATCTCACTTCCCTTTGAGTTTTGGTTGTAGGAAGACTCAAAATAATCTCTATCTTAGTGGGGTCAACCTAGATACCTTAGTCAAGAACAAGATGGGCAAGCACCACCCCTGCATTGCACATTAAATTGAATTTCTTATCACTCAAGGAAAGATGGGCTTCTTGGCAATGAAGAAGAACTTTTTCTAGATTTTTGAGGGCCTCCTGAAATGAATCACCAAACCCAAAAAAGTCATCCATATAAATTTCTACACACTCAAGGTCAGCAAAAATAGCTAAGACTGCCCTTTGAAAGGTAGCTGGGGAATTACATAGCCCAAAGGGAAGCACTCGGTAAGCCAATGTACCCCATGGACATGTAAAAGTGGTTTTCTCCTAATCCTTGGGTGTAATCTATATCCAGTTATAACCACTAAAGCCATCTAGAAAAGAGAAGTACTTCTTACCTGCAAGGGTATTGAGCACCTAATCAATGAAAGGAAGGGGGAAGTAATATTTAAGAGTGGCTTTGTTTAATTCTCTGTAGTCAATGAAAATGTACCATCTCCCATCTTTCTTCAGGACTAATACCAATGGAGAGACCCATTGGATATTGGAAATGGGATAGATAAAATCAACATCCAAGAGTTTTTGCAATTCCTCCTTTAAAACATCTCTTAGAGCCGAACTCATACACATTTGGGGTTGTCGGAAAAGTCAGGCTCCAACCTGAATATAGATATGATGTGTACATGTTTCAAGAGGGATACCTTTCATATCTTCATAACCCCATGCAAAGGCATCAAGATGGTTCCGTAACAAGTTCACAAGTTTCTCTTATTTTGATGAGTCCAGATTTGAACTGATATGCAAGGATTTTCCTAGACTAATCTCAACAAGAGTGGTATCAAGATCAAAAGCATTTAGAGGTGTGGTTAGAGACTATGATGAGGGAGGACGAGACTTGTGACACTCTTGAAAAACGAAACTAAATATTTGGTGCAATGGCTCAAAATTAGACATAGTGTCTATATTGTTCAGGAAGTCTTGAATCTCACCTTTCTGCGAGGACTCAGCATAACGATCTATCAAGGAAATAGATTGAGTCTCCTTGTCACTGGTGTAATCTAACCAAAAAGTGCCTTGGAGGTCTTGAATGGATCTGGCGAGTGGATACAAGGTGACCTTTCTCTTAGAATCTCCATGGGAAACGTACATGTCACCAGAACGCCATCCAATATAGGAATCAACTATAGCAAGCCATGGTCATCCCAAGATGAAGGGATGCCCTCCCACTGGATTCTTTAGATAAAGAATAATGAATTCCATGGGATATTCTCAAGAATCTAATGAAACGATCACATCATCCAACACCCCTTATGGCTTTATTTTAGATCTGTGTGCCAATTCAAGCACAATGGGAGTAGGATGAAGATGAGACAATCCAAGTTTATCCATGGTTTTAATTTTAATGACACTAATGGTTGTCCCTAGGTCTATAAGTACATTAGAGACAAGGACATCACCTATCTGAATAGAGACAACAGGTTTTCTAGGATCCATATATTTCTCCATGGAGACACATCTCGTCAACAACTCTACTGCTCTACGAACAAATTGAATAGTTTGAGGCTCAAATATTCTCCTTCCTGGCTTCTTGAGGTAGAGTTCCCTAATGATCTTGGTACAGATGGGGATCTATTTCATAGCTTGGATCAAAGGTACATTTATGAAAAGGCTCCTAAGCTCAAAAACCAAGCTAGACTCATGAATAGGGTCATTCTTCTCCACAGCTAGCCTCTCTAGAAAGGGAGGTTAGTTGGAAGAGGATGGAAAAGACTCGGAAGGTATGGGGATAAGCTGAATGGTGACACCTCTCATAGAATGGTTAGGAGTTTCCTCCTCCCCTTTCTCCTCGATAATTATTATGGGTTGCTTCTGCTTTTCTAAGGTTACCTTCTTCCTTGATATCAATTGGAGATCATTTTCTCCAACTGGCATAGACTGGTATCCGAATGATGAAAGTGGGTTCATGGAATGGATCATTTGTACCGATTTTTTATTAGGATTTGGTAGAGGTTGAGCAGGCAGCTGAGGAGGTAAGAACAGTGGAGGTAAATGCAATGGTGGTGTAGGCTAACTCATATGAGGTAATGACGGTTGAGGCATTGGGTACGGTGCATATGTAGGTGGGTATGACTCCATAGGTGACTAATAGGAATGGTGTGAATGGTTTGGCCCTCTCCATCCTTGTTGCCAAGATTGAGAGGATTTTCCATATTGATATTGGTTCCCATGTTGTCAATGCTGAGAGTGACTAGTGTTAGGATAGGAATATGAATGTGCATTATAACCAAAAAAATGCGGTGGAAGTTCAGGAACCATACCTACACTTACTTGAGGCCAATTTCTTCGTGCTCCCATAGCATACAATAGTTCAACTTCAGGTTTCCCTCCTTCAATTACAGCTTTCAACCCAGGTATGGAGGGACATTTCTCTGTGGCATGGTTCTCTACACAAATCTCACATTTATTAGTTTCTTTTATATCAAGAGGACACTCTCTCAAAGGATGTTTTTTCCTACATTTAGGACAGAAAATGGACAATGACTCTTGTTCTTCTACAAGTTTTTGCTGAAATTTTAAAGAGTATATATTTTTGCTAACAATATTCATTATCTCAATTTTCATGTTATCCATTTTATTTTCCATTCTAATAATCATAGCATCAGTAGATTCGGTTTTCTTGTTTCTATTCTGGATTCCTTTATTGGATCTATATTGATTCCTTGATAATTTCCTACACAAGTCACATATTTGATGAGAAGATTTTTGAGCAATATATCCTTCTCCTAACAATTCAAACTATTCGTAGCATCATTAGTAATTCCAAGTAAGAAAAAGGCTCTAATGGTACTTAAATCAAATCTGTGCTTTGAACTTTGTAAGATATACAAGAATATTTCTAAGTATTCCTCTATAGTTTCATCATCATTTTGAATAATAGTAAAGATTTCATCTTGAATGTCTCTAGTTTTACAATATTCTTGATATTTTGATAACAACACTCTCTTTATCTGCTCCCAGGAAGCTATAATGTTTCCTATTAATCCCATGAACCTGCATAATGTTCCATCCTTGAGAGTGGCTAGAAAAACCTTTAACTTTTGGGCTTCAGTTGAATAATCATAACTCCTACACAAAATATCAAACTCAACTAGAAAATATTTTGGGTCTTCATGCACTTTACCGTAAAAATGAGGAAGAGCTGATGGTGGAATATTCTTCATTTTTACAATGGTATCAAGATCCACAATCGGAAATCCAAAAGTGGATTTTTCCTCATTTACTTGGTTTTCACCAGTCCCTTCTACATGGTATTCATGATATGCCAATGTTTTTCCTTCACGTGAACTGCTCTCAACAGGCTGAGAAGGCTAACTATGGGTTCTAACAATGTCTCCTTCTTCCCCTTTGTGGGCTGAGTCACACCTGGACTATTGCTGCTAGAGTCCAAGTAGTTTGTTCCTACGTGATGTGTCTGGGTTTGATTGGACTTCCTTCCTGTAATAGAAGGCCCAATGTGAGAATTAATTTCAGATTTACCAGTATTTTCTTGGCCCTTAGTGGGCTTCTGACCCTTACCTCTTTTAGGCATTCATTTCAAAGAAATGACAAAACAAAAACTACAATAAAATGCTACAAAATAAAAAGAATAACTCAGCACCTATAAATTCCTTCAATCAATAAAAACACAGTGAAAAATAGAAGCACATTGTATAAAAAATAATAACATACTTACCCCTATTGCAGAAAAAACAGAAAATTATTACCAATTCAAATCGCCTCCCCGAAAACGGCACCAAAATGTTGGGTGTAGGAATTGCACTTAAGAAAACTCCTCAACACTTAATTATAAACCCGGGGGTTTGTAAACTTAAAAATGAAGCACAGGCAATGCCAGAAGTGGTATGAAATTTTCCTATTTTATATTCCTACTTCTTAATTGAAATCTTGCAGAATCAAATAAAAAGTCTCAAAGGAAATTAACACCAAAAAAGTTCTAGGGCTGGAATGTAAAAGAATGCATCCACGGAAGAATTAAATAAAGGAACATTCACACTGATTTTGATCAATATTAACTGTTGAATGAAAGCCTATGTTTATCTCCAGTAGAGTTACATGGCAGTTTCAACAAGTGGGCACTTAAGATAGCCTACCTTCTAATGATTTTCCTTCTCACACGGGTCGTTCTTGCAATACTGCAATCCGCTTGCACTAGTGCAGGCACAGAATTTTATGTGAAAATTATACTTTTTACTTTTACTAAAGACTTATGTCTTTGTGTAGGGGCTCAAAGAAAAAAGGTTAGAGCACTTTGTTCCTGTAACAAGACATTCGTTCTTATATTAGAACGAAGCTTCCTACACCAAGTTATTGATTTCGAGAAAATAAATAAGCGTGTCCACTAAAAAATAAATTGCAAATGTAAGCAGACTTTAGAAATCACTTGCACACTAAAGGAAATGCTTTTAATTAATGGAAACTTTCAAAATGTGAATAAATAACTAAAATAAGAACAAGCTTTGAAAAATTAAAGAAAATCAACTTTTGTCAAAGGTAATTTTCATGAAATCAGATCCCACTTTAGACAATAAGGTTCATTGTGATAACTTAAATAACTTTCAATCCTTTTTCTAGAAAATGTAAAGTTCATAAATAAATCAAGACTATGCAACAACGTTTTCATGCATTTTATGAAGTCATCTTTAATCATTTTAGGAATTTAACTTTCAATATCAGAGACACTTCCTTTTGATGTCAACACTGTTTGCAGAAATAAATTAAATTGTGTCAAGGAAAAGAATGAAATGCTTGTTGTAAAATGAACTATGTAAGAATGCAGTACATAAACCAACGTGCATTGGTGTAGGATTAGACTTCCTGCTCGATCCAAGTGAAAGCAATCTTGAAAAGGAAATTGCATAAATAAATGAATTGAAATTAACTTTCACACAAACGGATCTCTTCACACCTTAACAAAAGCTGAAATTCATGTGCAAGAAAAGGAACTTAACTCAAGCCACACTTCTGCAATTAGATAATTTAACATACCTTTCAAGTAACGAAAATGAAAGGGGTAAATGAGTTGGGTTGTTGGGCCCTATCCAACCAACTCATTTCCCTGTTAAGAAACGAGACTCTTCAACAGCTAAATCAACACATCAAATAGAAATTTAAATGTAGGATGAATGAAACATGGTGCAACCCTGTTCTATTAATTCAATTCAACAAATAACATAATAGATCCGAGTCCATCCCAAAACTTGGGTGACAACAAAATTACAAGATTTATCACCAGAATTGGTATAAACTGCTATCGCTATCCTAGTCGTACCTATGGATTGCATTATATATAGTCCTCGACTCATGGGCATATCAAATATACATAGTCGTTTCCCAAATCAGGCCTCTCGGCAGAACTGCCTACCAAACGACTGTACAAAGTTAAGCCTTTCGGATATATCAAGATGCGAACAAAACGCTAGCCATGGGTTGTATCTTCAACATAATATTTGACAATCCTCTTCTTCAATTCGATCTCGAGATATTTGCAACTAATATGAGTGATGTGGCAAGGTGCCCTCGTGGCGTGAACGAACAGCTGCAGAGATCTCGGTACAGGTGTTTGCCAGTGGAGGTGTAGGAAGATTCCTACACTAGATCAAGCTACATTACGATTAATACCTTAACATTATCAAATACTTATAGGAAGTAAACATAAGTTACAAGATGTTACTAAAGGAAAAATATCTATTTAAAATAATTAATTAAACACCTAATAAATCCTAAACATGAATAATGAAGCATTTGTGGAAATAGGTAGCTTTTCTTGGACTAGTGCAAGATAGAAGTGGTTTAAGGAGATGAAATAGAGGTAGAAGGTTGGGGTTTTATGATGAGAAAAGGGTGAAAAATAGGACATTTTGGGACACCAACAAGAACCATAAAATTTGCAGAACTACATCGAAGGCTGTAGTAAAGAGGTCATTTGGGTATGTGGGGGGCTTCCTAAAGGGCCATCCCCTCATGAGGTCTGAAACATCTTACACACACCCAAGAATCACTGGTACAATTAGCTACATCACTGAACCATCAAGTATATGGATCTCAGTCATGGCATAAGGAGCTAGAACTCAGAAAAAATCAATTCAAAGGGAAATAAAGGGTCCATTTGCTTGATCCAAGGCACCAAATAAGAGTGGAAGCTGGAACCAAGGTACGCCGCCCTCTAGACCTATTTTCTAAAATGAATAAGCTGATGTCGACAGAAGGAGGTCTACCATAGGTGAGGCAATAAGGAATCCTCAACTAAGGCATGAGGGATAATAGTGGAGAGACTAATAGGTTGACACCATGGATGGTGGAATGGGGGGTACTAAGTAGTGGGCTGACGACTTCCCTTGTTAGAGCGTAAAGGGCATGAATGACCTGGCAGCTACTAAATCGACTCTGAAGGGGATAGGGGACAATATTACTGAAGGCCAAAATATGCGACGTGAGAGAGGTACAAAGAAATGAAGGATGGAATGCTGTGACAGGATACAAAAGGAACTCGGGAAAGACTCCATGGATGCGATGATGACTCAACTGGGATGCTCTAAACAAGGGTGACTCGATGATGCTGCTACACAGAATAGGCTTGGTGGGGACCATAAAAACATGAGTAAAAGATGTTTACTCACGACGAAAATTGACACGAGCATCAACAAGTATGAAGGAAAAGTGGTGCCCCAAGTACAAGTGTTGCAAGTGAATAAATTCAATTTTGAGAAGCGACGAAGTGACCCTTGTTAGAAAAAGGGCTTCTGGGTGAAGTATAAAATCACCAAAAATGAAAGGATACCCATTTGAGTGCTCAATGAGAGCTTTCCAATGGTGCTGACGTCTAATCAAACTGAGCTACGGTTTGGTCACAATTAGTGAAAGAAAAATTAGGGTTTTTATTTTAATAAGGCAATTTCCCTCCAATTTGATTCATTTGCAAGTGTAGCTGTGGTGAATGTGGAGAGGAGGAAAATGCCATAAATCTTATGGAAATCATAGAAGAAAAACCAACCATTGGAATCAAAATATGCGATTTTCAGGTAGGTGACCTTACTTGTCTAAAGGTGGCCTTAATGCTTCTTGGAAGGATGGTCCTGGTGAAGAATCAAGGTAAGAAACGAATACAAGTATGAACTGCTAGAGAACATCTAGAATCCTCCCCACCCACAAGTCAAACAAAGGGGCCAATTTGTAAGTATGGTATCACACAAATTAGAATATTTGAAGATAGGGTATCAAACATCTATGATATATGGCTCACCAGAGAGGCTGGTAGGTCCAACTATCCAAGGAATAGGAGGATAATTGACCATTCATAGATCAAGTGTGTCTATGCCGATTCTTTGGTTAATAAAGTGAGAATGTGGCTAGGGGTGCCATCATGCCCCCAAGCATGGGATACTATCCCCAATCATATGTGATGGATGGTACTGATCTAGTATTCAAAGGTGGGAATGATGCCCCTAGAAAGAGTATTTTATGCAGTTCCATACAGGGTGTCACTATACCAAAGAGTGCCTTTGGAGATAATGAACTAGTGTTCACTGAGAAAATATAGAGGTTGGTCAACAACAATGTCTAAGGGATTGGGTTGTTGATGTAAGATGAAGGAATGATGAAGTGAATCATCCCTAGAGTGATCTGAAGTGATATGGAACTCTAGAGGTTCTTCTACATGGGGAAGAATAATGGTACTAGAGTTGACACTACTGGATGCACTAGGAGGATTGTGGAGAATTTCTTCTCTTGGACTCTCAAATATGGGTGCCCCCTTACCGAAACATTGGGTGCCAGTCTAATGACCACAAGGTGTACGTGGTTCGAATGCATGGTTTCGATGTAATGGGGGATAGATAAAGTCAGGGGTGGTAAATGCTTTGATAATGTCATCATCGCAATAGAAGATGGGGTGACTGGTGGAAGAAATACCATGTGATGCGACAAAGCTACCTGACTCATCATCATGAGAAATGAGGTTCACATGTGCATTGTCATGGAGGGTGACTGAAGAAAGAGTAGATGAATAATCTATCGATGTTGATCCCAAGCTAATCGTTGAAGGGAGGTCAGGAAAAACATAAGGGGATGCCCCAGAGGGATCTTCCACCATGGATCTCATAGATGATGACAGGTAGAGGATAGTGGCCAAAGAATCCATCATCTTGACATCAGGAGGGGGCATGTCAATGTGAGTGGATGTGTCCTCTGGTTTTGCTAAAGCAAAACTCGCAAGAAATGGAGAAATGGAATCGTTGCGCTTGGCCTCGAATTAGAAAACCGATTCCAAGGAGCTGGGGAAATCATCAAGGCGGGGGCATAGGTGAGTATAATGGCCATGGAAATATCACAAAAAACAAGGTTGATTTGTGTGCAAAGTCTTGAGTTTCTTGGTTGAATCCAGTAAAGTGACATGCACTTCTAGGATATCAGACTCATGAAATGCTTTGTTGACAAGGGGTTTGAGACAAGGAAATTCGGGACAATTGTGGCTAGCATGACTGACAACATCACACAAAGAACACAGAGTTGTACACTTTGGAGGCTTAGGAGGAGCTGGAGCTAGTGTTGTCTAGGTAGCCTTGTCCTTAGGTGCCTTTTTGTGGGCTTTTTCCCCGTCACCCAAGGCTTTCGCAACACGAGTAGATTCATGTTGAGGTGGCTGAGGCACAGAAGTGAAGGGAGGGGTCATAGCGACCAGTTGGACCGAGGTCAAAGTAGTGTAAGGTTTGAGATGACCGGGAAGGGTATTGTATGGGGGATCGATGTACTAGACTGGGATCCACAGGGTCATGTTGGGAAGGGTCAAGGTATCCATAATAGGTACAGAAACTACTCTATAAGGGGGAGAAAGAAACGACATCTGACTAGAGGGGTAATGGCTAGGAAAAATAGCTCCCAGATGGTCAAGGCTAGGGGGAACCATTCCATGAGGAAAAATAGGATCACGGACACCAGATAAGGATGAAGGGCTTTGAGGAGGAGGTCTCGAAGGCTGAGTCAAAGTACTAGGAAAAGGTTGCAAAGGGCTAGGCTGCTGACTAGTCAAATTGGACCATTTGAGGTTGGATCGAGACGATAGTATCATGAAAACATTTTACAAGTTGGGGTCACGGATAAGAGGGGGGAGACTAGGGAATGGGCCAAGCAAAGAGGAATCTTTATAGACTCTGGGTTGTTGGAAATACTAAGAGGGGGGCTGAATCAGTATTCCTTTCAATTAGAGCATTAGTTAATATTCAATTATTATCAGTGTTTGTATAATGATAGCAGAAAACAAGAGGAACACAAATGCACACAGTTTTTAAGGTGGAAACCGACTCCTGGACAAAAACCACCTAATGATTTTCTAATAATTCTTTAATATTCAACTCCAATTGAAAATAAAGCTCCAACTTCCTAGAATCTAGAAAAGCATTCTTCTCTAGCTCCCACTGGATGGATGCTCCAATGCCCGAGATTCTTCATTAGTCAACTGAACAGATGCCCCAACACCCAATGAGCTATAACTCACCCTAGCACCACCCTAGCACCCTATAGAAGAATAAAATAATAATGGACTCCCGTACCAAGGAAAATGGTCCACTTTACAATGATATAGAAAGATGTAGAAAAAGAAGATATACTAGACCATAACTCCAACTTTGACACAACCACCTAATGATGATCCTAGACCTCCCAACACTACCTCTTCAACCTTTGGCAGATAGACACTAGTACAATTTTACAATAATGTATTTACAATGACTTAGTACAAAGATACCTTTATAATGATTGTATGCAGTGCTGCCCACTTGAAGACTTCATATGATGAACTTATTTCTATTTTTATGCACCTTGGTTGCTGCTCTTGTCATGCTACCCTCTACTGCACCTTACTTTGCTTTTCTACTATAGAATGTCTGGTCCTTTGCAACCCTTGACAACACATGATCTAGCTTTTTCTTGCCTTCTAGGAGCTCGATATTGAATCTGGTGTATCTCTGTTATTTCAGATCCTCAATATCTTATTTTTGGTCTTGTAGTATTCCTCTAATTCATCTTTCTAATTCCACAGGTCTAACCCAATTTGGATTCTTCAAGAGAGAGTTATACCCAATCTCTCACAATTCCCTAATTATGGATTGTTTCAGCAGAGCGCACTTGTACGGTGTGCCATGTGTTACTGTTTCTTAATTTTGCCTTGAAATTGATAGATAAAAAGCTAAAGACTATGAGATATCTTCCACACTTTACAGAATTTCAATCCGATACTCAGAGAGAGAGTTATGACGATTTTACCAAGGTCAATTCTTTGAGATGAATTTCAGGAGCCTGCAAAAACCCTGATTTCCACAGATCATATCTCCAAAAATATTTCACACCTTGTTCTGAAATTTTTACAGAAGTTTCCTTACGATTTTGGCTTTTCCTCATAGAAATTTCAGCTTCTGAACCTTCCTAGAAAAACATTTAGAGCAAATATTCCACGATGACCTGTTTCAGATGGTGAAATCCCTTCATAAGGAGGAAATGAGGATCACAATTTATATAAATGCTTAGGTTGAGAGGGGATTAAACAAGTGAATGTGGGAGGGATTTTAGGAGCTTAAAAAATATTAATTATGACTTTTCAATGACCCATGCCCCAACCCCATGGGGTTTTAGCCCACTAACTGGGGGTACAAACTTCAAACATAAATATCTCTCAAACCGTGAAGAATTACATGGCGTGCCATATATCAACGGAAACATCTTGACAAGTAGAAACCATCAAAATAATTATTGAATTAGAATATATTAATTTGGTAGGTCAAAATTCACATTCAATATTGGGTTAGCCCCTGGTGCTGCTTGGGTTGACATCAATGACAACCGTTGATCAACAATCTCCCCCTTTGGCATTGATGGCAACACAAGTACTCCCCCTGCGATCATGACACCTTTTCCTAGAACATTCTCTCCCCCTTTGACATCAATGGAAAAGGGTAACTCCCCCTGAAACACAACCATCTTACGGACCTATATACACTTCCACTCCCCCTGACACACAACCGTCCTGCAGACCTGTACACACTTCCACTCCCCCTAACACACAACTGCCCTGCAGACCTATAATCTACTTCCACTCCCCCTTTATATTCTGAAAAAGGAAAATATAATGAGAACTTGGGAGAATCTGAAGCTTCTGGCGAAGATATTCCATTGCTGGTGAATATTTAATATGTGATTCTTTTGGTGCTGCTTGGAAACTTGGTACTTGTCCAACTACTTGCATAACATCTGGTCAGGATGTTGTTACATATAGAAGACTACTAATCATAGATTTGCACAACCTTTGATCCACATCCTTCGATGAGTCGTCTATGCTCAATTTGCAACCTGTTACCATTGGAGTAAGGATGGGTTTGTAGTCTTCCATTTTAAATTTCTTGAGCATTTCCTTGATGTACTTGGCTTGAAATACAAATATTCCTTTCTCTTGCTGAGATATTTGAAGCCCTAAGAAGTATGTCAGATCACCAAGTAAAGACATCTCGAAATCACTTTCCACCTTTGTAGCAAACTTTTTACTTAGTCGATCATAATTGCTACCAATTATTGTATCATCCTCTTTAGCTATTAGACATGCTTTATTTGCATCATCCAGAACATATATGTCGTTTGGAGCTCGACTTGTTGTAGCCACAATTTCACCATACACGCCTTTCTTGATTTCACATTTCATGGAGTTGAATAGTATTGTGTGTCCTTGATCATACATTTGTCCAACACTGAGAAGATTGTGATTCATGTTTTCAACCAATAGAACATTATTGGCTAGAGCATCTTTTCTTTCGAGAGTGATAGTACCTGATCCTATAACATTTGAATATCCATCATTTCCAAATGACACGGTTCCGTCCTTCTTCTCTTTCAGAGATAAAAATTTGTTTCTATCTCCAGTCATATGCATTGAGCAACCACTATCAACATACCACACATCTTTGTTCTTTTGAACCTTGAAAGTGAGAGCATAATTATCATTCTTCTTCTTCTTCCATGTTCGTTCGTTCTATGGGTTCGAATATTCTTCTAGAGGATTTTCAAGTTTGCAGTCTTTGGCTATGTGTCCAAAGTTTCGACATTTGTAACATTTGATATTATTTCTGAAATGTTCAAATCTATTGATGTTTCGCTGAGCCCTAGGAGGTTCATATTTGACAGATCTCCTGGAATTGTATTTGTTCCTAGGGTACATGCGAAATACTATAGCTTTATGACCAAATTTTCCACATGAATAACAGTAGCCACAAAAAATACCTTGGTACCTGGATGGAAATTTTCGTCGAGGAATTGTCTTCCAAGGATGTTCTTGCGAATCTTGTCCAATGAAGTCTACATGCATTTCAGATCTCATAGCTTCATTGTATTTTGTTGTAGAAGGTCCTGCTTCTTCTTCTTTGTAACTGATGCTAGTTTTTTCGTTGTAAGATCGTTGATTGTTGATGAGTTATTCCAATGCCCTTGAGTTGTTGGAATAGTTTTGGATAGTTTTTCCTTTCTTCACTTCCTCACGCAGTGAGACTACTTCGGCTTCTAATTCTTCCCTTTCTTGGTTGCTTTCTTCCAAATTCTTCTGAAGTGACTCTTCAATGCATTTGTGTTCTTCAACTTCAATTTTGAGACCTTGAACTTGTTCTTCAAGAGTTTTGGAACGGATCTTCTCTGCCTTGGGATCTTTTATAAGCTTGATTGCTTCCTCATAAAATTCTTCTATGGTCCATCCTTCTTCTTCGTTGTTTTATACCTCTTGTTTATTGTTCTTGGGTTTATTGTGCTTGGCCATAAACAATGCTCTCTCATTGGCATCTTCTTCGCTATCATTGTCTTCATCAGACGATGAGCTATCTTCTTTAGAGAGAAAGTTCCTTTTAGATCCTTGCTTGTTGAATTTATTAAAGCCTTTCTTTCCTTTTGAGTTTCCATTATTTCTGTTTGGACATTTTTCTACAAAATTCCCAACCTCATTACAGCTGAAACATATCAATGGAGGTTTACCTTTGAATTGTCCCTTACCAATTTTTAGTTTTCTCGTGAAGTAAGCATATTCTTCATCTGAAATACCTTCTTCATCATCTCCCTTTTCTTCACACTTGTAGGGGCATGTATTTTCAATTGAAGGTTGTTTATCCTTATTGGTTTTCTTAGATGCAATGAACGTAGTTTCTAGATGCGAAGTACCATCTTCTTCATGAAGTCTCATTTCATATGCTATGAGAACTCCATGTAATTCCTCTTTGTTGAGTTTGTCCATATTTGCATTGTATTCTAAAACCGATACATTTGGGTTGAATCTCCCTGGTAACATTCTAAGAATATTCCGTATAATAGTCTTCTCATCAACTGGCTCTCCCAATCCTTCCAGATTATTGGTTATTTCATCAATGTATTGGAAGTATGCAGAAATGTTGTAATCTTCTTTCATTCTTAGTTGCTCAAATTTTGCTCTATAGATTTGAAGCTTTGCTTCTTTGACATTTGAGTCACCTGCATATATATTCTCAAGCTTGTCCCATACATTTTTGGAAGTTTTACAACCCAACACCTTATGATAAGTAGATTCAATAAGTCCACTGATAATAATATTCTTTGCTTTTCCATTATTTACCAAATTCATCTTACCTTGTTCATCCGTAGTTGATGTAAATCCATTTTTAACAGTGTCCCATACTTCGTAACCTTGCACCAAGAGATAGACCTACATTCTTCCTTTCCAGAGTGCACAATTATTTTCATTGAATAGAGGTACACCATTATGTTGGAAATACTGAGAGGGGGGGGGGGGTGAATCAGTATTCCTTTCAATTAGAGAATTATTTAATCTTCAATTATTATCAATCTTTGTACAATGATAGTAGAAAACAAGAGGAACAAAAATG
The DNA here is from genome assembly GCA_034641835.2 of Pinus albicaulis. Lineage (NCBI taxonomy): Eukaryota > Viridiplantae > Streptophyta > Pinopsida > Pinales > Pinaceae > Pinus > Pinus albicaulis. The sequence goes on from CM076581.1 coordinate 1,394,841,656, forward strand.
CACACATTTTTTAAGGTGGAAACCCACTCCAGGACAAAAACCACCTAATGCCTTTCTAACAATTCTTTAATATTCAACTCCAATTGAAAATAAAGCTTCAACTTCCTAGAATCTAGAAAAGCATTCTTCTCCAGCTCCCACTGGATGGATGCTCCAATGCCCGAGATTCTTTAGTAGTCAAATAAACGAATGCCCCGAAACCCAATGAGCCCTAGCACCCTATAGAAGAATAAAATAAGAATGGAATCTCGTACCAGGGAAAATGGTCCACTTTACAATGATATAGAATGATGTAGAAGAAGAAGATATACTAGACCATAACCCCAACTTTTACACAACCACCTAATGATGATCCTAGACCTCCCAACATTGTACAAAGATACCTTTACAATGATTATATGCAGTGCTACCCACTTGAATACTTCATATGATGAAATTCTTGCTACTGTTATGCACCTTTTTTATTTCTCTTGTCATGCTACCCTCTGCTACACCTTTCTTTGCTTTTTTGTCGTAGAAAGTCTGGTCCTTTGTAACCCTTGACAACACATGATCTAGCTTTTTATTGCCTTCTAGGAGCTCGATATTGAATCTGGTGTATCTCTGTTATTTCATATCCTCAATATCTTATTTTTGGTCTTGTAGGATTCTTCAAGAGAGAGTTATACCCAATCTCTCACAATGCCCTAATTATATACTATTTCAGCAGAGCGCACTTGTATGTTGTGCCACGTGTCACAATTTCTTCATTTGGCTCTGACATTGATAGATTGAAAACTAAAGACTGTGAAATATCTACCACTTTTTACGGAATTCTAATCCGATACTCAGAGAGAGATTTATGACGATTTTACCAAGGTCACTTCTTTGAGATGAATTTCAGGAGCTTGGAAAAACCCTGACTTCCACATATCATATCTCAAAACATATTATGCACCTTGATCTGAAATTTTTATAGCTGCTTCCTCAGGATTTTAGCTTCACCTAATAATAATTTAGCTTCTGAACCTTCATAGAAAAAAAATTTAGAGCGAAAATTCCATGATGACCTATTTCAAATGGCGAAATCCCTTCATAAGGAGGAAATGAGGATCACAATTTATATAAATGATTAGGTTGAGAGGGGTTTCAACAAGTGAACGTGGGAGGGATTTTAGGAGCTTAAAAAATATTAATTATGACTTTTCAATGAACAATTCCCCAACCTCATGGGGTTTTAGCCCACTAACTGGGGGTACAAACTTCAAACATGAATATCTCTCAAACCGTGAAGAATTACATAGTGTGCCATATATGAACGGAAACATATCGACAAGTAGAAACCATCAAAATAATCATTGACCCAGAATATATTAATTTGGTTGGTAAAAATTCCCATTCAATATTGGGTTAGCCCCTGGTGCTGCTCGAGTTGACATCAATGACAACTGCTGATCAACATGGGTGAGACATTGATTGAAGGTTTGACTGTTTGTTTATTTTCCACCAAAGAAATAACAGACTCTAGAGAGGTATAATACTTCGGTTCGTAATATTTCATTTGATCTATAGTGACGATATTTACATTGTGAGGAAAGCACATCTTATGGTGAACCGCAGATGGGACAACATACATCACATAAGTGTAGCTAGGACCTAATAGAATGTTGTAGTCTAAGGGGGCATCAATAACTTCAATGTCAACATTAACATTTTTTCCCGCAAGAGAAATAGGACAATTGTGGAACATGCCAAAGGGCTCGGAAGAGTGGCCATCCCATGCATGGAGGGTGATAGTGGAAGGGGCTAACTCGGGCAATCCGAGATTTTTCCAAATAGAAACAGACATCACGCAGGTGGATGCCCCCTCGTCAATGATACATCGGGAGACGTTGGCATTTCAAATCTTGACAGATATTTGGAAGGCGAAGGATCCAGGTAGGGGTGGATGCTCTGACTTGTCAACATCGAAGACAATCAAACGGTCATCTGAATGATCCACAGTGCCCATTGTTAGTATGAATCTGTATTCAAAGTGTATGAAAAAATACCACTTTAGCTATGCATAACTTATAGCCCTAGCAGCAGAAATGACTGCTAATATCTTTAGATCTACAATTAGATGATCAATACAAATGCTGCAAAAATATAGATCTATGCATTAGAAGACATTAAAAAGTAGAAAAATAATATTTGCTCCATATATCCAATAGACAAGACAAGAATATATCTAATGAATTATTTTATTAATGGCACCTAGGAGGAAAACACAAGAGGGTGTTCCCTGTTCTCCTCAATGGGATGGGTTCTTGTGAGTCCTCAGCACTTCAGATTTAGAACTTCTATCTATTGATGGTGTAGAAAACCCAGAAAAAAATGGAAAAGTATCGCTATGATTATGGATCAATAGCCAGACCAAGTGTTGAGATCCAGAGTGATCTTTAGGCAACAAAAGGTGACAAATGAATGGGAAAACCCTTCTATTTATAACAAAATATTGAGTTAGTCTAGAGAATGGTGCATAATTAAAATATTATTAATCAAATCTAGATCCAAATTTTATGGAATATTTTATTATATTTGTTGGAGGGAAAAGGAATTTGGCTTGAGTCAAATCCCCTTATTTGTAAATAATAAATAAATAAATGATTTATTTATCATTTTAAGGATGTGATTAAGTAATAATAAATAAATAAATGATTTATTTATCATTTTAAGGATATAGTTGAGTAATAATCAAATAAATAATGATTTATTTAATTATTTAAGGGTGAATTAGTCATATTTAACAAAGAATATTATTTAAATAAGATTTAAACAATTATTCTTAGAAAATAATAAGATATATAATGATTTATCTAATTAATTTCCTTGTTTTGGGTTAAATATAACCAGAAATATTAATTAAACTACTATTTAATTAATTATTTCTTGAGGAAAATCAAACAAATGTATATTTATTTAATATTTCCTTATGGGGTTTCCTGTTTAGACCATAAACAACTTAATAAAGGTGATTTACTAAGTTATTTTCATAGTGAAAGCAATTTTACTTGGAGTAAAATTGGTCTTACATGATGTACTTGGGTCCATCTAATGATAATTGGTTAGATGACCAAAAAAATGGTGTAACAGATTGCCCCCCAACATGTGAGCATTAGGAGCTAATCGTATGACAGAATTACGTTGTAAGAACTCAATCACTAGACATCGAAGGGGAAGTCAAAGAGAGAGAAGTATAAGGAAAACCAAAGTGCTAAAATAACTAGACCCTGAGGAGGCGACTTGCAGGTGCGACAAGTATTTTTGATGAGTGAGTACCTACTATAAGTGGCGAGGAAGGCATACCTATGCCCGCTGAGGCAATAGTACTAACAATAAGGTGCCCGGAAAACCATGGAACGCAATAATGAATACGATAATTAATCCCACATACATATTATGCCTGGGATAATAGCCAGGAATTTTTACAACAATATCTGAGTACATGAGATATAAATACAACCTAGAAGCCCCTGAAAACAGGAAAGGGCTCTAAAAATCTGACTGATACATGCGAAGAAAAAGGCGCTACAAGTGGCTAAGGCCGACATCATCAAATGTATGGAGCTACATCGAAGGTTGTAATGAAGATGTCGTCCGAGTGTGTGGGGGGCTACTTGTAGGGCCACCCCCTCATGAGGACTGAGACATCTCACACACACCCAGGAATCATTGATGTTAGCTGCTGCATCACTAAACCATCGAGTATATAGATCTTGATCATGCTAAAAGGAGCTGGAGCTAAGAAACAATCAAGTCAAAGGGCAATAAGGAGTCCCTTTTCCTGATCCGAGGCACCGAACAAGAGTCGAAGCTGGAACCAAGGTACATCGCCCTCTAGACCTGGCTTCTAGAATGAATGAGATGATGTCGACAAAAGGAGGTCCGCCATAGGTGAGGCAAAAAAGGGATCCTCAACTAAGGCACGAGAGAAAATATTTGAGTGACTGACAGACTAACACCAATGATGATGATGAAATGGGGGGAACTGAGTAGCAAACAGACGACTTCCCTTGTTAGAGCATAAATGGCATGGATGACCTAGCAACGACTGACACAATATCATGAGGGATAGGGGATAGTGGGACTGAAGGTCATAATGTGCGACACGAGAGAGGGACCAAGAAATGAATGATGGAGGACTATGGCGAGATGTAAAGGGACTCGAGATAGACTCCATGGAAGCAATGATGACTCTACTCGGATGCTCTAAACAAGGGTGACTCGATGGTGTTGCCACATATGTAAAGGGTCCAATGGGGACCATAAAAGCATGAGTACAAGATGGTAACTCACGACGAAAGTTGACACGAGCATGGAGAAGTATGGAGGCAACATGGTGCCCCTAGTACAAGTGTTGCAAGTGAAGAAATTCGATTTTGAGGAAGGGTGAAGTGGCACTTCTTGGACAAAATGTGTCTTGGTGAAGTAACAAATGAAAAAATATAATAGATACCCATTTGAGGGCTTGGTGAGATCTTTCCAATGGTATATATGGTTCGTCAAATTGAGCTACATTTTGGTCGCAGTAAGTGAAAGAAAAATCAGGGGTTTTCTTTTAATAAGGCATTTTTCTTCCAGATTCACTTATTTGTTGGTGGAGCTGTGGTGAATGTCGTGAGGAGAGGAGGCCTTAAATCTTGCGACAATTGTAGTAGATAAACCGACCATTGGAATTTTAGATCTATCAGTTGTAGGTAAGAGGCCTAATCCTACTCTTTCATTTTAGTGGATTGAAAGTTGAGTTTAGGTACCCAGAGCTCGTGAACAAGCCAGGTCACACTTTTTGGGGTATGTTCTGTGGCCTGGGTAGTAGGTTTTGGGCAGAAAAATGCGACTTGTCCTAGGAAATGACCTGAACAGTGCGACCTGTTAGAAAAATGGGTTTTCAGTGCTGTTTTTGGCTGAGATCTGGGATTTTTATGGTCGAGGGGCATAGGTGCCCCCAAGCATGTTATGGACATGCCAAAATGTATTTAGAAAAAGGGAAATCTAAACACAGTTTAATGATGTGGTGCACCCTTTTTTTTTGGTAAGGTTGCGTAGTTTGAGAAAGGAAATAGCCAATTACCAATCTCTTTTGACACTGCATATATGAATCAAATGGAATTTAAGTTTCTAGGTTGGCACACATGGTGCTAATATCCGAAAGATAGTATTTGGGATAATGAACTAATGTTCTCCTAGAAAACCTATAGGTTGGTCAACCACAATGTCTGTGAGACTGGATTGCTGATGAAAAATGAAGGAATGATGAGGGGTATCATCACTAGAGTGATCTTGAAGTGATATGGGGCTAGAGTCGGCACAACTAGATTCACTAGGAGATTTTTGAAGAAATTCTTCTCCTGGTCTCTCCAATATGAGTGCCCCCCTTACCCAAACATTGGGTGTCAATGTAATGGTCACATGGTGCATGTGGTTCAAATGCATGAGTTCGATGTAAGGAGGGTAGATAAAGTTAGGAGTGGTCGCTGCTTCCATAATTTCATCATCTTAATAGAATATGGGGTGACTGATGGAAGAAAGGCCACCTGACGCGATGAAACAACCTTACTCCTCATCATGAGAGGAGAGGTTCGTATGCACATCGTCACAAGGGGTAGCGAGAGAGTGAGTAGACAAAGGATCTACTGATGTTGAGACTAGGGAAGGGGCTGAAGGGAGGTCAGGTGAAACATTGGGGGAGGTCTCATCGTAGACTTTCGACCAGGGCCCCATTATCTCAACATCATAAGGGGAAAAGTTAATGGGAGCATCTGTGTCCTCGGGTGTTTCCAAAGCAAGATGCGAGGATAAGGGAGCGGTTGACTCATTGCGCTCAGCCTTGAATTGGCGCAAGGCTTCTAAAGAGGAACGATACTCTTCGAGGTGAGGGAAAAAGTGAGTGTAGTGGCCATGCGAGTCACACAAAGCACAAGGGTGATTTGTGCACAATGGTTTGAGTTTCGGGATTGAATCGGGTATAGTGACATATACCTCTGGGATATCAGATTTAGGAAACATCTCGTTGACCATGGACTTGACGTGAGGTGACTCCAGACAGGTATGGGTGGCGTGGCTGACAACATCACACAAAGCACATTGGGTGGTATGTTGTGGAGGTCGATAAGGGGCAGGGTTAGTCAGGGTGTCCTTGTACTTTGATGCCCTCTGGAGAGCTTTTCCCTCCTTACTTGAAGTGGTCGCAACTGTTGGGGTTCCCATGTTTTGGCCAGGTTGACAAGACCAAAAGATGAGACAACATAGAACCACTTTCAGACCTTAGGATCTAGCCCTCGTAGGTCCAGAGAGGGATCTCTCTATGATTGTTAAAGGTGTTTGTATTTGAAGCTCGCAATAAGGTATTAGGCTAGGTATGAAGCACAGAATTTGTTTGTTTGATTGTTGGTTGGTCTTTGGTCATCAGGAAAGAAGGGCTCAGCATGAGACAAGGATGAGCAAAGAGGAAATTAGGCAAAGATAGATAACTCAGAGAACATCAAGGCCATTGGGAAATGGAGTCAGGAAAGTATTTACTTTTGTTCAATGTGCAAGCTTTCAGTTGGGTTAGTCATCTAGAGCATTTGGATCTTAAAGATGATAGTTGGAATGGGACATTAAGGACTGAAAATGAAAGGAGGAGAACCATCCAATTCTGTCTATAGATCAGGTCAGAGGTCATTTAACTCCAGAACTGCTTGGAAAAAATCAGAGGCAACAAAAGAGGTCTTATAAAGGGTTAATTGAGATGGAAAGATCCTAGTGAGGCAGAGACAGGGTTCTAAACCTCCCAGTGTTCTCAACACATCCAACTAAATCCTAACAAGAACATCTAAGCATAGATTTCTTCAATTCATACATCAGAGAGCAGGCAATAACATCCACTACACTGGTTAAATCAATTGAAATCAATATTCAGATACACATATAAGAAAAAAACATAAAAGGCTGGGAGAGCAGCAACATAAAGTACCTATCAAGGGTAAATCTTATACCAAACTTCTGATGCGAGCCAGTAGAAATGGAATGAAATGAAAACACACACAAATATAGGAAAACATCACCAGCTGCTTTAGATCAGGATCCAAAGAAATGTGCTTGTCATATTAAAAACAACACCAATCAGGTACAACATTGCCCACAGCTTGAACATTCAGTCTGAATACATCAAATCTCAACCTATCTTACAATATTGCACAGAGAACTTGTCTCAAGAGGAAAATGCTTGCATTTCTCTGTTATCTCATCAAAAACCTTTTCAATATTTTCTCATGAGCTCTTATAGCTAAAGAGAAGCAGAAGAGGTAGGTGGAAAACTAAATGTTGTATTAAACACCTGAAAAGAAAGAGGGTCGAAGCCCATTCTGTTTAATATTCTGAGCATTTAATCCCTGGCATTCTTTGGGTGAAAATATGATTTCCTTTATATTTCCATTTACTCCAGGCATGTCTTTGGTGTACTTTGGTTGCGGTGGTCTGTAGTACTTCTGGCGAGTAAACAAAATGGAAATAAATGATACTTGGGTCTGCCATGCTGTGAATCAAATGCTCTGGTAGTTTCGGTCTGCTGTCTGGTGGAAATTTCTTCAGGGGCACGGTGCATAATAAAAGATGTATGGGCGCCCTGTCCTTAATGAAGAAAAACATACTGCTGACGAATAAACCCTGATGTTACCTTTTACTTGTGCTCAGGACCCTTGATCGGTCCTCGGGGTCTTCAAACTGGTGCTTTTCCTCTTAAATCATTGATTTAAGGCATAAGATGTTCGTTGTCGTACCTTAATCTCTTTGTCTTGCACTGAAACACTTTGCTGCTCCATCTCTGCCTCTGGCAGGTTAGCTCGAGCTTTAATGGCTCTGGAAGGTTTTCCAAAGAGTTTTAAACCCTGTTCCTTTAAATGATCGTCCTGTCTTCACCTTCCCGAGCCATTTTTCATTAAATGTATCTAGGTACAAGGCCTCTCTGCATTTCTGGGTCGCTGCATAGAAAACTGGGCGGTCATGGCGGTCATTAACATGTCGCAAACCCTACAAGATACGAAAACTGGTTAAGAAAACATACACTAGGGTGGCAGAGACAATGGAGACGATGAGGAGGCTCGTGCAGAATGGAGCCATGGTGGAATAACGATAGACTGTGGCGGAAGAACGCAGTGTGAAGTGGAAAACGGGAAAGATGGCGGACTACAGCAACAAAAGTTTTGAATGAAATAACCTTAAAAGACCCGACCTTGAACGTTATATGCAACAGAATGAATGGGTGTACGGTGGACACACGTGGCAGGAGTGACATGGCGGGGCGGACCAAGGGGATCGTCAACTGAGGGAAAACAGATCTGGACCATCGATCATGGTGGAGATCAACGGTGGAGGGCGACAGACGGTGGGCCAGCAGGTGCGATGAACAGGGGTTAAGCAGTGCGTAGCTTTGACGAATGATAATCATCGGATGGGCGATCGGAGATCCGACGGTCCTTGGTGATATCGTGGGGCGTGTTGAGTCGGAAGTTAATGCGCGATGGCGAGCAGTTTTGAGATCGTACAGGAGGACGCACGGCTAAAGGTGTATGGAATCGCTGGGCAACAGGGGAAAACCGCCTACGCGCAACAGCGGTGCGATAGAAACCGGCGGGTTTGGAACAGTGAATGGGGACCACCGGTGCGAGCGCATTGCAGGCCGTCAGATCAACGTTTAAACGGACGGCGATGGCGTGACTGGAGACTTGAACGAAGAAACACGGGCGCCTGAGATCTTATGATAGCTGTCCGATCTACCAAGATCAACGACCGGTGCCGCACCCGATATGGATTGGAGATAAGCACTCTTTGCTCTGGCAGGTGGTTTCGGCGACGGGTTACTTGGAGGAAAAGGTGCGGGGGCTAGCAGGAGAGGGGATAGGCCTATTATAATGTGGAAAATGGGGTTTTGAGCCATTTTAATGCATTTTGAAGCCTCTAAAGGGTAACGATAGGGAGAAAAATGGTACAAAGGCTTAAACAAGGGGCCGGGGTGGGACTTAAAGGGAATTTCGAAGGGGATTTAAGAGGTTAATGGGGAAAATAGAGGGGGATAGATGAACTTTGACAAAGGGGGGGGGAGAAAGGTAATAGTAGGCCTTTTTGAGAAAGGGGACAACAGAGGGACATTAAGTGAGGCACAACACTGAGAGACTTCAAGGATGATGAGTTTTCAGGGGAAAGGCATTCCTTGAAGACTCAAAAACAATCTAGCCCCCAACTTGCTTGTAAAGAATTTCATAGGGGGGCTAACAGTGGCTCCACATGGGGATGGCTTCTTCTTGAAGGAGGCAAGAATCTAGAAATAGTCTTTGGAGTAGGCAAGATGCCCGCTGCTCGGCACATCCCTTTCTTTCTTCAATTTTCAGCTGCCACAATATGTTAGATACACAAATCAGCAGAAACATTTTCCCAACCAATATACCTACCCAAACTACAATCCTAGCATTTTTTCTTTTTTCAGGGTAAATTTGAGCTAGCAGACCCTTTGCATCATTTTATTTTACAAACAGAAAACAAACCTACTCTAAATCTACCCTTATTACTCCATGAGACCAGATTAGACTGTTGGTCTCATATGATTCTCTACCTAATCTACTACCTACTGGGATTAAACTGTCCAACAGGTTTCTTCTCTACATTCTACAAAAAAAATTGAAAAACAGCCAAGCCAGGATTAGACTGTCTGACTTGCTGTGGATCCAAGGCATAGCAATAGTTGCACATGGACGAAATTTTGCAGAAAACAAACTGTGAAGGCTTAAAATATGAGACTTGCAGCATCCTTCTTCTTTTTGTGACTCAAGTTGTGAGCTTGTTAGAGTCACTTCTTTTGCCTTTCAGCTCTGGTTTTAGGCATGTTAGAGCTAATTTTTCTTTTTCCTTTGCTGGTCCAGGTTTTGAGCATGTTAGGACTAGCTTCTTCGCTTCCTGTATGGACTGATCCTGAGGTGGGATATCTTCATGAGCCTCATCTTGAGAATTTTTCTGAGGAAGAGAAAACTCCAGACCAAGATCATCGTACATGTCTTGCTCATCCAATTGGTCTGGAGTAGGCCCTTACTCAGGAAAATGCATGGGCTTATCAGAGTCAATCTTTTGCACCTCAGAGGTTCATGTTTTGAGCATGTCTGAACCTCTCCTTTCTCTCTATTTTTTGAAACATTTTTCTCTGTTTTCTTGAAAGTAAAACTGCAATGGTATGTACAGTGGAAATGGAAACTAAAAACTGGAAATTAGCAGAAGTATTGTTTGAGCATCCTGCCATTGACAGGACCCCCAAATAGCTTTGTACCATCAAGCTCTTGTAGAAAAAACGCATTGGGACCCACAGTGGCCTGGATGATGTATGGACCCTGCCACAAATTGTCAAACTTTCCATGCTTACCTTTGTCCTCTCTCCTTGAGTCCCACTTCAGAACTTTATCCCCAATTTTGAAATCAGCAACTTTGGTTCTTTTGTCAAACAACTTCTTTATATTTTCCTGAATTTTGACTGCTCTATTGTAGACCTCTTCCCTTGTTTGTTGAAGATGAATTGTTTCATTTATTCTCCTTACCATGTTGTCTTCTTCTGTCTGAACCTCTTGGACAAGCTTGATCACTGGTATCCCAAGGCTAGTAGGAAATACTACTTCTGTGCCATAAACAAGCTGAAAAGGTGACATGCCAATGGATTTCTTGGTTGTAAGCCTGTCATCCCATAAGGCATGTACCAACTTGTTATGCCATGACTTCTTGTTTTCTTCCAACAGCTTCTTGATAATGATCATCGGTCTCTTGTTTGATGATTCAGCTAAGCCATTACCTTGAGGGTAATAGGCAATTGAATGACTGAGTGTTACTCCATACCTGTGACAAAAATTGACCATTTTCTTGGATCCAAAAGTAGCTGCATTATCAGTGATTATTTTCCTTGGGCAGCCAAACCGAGAGATAATATGACCTTCTAGGAACCTAATGATGACTAAATCTGTGGCATTCCTAGTAGGTATGGCCTCTATCCACTTAGTGAAGTAGTCTGTGGCTGTTAGGATCCATTTGTGCTGTGCAGAAGAAGAAGGATGAATTTCCCCTATAAAATCTAGGCCCCATTGCATAAAAGGTCCTTCAACAGTAATAGGCTATAGGGGAAGGGGGAGAAGTTTTCTTTTGCCTTCAAAGATTTTGCATTTATGACAGGCAGTTACCATTTTATGGACATCATTGAAGAGAGTGGGCCAATAATAGCCAGCCTTGAGTATCTTATTTGCAGTGGCTTTCCAACTCAGGTGGCCTCCACACTCTCCAGCATGAAATTCTTGTTTAATTTTTTCAGCTTCATTTTCTGGAAAAATTTTTAGCAACAGGCCACTTGGATCTTTCCAGTATAAGTTTTATTTCAGAATGCAGTATTTGCTGGCTTTTAGTTTCAGAAATCTGGCCTTGGTCTTTGACAATTCAGGTGGAGCGTTGAGGTTGGTGAGCACATAAAGGATATCAGAATACCAGGGAGAGTTCTGAAACTTCTCCTCAACTGTGAAAACAGGAAATCCTTCCTGCTCATCTAAGACATTCACCATGTTTATGTCAAGGACTTGTAAATTATATTCAGCCATTAATCGGGCCAGGCCTTGGCCTTTGATCAATTTGGTGGGTTTTATCTCAAGGTCATATTCCAAGATTGTAACAATCCATTTGCCCCTCTTCCCATCTGGGTCTTGGGACAAGATATCTTTGACCACTATGTTGGGCACATAGGCTATGGCATGGGAATGCAGAATGTACACCCTAAAATATTTTAAGGCCTTAACTAGAGCATAGGCCCGCTTCTCCATTATGTTGTATTTAAGGGTGCATCTCTTAGCGCTTTGTTGAAGAAGGTAATTGGCTGTTCCATTCCCTCTATGTTCTTTTGCAGCAAGACTGCAGCTATTGTGTGTTCAGAGGAAAATGAAAAGATCAGAAAATCTTTTGAGAAATCTGGGCTGATCAGGACAGGGGCTTGTGTGAGTGCAAGTTTTACTGACTCAAAATATTTCTTGGCTTCAGCAGTCCACTTAATTCCTGCACCTTTCTTTAGCATGTTAGTCATTTTCCCAAGGTGCTCAGCTAGGTTGGGAATGAATCTCCTAAGGAAATTGATCTTCCCAATGAAGGACTGTAATTCTTTGATGTTTCTCGGGTGTGTGATTTGAAGTATCCCCTAAACTCTTTGTGGGTCTATCCTAATCCATTTCTCAGATATAATGTGACCAAGAAGTTTTCCTTCTTGCAGCCCAAAAACAGTTTTCTTAGGGTTTAGAGATAGACCGTACCTTTTACATTTTTTGAAAACTTTCCTCAAATGTTTGAGGTGTTCTTCCTCAGTTTTGGAATATACTGTCAAGTCATCCAAGTAGATAACTATGAAGTGTCCTATCTCATCTGAGAACTCTATGTCCATTGCTCTCTGGAAGGTGGCGCCAACATTCATTAATCCAAAAGGCATCTTCACATACATAAAGGTGCCCCATGGAGTGGTAAGTGTAGTTTTGAGTTGATCCTCTGGGAGTACTAAGACCTGATTGTATCCAGAAAAACCATCAAGCATGGAGATTCTCTTAGAGCCCACTACCCTTTGTAAGATATGTTCCATTCTAGGCAAGGGGTAGTTGTCTTTTAATGAGGCTCTATTAAGATTTCTGAAGTCTATGCACAGTCTGATTTCCCCTGTTTTCTTTCTCACAGCCACTAGATTTGATACCCAATCAGAAAACCTCACAGGAACTATTATGCCTGCATCAGACATCTTCTTAATCTCTTTTTCCACTGCAGGCAATTGTTTCGGATTGATTCTATGGAGCTTTTGTCTAAAAGGCTTCTGATTTTCCTTCAAGGGTATTTTGTACTGTATTATGCTTGTGTCATAGGCCTTTAAGTCTTCATAACTCCATGCAAACACATCAATGAATTCCTTGAACAGGTCAATGTATTTCTTCTTCATGTCTGCAGGCACAGACTTAGCCAGTTTGATCATTTTGGGACTATCTTTAGTGCCTATGTTGCATTCTTCAACATCGGAGTCTGCATGTTCTATAGTGGGATTTTTTGCTACATCATCGAATTCAAAAAGGTCTTCTAAGGGTGCTAGGCCTCTGGGTATATTCTTATCTTTAGCCTGCAGCACCTCTATCTCTTCGCTATCTGCGTTTTCACATTTTTCGGTTGGATTTCCAGTTTCCTCATTCAGGGTGTTTATCTCTATCTTACAGGGTGTTTCTTGTTCATCTGGGGGATCCTCACTTGGGAAGTTGTCATCAGATTTTGAGTCAGAATTAGAAAATTCAAACTCATTTCTGCCCACCAGAAAATCTTCAATCTGTTTGTCTCCTTCAAAGACCTGCCAATATTTTTCGTTGTCTGGCACCGCAGGTCTGAACTTGGTCTGAATGATGATTTTTTGGTCAGGGGGAGTCTTAGGATATGAACTAGCTAGGCAAGCTAATCCGTTTGCAATTACATTTTGACCCCTAGGGATGAACACTAATTCGTATTCAACAAATGTTTTCAATAAATCCAGAGTTTCATTCCGGTTTCTCTTAACCTGGGGTGTTTTGCCATGTATTCACCGTTCACCTGTTTTATGACTAACTCTGAGTCTCCTTGCATAGTTATCCTACGGGCTCCTAATTTTTTCAACAGATTTAAGCCTAGGATAAGAGCCTCATACTCCGCAATATTATTTGTGCATTTGAAGTGCATATTGACAGCGTGGCTCTCTGCATAATCACTTTCTATGTTACGTACCCACACCCATGCTCCGGCAGTTTTCCTAGTACAAGATCCATCGAAATTCATTTCCCACAGGGGTCCATTTTCTGTTTCGTCATTCTTTCCTTCCCTACAGCTGGGCTCGCCATTGTGTTGCGTTACAGGGTCTGTACTAGGCTGCGGGTTGTTTTGTTCTTCAAGACATGTGTGGAGTTTAGAGAGTTGGCTATCTTGCTGTTTACGTTCTGTTTTTGTTTCTGGTTCACTCAGAGTTTCGTTTTCAGTACCCTGCCCATGGTTTTCTTCATCGTATTCTTCTAGGGTAGCCATTATGTTAAATTCCATGGGCTCTATGTTATTGTTTGTATTTATATTTTCTGACGCTGAATTTCCTAAGGATGGGTCATTATAAAGAATGAAAGAATCCAGGTCTATGTGTACAGAGTATGATGGTGAATTTTCAGGTTTCTCAGGGCTACTGACTAGGAATTTCATCTGGGACTCTCTATACAGTCTTCTAAGTTATAGGGATAGTGGCATATGAGCCATCCATCTGCATCGTTCCTTGCAGTTTGGCTCCCCATGATATTGATAATAGCATGCCATACTTGGGTGGCACATCTGCCACCACCACATCCATGACCATACATTTAGCTAGGATCTGGGTAAGGCTCACACATAAATCTTTGATCAGGCCAAGACATTTTACTCTACTAGAGTCAAATGAATATAGGTCTTTGTAGGGTCGGGTTATCTCTAGGCTTAATTTCTCCATCACTACCTTTAGCATTAGATTGTGTGATGCTCCAGAGTCATGCATGGCATTATGAAGGATCTTGTCATGAATGTTGAGAATGATATAGAAAGGTGGGACTACCCCCTCCTGAAACTTTCCCTCAATCTTGGACCAACAGGAGGGCAGGTTGATCATCACTCAAATTTACAGTGTCACTGTTCTCACCTAAATTTAATGCTTTCAAAATTTGGCCTTTATATACATTCTGAGTGGCCAGCTCAGAAAGTGGGACAGAGATTTTAATTTTTGCAATCTCACTTTCCAAATTGAAAGTGGACTAACTCTTGGAAATGCTCGACTATGTTTTATTAACCACCTTGGTGACCGAATCAGCTTGTAATTTCTCATTATGTACAGGGTTAGGAACAATGGTATCAAAAGTACTAACTGAAGTGCTAGTACTGCTAGCAGGCTCACCTTGTTTTTCATTCTTCTGGTTGTCTATTTCTTTATTTTTCCTAGAACTTTCAGCTATTGATTTGCTATTTACAGCAGATGCTTTAGAAGTTTTATCAGGTCTTTTCTTGATGGTAATCTCGGGAGTCTCAGTTTTGGAATTTTCTTGGTTCTTTTTGCTCCTAAGTTCATATTGCTCTCTGACCTGCATCATGGCATTTTCAAATCCCAATCTGTAATCTTTAGTTTCTAACCGTTCCTCATCCCAATTAGAAGGTGAGGGCTGGTCTTCCTCTGAGTCACAGTTATGGATTGAGTCTTCTGTTTCAAACATGTTTATCGCATTCCCTTCAGACTCCTCTATTATTCCCTCATCTTCATCTAAATTTTTTTGGAAAGGGGGAATAACTTGCTGATCTGATTCTTTCTGTCTATTGGGCATGTTGTTATTTCTTCTAAAGTTTTGGTTTTGATTTTGGTTCTAGTTTCTGTTCTGATTGCTAACTGTGACAACCATTTTCTCCATTATTTGTTGCAGCTTATCCACATTTTTAGATAATCTATCATAATTTGGGTCTGAAGTGGAAGCTACAGTGTCATCCCTATATGTTACCCTCTTCTCAGATCTCAGTCTTGCTCTTTTCTCAATCAGGTTTGCCTCTATGTTCACTGCTCCTTTCTGCATGTCCTCCAATGTGTTATACTCTTTATCTCTAAGTTCAGAGGCCATGTCAGCATCAAACCCATTAGGGTATTTGGCCAGGGCCATACCTTGTGGAGGTTTCATGTGTGGAGGAAGAGCATTGTAAATGCTATTGAATCTAGTGGTGTAATCATGGACGCTCTCCCCCACATTTCTCTTAAGGGTCATGTAGTCTGCTAGGAGCTGGCGAGGGTTTGTCCTAACTTCCCATTTGTTTATGAAGGTCTGATATAATGCAGGGAGATCTTGGATACTGCCAGGAGGTAAGCTTTTAAACCATTTCTTTACATCACCCCCTAAGCTTTGGGCAAAGATTCTCATTTTGATTGTTTTATCATCAATTTCCATGTAGTCAAAAGAATCCTCCATCTTATCTACATGTTGCTGAGTTGTGATTGATTCTTTAGCAGTGAAGTGTGGGATTTTTGATTGATAATGATTGGGTAAGGGTAACAAGGGCAGAGGTAAAACCAGAGGTGCATACCAAGCTACCATGATAATGTTCTGATGAGGTATAGGGTTGGCTTGAGCAGCTGGTATATGGATAACAAGGATATTAGGACCAGTAGATGTCTGTTGGGCAGATCTATGGTGGGAGAGCCCCAAGTTTTGAATGAAGTGGATATCAGGTGGTGTAGATGGAAGGGTTCCTCTGACCCTAGTGCGTTGACCACTATAAGATGGTGAACTGTGAAACTCAAGGTCTGGCTGGCCTAGATGATTGACTGACCTAGTTCTTGGTAAACTGTTTGGAGGGTCTAGGTCAAGGAAAGGGGTTAATAGAGCTGTAAGGTTTTCCGGTGCAGAGTTAGCTCTATGAATGTGACTGGAAATAGTTGGTCTTTTAGGTGCAGGAGCTCCCTTGAGGATACTCTCCGGATCGTCAACTATTTCAGGTGGGTCAGGGTTGGGATGAGCTCTTGTGTGAATGGTTCTAAAAGCCAAAATGTTGTTTCCTAGCCAAGCAGCTTAACCCTATTTGTTACTTATACTGTGGTTGATGTTGTCTCAGAGGCTGGTCTCCCAGTGGAGTCTACTGTGAAACCAAGTTAATCAGCAGGTCTACTGATCACCAGTGGAGTCTTTTCATTTAGGAACAATGGAGTCGCCAGGTGGAGGGTTTTAGGATATATCTAAGGGGTTACACTGTCCACCACAATGCTCAGGCACAGTCACCTTTCAGGAATCTCCTCAAAAATAGCAAACTCCAACCAGAGATTGACTGGGAGGGCATTTACCAGATATGTCACCTTCAAAGAGGGTGAGATCCGGAGGCTACTTGGCCCTTTCTAGGCTCTGTCTAAGAGTATGATGGACACTCAACGATGGAGGTTGATTCAAGAAAGGAGTGACTTACTGTCAAACTAACCAGAGTTCTAAGTCTTTGAGTCTTTAAACATTTTAAAGGTGAAATACACTCAGAGTCCCCAGTGGAGTCGCCATTATGTTGGGGTTCCCATGTTTTGGCCAGGTTGACAAGACCAAAAGATGAGACAACATAGAACCACTTTTAGACCTTAGGATCTACCCCTCGTAGGTCCAGAGAGGGATCTCTCTATGATTTTCAAAGGTGTTTGTCTTTGAAGCTCGCAATAAGGTATTAGGCTAGGTATGAAGCACAGGGTTTGTTTGTTTGATTGTTGGTTGTTTGTTGGTCATTAGGAAAGAAGGGCTCAGCATGAGACACAGATGAGCAAAGAGGAAATTAGGCAAAGATAGATAACTCAGAGAACATCAAGACCATTGGGCAATGGAGTTAGGACAGGATTTACTTGTGTTCAATGTGCAAGCTTTCAGTTGGGCTAGTCATCTAGAGCATTTGGATCTTAAAGATGATAGTTGGAATGGGACATTAAGGACTGAAAATGAAAGGAGGAGAACCATCCAATTCTATCTATAGGTCAGGTCAGAGGTCATTTAACTCCAGACCTGCTTGGAAAAAATCAGAGGCAACACAAGAGGTCTTAGAAAGGGTTAATTGAGATGGAAAGATCCTAGCGAAGCAGAGACAGGGTTCTAGAACTCCCAGTGTTCTCAATTCATCCAACTAAATCCTAACAAGAACATCTAAACATAGATTTCTTCAATTCATACATCAGAGAGCAGGAAATAACATCCACTACACTAGTTAAATCAATTGAAATCAATATTCAGATACACATATAAGCAGAAAATATAAAAGGCTGGGAGAGCAGCAACATAAGGTACCTATCAAGGGTAAATCTTATGCCAAACTTCTGATGCGAGCCAGTAGAAATGGAATGAAATGAAATCACACACAGAGATAGGAAAACATCACCAGCTGCTTTAGATCAGGATCCAAAGAAATGTGCTTGTCATATTAAAAACAACACCAATCAGGTACAACATTGCCCACAGCTTGAACATTCAATCTGAATACATCAAATCTCAACCTATCTTACAATATTGCACAGAGAACTTGTCCCAAGAGGAAAATGCTTGCATTTCTCTGATATCTCATCAACAACCTTTTCAATATTTTCTCATGAGCTTTTATAGATGAAGAGAAGCATAAGAGGTAGGTGGAAAACTAAATGTTGTATTAAACACTTGAAAAGAAAGAGGGTCGAAGCCCATTCTGTTTAATATTCTGAGCATTTAATCCCTGGCATTCTTCGGGCAAAAATATGATTTCCTTTAGATTTCCATTTACTCCAGGCATGTCTTTGGTGTACTTTGGCTGCGGTGGTCTGTAGTACTTTTGGCGAGTAAAAAAAATGGAAATAAATGATACTTGGGTCTTCCATGCTGTGAATCAAACGCTCTAGTAGTTTCGGTCTGCTGTCTGGTGGAAATTTCTTCAGGGGCACGGTGCATAATAAAAGCTGTATGGGCGTCCTGTCCTTAATGAAGAAAAATATACTGTTGACGAATAAACCCTGATGGTACCTTTTACTTGTGCTCAGGACCGTTGATCGGTCCTCGGGGTCTTCAAACTAGTGCTTTGCCTCTTAAATCGCTGATTTAAGGCTTAAGATGTTCATTATCGTACCTTAATCTCTTTGTCTTGCACTGAAACACTTTGCTGCTCCATCTCTGCCTTTGGCAGGTTAGCTCGAGCTTTAATGGCTCTGGAAGGTTTTCCACAGAGTTTTAAACCCTGTTACTTTAAATGATCATCCTTTCTTCACCTTCCCAAGCCATTTTTCATTAAATGTATCTAGGTACAAGGCGTCTCTGCATTTCTGGGTCGCTGCATAGAAAACTGGGCGGTCATGGCGGTCATTAACATGTCGCAAACCTCGCAAGATACGAAAACTGGTTAAGAAAACATACACTAGGGTGGCGGACACAATGGAGCCGATGAGAAGGGTCATGCAGAATGGAGCCATGGTGGAATAATGATAGACTGTGGCGGAAGAACGTAGTGCGAAGTGGAAAACGGGAAATATGGCGGACTGCAGTAGCAAACGTTTTGAACGAAATAACCTTAAAAGACCTGACCTTGAATTTTATATGCAACAGAATGAATGGGTGTACGGTGAACACACGTGGCGGGAGTGACATGGCGGGGCAGACCAAGGGGATGGTCAACGGAGGGCAAATAGATCTGGATCGTCGATCATGGTGGAGATCGACGACGGAGGGTGACAGACGGTGGGCCAGTAGGTGCGATGAACGGGGGTTAAGCAGCGCGCAGCTTTGACGAATTATAACTGTCGGATGGGCGATCGGAGATCCGATGGTCCTCGGCGATATCGCGAGGTGTCTTGAGTTAGAATTTAAGGCGCGATGGCGAGTGGTTTTGAGATCGTACAGGAGGACGCGCGGCGAAAGGTGTATGGAATCGCTGGGCAACAGGGGAAAACCGCCTACCGCACAACAGCGGTGCGATAGAAACCGGCAGGTTTGGAACAGTGAATGGGGACCACCAATGCAGGCTCATTCCAGGCCGTCAAATCAACGTTTAAACGGACGGCAATGGCACAACTGGAGACTTGAACGGAGAAACACGGGCGCCTAAGATCTTATGATAGCCGTCTGATCTACCAAGATCAACGGCCGGTGCCGCACCCGATATGGATTGGAGATAAGCACTCTTTGCTCTGGCAGGTGGTTTCGGTGACGGGTTACTTGGAGGAAAAGGTGCGGGGGCTAGTAAAAGAGGGGCTAGGCCTATTATAATGTGGAAAATGGGTTTTTGAGCCATTTTAATGCATTTTGAAGCCTCTAAAGGGTAACGATAGGGAGAAAAAGGGTACAAAGGCTTAAACAAGGGGCCGGGGTGGGACTTAAAGGGGATTTCGAGGGGATTTAAGAGGTTAATGGGAAAAATAGAGGGGGACATATGAAATTTGACAAAGGGGGGGGGAGAAAGGTAATAGTAGGCCTTTTTTAGAAAGGGGACAGCAGAGGGACATTAAGTGAGGCACAACATTGAGAGACTTCAAGGATGATGAGTTTTCAGGGGAAAGGCATTCCTTGAAGGCTCCAAAACAATATAGCCCCCAGCTTGCTTGTCAAGAATTTCATAGGGGGGCTAACAGCAACACGAGGTGGTTCCTGTTGAGGTGAATGAGGCACTGTTGCAGCAGGAGGAGTCATAGGGACCGGTTGAACTAGGGTCAAAGCAAGATAAGGTTTAAGCTGACTGGGCAGGGTGGTGGCTGGAGGATCGAGGTACCAGACGGGAATCCCAAGAGTCAGGTTAGGAAGAGAGAGGGTAGCCATGACAGGCACAATGTACACTCTTGGTGGGGGAGCTAGGAACGGTATCTGACTAGAGGGGTAGTGACCAGGCAGGACGGCTCCAAGATGGTTGAGGCCTGGAGGAACCGTTATTGGAGGATAAAGGTGCTCATGAGTACTAGCTAAAGGTAAAGGGCCAGGAGAAGAAGGTTCAGAAGGCTGATCAGAGGACATCATGAAAATCTGGTAATCGGGGAAACCAGATGGAAGAGGTTGAGCGGCAACCTATCCTTCAGGTGGTTGGGTAGCCACAAATCCCTGCTAAGGGAAAGGATCCGTAAGTACAGTCGGCTGACTAGGTGCAGGAATGGGAGGAACAGAAGGGATGGCTTGCTGTCCTTTCAATGTTTCTTGAAATTCCTATAGCTGTCACATTTGTGGCATAAGAGGACAATCATGTGTACAATGACCATAAATACCACAATAAGAATAGGGCTTGTTTGTATGAAGTGGCCTATCCTGCTTGGGTTGAGTAGTGTTAGGAAAATTACCTTGATTAGGTCCAGGATTACCAGAGGCAACTTGATTTTGATTGCCTTTACTCTTCCTTTTTGAGGTAGGAGGATTAGTCGTGCCCTATTGTGCGTACACCTGCCCCGGAGGGGGTGGTGGTTGCTGTTGTGGGGGTTGAGAAGGCAAGGGAGGAGGAGGTAGTAATGTTGTAGGAGCTAGAGAACCAGGCTATGGATACAGATAATAAGGAAATTGGGTAGCAGTGTGGTAAATAGGAGGTTGGGAAAAAGGAGGAGGCATGTCGTATCCTAGATACGTGCTACTGGGAGGGGGAAAAGTGCCAGAGGAGCTGGCCCCTCCCTGAAAGAAACCATAGCCCATGGGAGGTTGAGCATATGGATTAAAGAGAGCTCCAATGATACTGTTGGCGTCGTGAGATGCCCCTGGTGCGTTGGCACCACCTTCTCTGGAAGATCAGGTAGGACTTTATAAACATAACTTGCCTGAGCGTAGATCAGGTCATATTTTAACTCAATTTGGAGAGCAGATTCTTCGGTTTGATAAAATTGCGATGCGACGTCTTTCTCGATAGGCAGAAAGAGATTCCTAAGGAACCAGTCCATGTAGACATGGTCTTCAAAAGTAGGGCCTTGACATAGGCTCCTTCTTCTCTGCCATTCATGAACATGTTCGGATAGGTGGGTCGCAGATGATTGACGGAAAGAGGTCAAGAGCTGAGTACTAGTGTTGTAATGAAGGGGAAGCTATAAATAAGACAAAAAATCCCAGGCCAAAGTCGCAAAGGTGGTATGAGAGGAAGGGGCCTAATCAACATACCACTTAGAAGCTTCACCTATAAGCATTCGTTGGAACAACCGAAGATGAACAGAGTCATCGATAATGGAGTTAGACGAACACCACATGTGGAAAGATCGAATATGACTTGAAGGATCTTCTCCAGCAAGACCTTCAAACTTTGGGATTTCTGAAGGGAGCTTTGTTGGCATAGCAGGCCAACTAGCATCATGGTGTATAGGGTGGTTTATCAATTGGTCAAAATCAGGGAGGCTGAGGCCTGCCATGAAAGGGAGCAAGGGTGCTGCCGGGGTGGTGTCTGTGGCGGTCCCACTAGTGGTATTTCTGGCAGGAGGGCCGGGGTTACCACCAGCATTAGGTCCCACGCTAGACATAGTGAAGGTGTCAGGGGGAGAATCAGAGGTGGGACGAGAAGGAGAACCCAAAGGACCAGAAGAAGAGTCGGTGTGCGGACTCGGTAGAGAACTAACTCAAACTCTATGTGGAGGAGTAAGTCCTCCAACCGGAAACTGAGGATGAAGGCCAAGAAGT
Source organism: Pinus albicaulis (assembly GCA_034641835.2). Classification (NCBI taxonomy): domain Eukaryota; kingdom Viridiplantae; phylum Streptophyta; class Pinopsida; order Pinales; family Pinaceae; genus Pinus; species Pinus albicaulis. Next base: position 1,394,863,813 of record CM076581.1, read on the forward strand.
CTCCGGGATAAACACCTTGGTGGCTTAATGGTGATGACACAAACATGGCACAAGGGAAAAATAGACCAACAAGGGTAGGGAGGTGCAGGATCAAGTGAATATAATCTCGAAACAAGGGCAAAGAGGTGTAGGATCAAATGATTTCAATGTTTTAGAGTCTTTGCTTGGCGGTGTTAACCAAGCCCTTTTTCGCTTAGGGTGTGCATGCAAAAGTGTGTAAATTTTAATTTTTAAACCCAGACATTTGTAGAGAAAAAGAAAAAGTGTTGTTGTATCGCTGTAAATAATCCTGCAAATGACAGTATATAGGCTTGCAAAACAGAAAATAAATAGCTAATAATGCAATAATATAAACCCAAGACGGTGGGCCTCTCAACAACTAGTCTATAGGTGAGTAAAAAACTAATCTTCGCACACTAAAATAGGCTAATAGATATTGGGTCAAGAGGGACAGAGATCTAAAACAAAGAATCTGCTGGAAAATGGTGCAGAAAACAACAACAAATAAGAGGAAAATTGCTGTAAAAAAATGGTGGCGAAAGGATATCTCCATGAAGGAAGTGGAGTGCCCCCTAAAGGAAAACCCAAACAAAGCTAAAAGAGGAGATTTGGATGGATAACAAGCCGATCTGAAGTGGATCTGAAGATGAGGTATCAGATCTAAAAAAATGGCTGAAGACTCTAAAATTTCAGACAACCTGCAACAGAAAACACTCTTCCACAAAAAGTGGAGGGTACTAAAGCCCTAGGGGGCTAGGTTCCCACTTATTTGAGCGAAATAGAACAAGTACAGGTCTAAAACGGGTGGAGACAGAGGTCATACAACGCTGAACAGAGGCTCAGTAGAACCTAGAAAACTTTCAAAAAAATCCCTGCAGAAAGTCCAAGTCGCAATTTTTGGCCTGTTCTCAACTGAGGTCACACTTTTTGGGCTGTAAAGTGTGCCCTGGAGGTCCAGGTCACAGGTTTTGGGCAGAAAAGTGTGACTTTCACTTTTGGCACTCTCAGCGGCAGGTTTCAGAAAAAAAATTTGTCTCAGCTGCGGCTGATGTCTGTCACCTGCGCAATGGGTTTGAAAACACGTGGAAGTTAGAATTTTTATAGTTTTAGGGTTTTATGTGTTAAAAAAAACATCAAGAATAAGCATAACAAGGGGCTGAACAGAAATCCTAGGGTTTGAAGTAGCTGGATATGCAAGGATCAGAAAAACGACAGCGGTCGTAATCGTAAACCCGTGTGGAGTCGCCAGTTGTTAGTATGAATATTTATTCAAAGTGTACGAAAAGATACCACTTTAGCTACAAATAACTTATAGCCCTAACAACAGAAATTACTACTAATATCTTCAGATCTGCAATTAGATGATCAAGAAAAATGCTGCAAAAATATAGATCTATGCATTAGAAGACATTAAATAGTAGAAAAATAAGATTTACTTCATAGATCCAATAGACAAGACAATAATATATCCAATGAATAATTTTATTAATGGCAGCTAGGAGGAAAACACAAGAGGGTGTTCCCTATTCTCCTCAATGGGATGGGTTCTTATGAGTCCTCAGCACTTCAGATTTAGAACTTCTCTCTCTTGATGGTGTAGAAAACCCAAAAAAAAATGGAAAAGTATGGCTATGACTATGGATCAATAGCTAGACCAAGTGTTGAGATCCAGAGTGATCTTTAGGCAACAAAAGGTGACAAATGAATGGGAAAACCCTTCTATTTATAACAAAATATTGAGTTAGTCTAGAGATTGGTGCATAATTAAAATATTATTAACCAAATCTGGATCCAACTTTTATGGAATATTTTATTATATTTGTTGGAGGGAAAAGGAATTTGACTTGAGTCAAATCCCCTTATTTGTAAATAATAAATAAATAAATGATTTATTTATCATTTTAAGGATGTGATTAAATAATAATAAATAAATAAATGATTTATTTATTATTTTAAGGATATGGCTGAGTAATAATCAAATAAATAATTATTTATTTAATTATTTAAGGGTGAATTAGTCATATTTAACAAAAAATATTATTTAAATAAGATTTAAACAATTATTCTTAGAAAATAATAAGATAAATAATGATTTATCTAATTAATTTCCTTGTTTTGGGTTAAATATAACCAGAAATATTAATTAAACTATTGTTTAACTAATTATTTCTTGAGGAAAATCAAACAAATGTATATTTATTTAATATTTCCTTATGGGATTTCCTGTTTAGACCATAAACAACTTAACAAAGGTGATTTACTAAGTTATTTTCGTAGTGAAAGCAATTTTACTTGGAGTAAAATTGGTCTTACATGATGTACTTGGGTCCATCTAATGATAATAGGTTAGATGAGCAAAAAAATGGTGTAACACCCATGGCAGTTAGTAGAGATTTATGTTGTGAAGGGCACCACTGGAGGACTTCCAATGTTGACATGGCAACACAATATTTCACCAAGTCATCTACTATACAGTGGGTGTGGGCGGCTTTATCGGAAGCCGCATTTCTGCATAACATTCCTTTGGGGATCTTTATATGTACCTCTAACTTAGGGGTGAGGGATCACAAGGATATAAGGAGGATTCTCGAAGTCCAAACTCTTGGGACTGGGACTAGAGGGCAAGTTGTGGATTTAGCGAGAAGCCGTGCTAAGAGTGACAATCTGAGTTGAAGAGGATCGCGGTGGCGAATATGACCCGTCATAAGAATCTCACATTAATCATAGGTACCGTGGAGGAGGTTAGTGGCTACGTCGCCAGAGTTTGGGCGGCCACATATGTGTTGGGGAAAGGATAGGTAAACACAACGGTGACTAGATGCAACATTAGGAGGAACTGAAGTAGAGGCTTGCTATCCTCGAGATGCTACTTGAGCTTCCCACAGTTGATGCATTTGAGGTAAAATGGGACAATCACAGGTGTAGTGACCATGGACACTACAATAAGAACAAGTATTATTCATACGAAGAGGCCTGTTCTTCTTAGGATGATCGCCCTATTGCTTAGTTGCAGTGTTAGATGTATTCCCTTGGGGATTGTTTCCTTGATTACCTTGAGCGGGTTGGTTTTGGTTTCCTTTCCTCTTATTTTTGGAAGTGGGAGGATTAATCGCACTCTGCTGCACATACACCTGACCCTGGGGGGGTTGGCTGCTGCTGCGGAGCTTGAGAAGGCATGGGAGGCTGAGGTGCTTGTGCTGGAGGAGTTGGAGCATTTGGCTATGGATACAGATAGTAAGGAGGTTCGGAAAATTGGGGGTAAACAGGTTGGGAAATAGCAAGCCCTCGCATCAGAGGATGTGGTTGGGCAAAGGCGTGAGTCATGTCATGTCCTAGATATATGCTGCTGGGAGGGGGAAAAGTGCTAGAGGAGCTGACCCCTCCTTGAGGGAAACCATAACCCATAGGAGGATGAGTGTACAAATGAGAAAGGGATCCAACGATATTGTCGGTGACATGAAATGCCACCGGTGCGTTGGCACCACCAGGTCTAGGGAGATCAAGTAAGATAGTATAAACATAACTAGATTACCCGTAGATCAAGTTATATTTCAGTGCAACTTGGAGGGCTTCTTCCTCTGTCTGAGGAAAGTGAGATGCAACATATTTACCAATAGAGGGAAAAATGGATATGAGAATCTAGTCCATGTAGACACGGTCTTCTAAAACTATAGCTCGACATAAGCTCTTCCTTCTGTGCCATTCTTGAACATGGTCATATAGGCGAGTGGCAGAAGTTTGACAGAAAGCGGTCAAAAGTTCGGTACTAGTGTTATAGCGAAGGGGAAGCTGGAAGTAGGAAAAAAATACCTTTGCAAGGGTCACAAAATTAGCATGAGAGGCAACGGCCTAGTTGACATACCACTTAGAAGCTTCTCCAATAAACATACGTTGGAATAATCGAAGATGGATAGAGTCATCAATGATAGAGTTGGACGAACACCACATGTGGAAAGAACGAACATGGTTGGTAGGATCCTCTCCAACATTTCCTTCAAACTTAGGGATGTGTGAAGGAAGCTTGGTTGGCATAGCAGGCCAACTTGGATCATGGTGTATAGCGTCATTAATCAACTAGTTGAACTAGGGAAGGCTTAGGCCTACCATATAAGGAAGAAAGGAGTAGATGTGACCGTTCTTGTTGCGGCTCCACTAGTAGGGGCTCCAACATTAGAGCCGGGGCCACCACCAGCGGTAGGTCCTAAAATAGACATGATGAAGGTGAAAGGTGGAAGGTGGGAGCACGGGATAGGAACGGAGAAGGAGGAGCACGATGAACCGAAATTGAAGGTTGGAATGAAGGACTTGGAGGAATAAATGGGGCTCCCTATACGATGGAGTAAGTCTTCCTAATGGAAAATAAGGATGAAGGCCTTGGAGTCTCTGGGATAAATTCCTTTGGGGTGCAATGATGGAAATATTGTAATATTATCAAATGGGAAAAGCAGGAATATAGTGAAAAATGCTGGAGTAGCAGTGTAAAACATCATACAAAAGCATGAGACCAATATGGAGCTTATTTATACATCATAATAGTAGCAAATATGTATATAATAATGGGCCACAAAACATAATACAAGATAGAAAAATCCTCCAAATAAGAGAGCCCTCAATAAGAGCTGTTGCTACTATATAATGTTCGAGACACTGCTACAATGTAGTTTTAAAAGAACTACTACAACAAATGAGTAAAAAAAATATAAATGGCTGATATATGCCACAATATATATAAAAATGAATATTTGGGCTCTATACAACCTCTAGAAAAGAACCCAAAAGGGTCTCCGAGAAAAACACCCAATAATACAAAATGAGCTGCATCCCTATGGCTGAAAGTATGCTGCAACAAATGACTGAAGAGAAAATGACTAAATCTAATATAAGAATGAATGTGCTCTCCTCCAATGAATCCTTCATATGAAAGGCTGGCCCTTTCACTGAAGAAATCACCTACTGCAAACACCCCTACAACTCCTCCCTAAGATAACACAAGTCTAGACTAATATTGTATTGTAGGGGATAAAAATACTATGGCCTGATTCCAAATGTGTCAATAAATCTCCAGGGCATTCTTTACTAGCCTCCCAAGAGAAAGGAACTTCCCTCGAATGAGATCTAGCTCATAAATCTCCCAAATCAAACCTCCACAACTTCTGCCCTACAACACAAACACAAATCCTCAATAGGAACTGTGTTGTACATTAAGACTGAATCCTTGGCCAAATTCCTGATAGTGGAATGTAGTGAAAACTCTTCCAAGAGGCCTCTCAAGGAAACAGGTGGGATTATTTATCAGGAACAACCTGTGCTAAACAACACTGCAATCTTAGCTAAACAGTTGAAGAAAGTTATATGTCCGAACAAACCGTATATCAAAACATAAACATATCATAAGCTAAATAATATGGCTGCCATCCTCTTTCTTATATAAGAAATAAGCTTCCTAACCCTTAGCCCCTTTCATTTATGACACTACTTCCATGCAATGAGTCTCCATATAAAACTACGTTGTGCCTCATTGAATTCCACTACTCCATGACAACACTATTGATTTGGTCAAGGTTGACCCAGTCAAGGTGTTCCAGCCCCTCTTCACACAAAAGGGTGCTCAATAAAGCTGCTGAGATGTATTCCTTTCACATTGGCATTGGTTTTATTAATATTAAGGAGATTTATGGATCTCAATTATCCTCTTATTCATTAAACAAGAAAGAAAAAACAAAAATTAATATTCCAATTAGCTCATGGCTAATTGGGAATATTACAGTCCTCCCCTCCCAAATGTTTCTTATCCTCAAACAATTGTAAATGTGAGTGTTTCAACTCTTCTCCTCCACCATTTTTGACACCTCCATGTGATAAGATTCCCTCATAAGCCAAGTGTCCCCCAATCCATCCCTCCATGAAATGCTCCTCTCAAGTTCTTATGAGATGCAAATGGGTCATCTCATAAGGAAGCAATAGATCCAACAAAACAATCATGGTTTTCCCAATGTCCTCCCCAAAATATGTAACATAATGAACATGGAGAATCTCTCTCCCAAATGGCACATTCAGTCCTCCCATCCTCCCTACAACCATTCCCATAAAAAGTATAAGTACATCATCAATGTATGGGATCAAAAACGGGTACATATAAATATAAATATGCAAAAATGGAGGTGGGTCATAGTCCCACATGTGGGACTAGCAGATTATATCTCCTGACTACAATATATAATGGTATGGTAAGTAGTTTCCCCACCACTTACTTACTTCCCAATTGTTCTCAAAAGTTTAAAAAAGGTGGGAATTGTTTGGTGCTTTTGGAGTGCACCCAAAATGGTAAATCATCTCCCTATATCCTCCTAGGGAGTGGCCATATTCAAAAATGTTTATGGCCCAAAGTTTGCCATGAAGTTTATATGGAAGAATGCTCTTCCTTGGAGCAATGGCTTGCATATACATGGTAAAGGAGTGCAAATAATCATCAAGTGAAAAATCATGCACATAAACATGTTCCTTACCATAATTTTGGCTCATAAAAATTTGAGTGGTCCATAGATAGATCCCCTCTCATTCCAAAAGAGGAAAGAGGTGGCTGTGATAACTCCTCTGTATATTTATGTATCTCTTGAATCTTCTCAAATGTTGATATATCCCCTCTTCAAAGCCTTTCCAAGTATATCCCTCCATGATGGAGTGGTATGCTCTCATAGAATAAGTATGGCTGAAGAGAAAATCTTCATGTGCTCTTTGTAGTAACTTCTGCTTGACCTAGGATGCTCTAGATAAGAATATCCTACCATGATAATAGATGAAATCATCATGGAATGAATAGTTGTCTTCATGTATCTGGTCATCAAGTATCATACATGTGAAAATATCCTTGGAATAATCCACCAACAGCTGGGATTTCCAATATGGATCTATCTTCCCAAGTGACAGCACTGATGATCTAACATATGAAACATTTGTCATATGGATGCCTTCCTCTTTGACATCTCCCATGCCAAAGTTACATTTTGGAGGGTCTCTATCCCCTCTTTGTTGCACCCCTTGTATCTTCTCATGCTCAATTAAAGGTTTAAGCTTTTGGAGGTTAATCTTCCATGGGAAGCTATCACCTATCCAAAACTTCCTGAGTTTGGCCAAAGAATGCATGAGTGGCCACCATCTTCGATATGTGGAAGACTTCTCCCCAAGTGAGAACATATTTTGAGCCTCTAAAGCTAAGGAATAGTCTCCTTGCACCATGATAGTGCCATCCTCGAGTCCTCATCCTACAACATCCTTTCTCAGCGCAAGATGAGATGTAAGAGTGGGTAATGATGATAGTGGGAGAATGTGTCCCTCCTCCTTGATTCTACCCATTACTCTTTGCGTTGTATCATAACCTTCCAATGTTCCCACTCCTCTTGGATCTATGAGGGGTGAAACATATTATGAGACACCTCTCACTATCTCCGGATTAGGTGGCCTCCTAGGTGGTTTTCCATAAAACAATGATGTCTCATGGGTCAACCTCATATGCATAATAGATGGGACTACCATGTCCTTGCTTCCACTGTGAAAATCCAACTCTGTTTTTTGTGTGAAAGCTTCCTGATAATTGAGTACCACTCCCATTTATGTAAGAGTCCCTCTAATTGGAGCAATTACTCCATCCTCACCTCCTGGTGGTGGTGGATCATCTCCTGCTATTCTAGCGTTGTGACCCCTTTCTAATTCTTCTTCTTCTTCCTCATAATCTAAAAACACCTCTATATAGTATGCCTTTTCTGCTGCACAGCTATGTCTGTGTCCCCAAGATTCTTGGCATGTGAAGCAAATATTCCTCCTCCTCAAGTCTTTTCAGACATCATCACTAAGAGGTGTTTTATTTTGGTTAAAGGAGCATTCTCTTCTTTTCTCGTTGATGGAAAAGAGGGCTTTTGCTGAAATGTTGCCTTTTCTTTTGGCAAGACTCGCCCTTTCAATGGCATCTTTAAGGGTAGTGGGCTCGGGAGACTTAACAAACCCATGAAGAGGTTCTTATAACCCATCAATGAACATATAGACCCTTCTTGTTGTAGATAAATCAGGAACCATAACAGAAAGTTTTAAAAAATTAGAAATATAAGTTGTTGGATTACCTGATTTTTTGAGCTTGGCTATCTCGATGAATGGTGCCTCGGGATATCTTATATCAAACCTATCCACCAACCTCCTTGTGAAATTTTCATATGCAGTCACATTGGCATGACCCAGTGTAGATAATCCATGGAACCACCAATCATATTCTTCACCCTTAAGGGGCAGCGCTTCTATCTTAATGGCCTCCATCTCCGTTACTTTCTTCAGTTAGAAGTAGATGTCAAGCTTCTTTGCCCATGATTTGGAATTCCATTTTGATGACCTATCAACATTGGGTAAGAAAAATATTTCGATAGTACAGTGTAGATCATGATTCTGAATGAATCCTCCACCTTCATTATGATGTTTGGGTCTCCTATTGTCCTTTATCTGACAAAATTCTTGAAAAATCAAGAGATCCTTGAATCTCTGAGATTGAGACTAATACTCCATGAAATATTCTTTACGATTTTATTGTTCTTGAAACTCTTCATTTCCCACTGCTACAAATGTAGGCATTGTAGAGCATTGGGAAAATTGTTGCTGCTTCACTGGTTGATCACTCCAGTGATGAGAAATGTCGGAGCCTTCACCATGCAGAAATCCTTTAAGGGATTCCTTGTATCTATCCATCCTCATCTCCTTTATTTCTCTAGCAATTTTTTGCATAGTTCAAAGAAGTATCTTGGGATACTCCTTCTCTTCATCTTCTCCTAATAAAAGGGTTTTACCCTTGTCTTCTTTATCATTTGTATCATCAAGCTTCCAGTTCATTCTTCTAAGATGCATATTCTCTCTATCTATGAGAGGATTGCCTTCTCCTGATGACATTTGGCTTTTCAAGATGCACAGGTTGAGCCAAGATTATGCTCTGATACCACTATAATATTCCCAAATGGGAAAGGCAGGAATATAGTGAAAAATGTTGAAGTAGCAATGTAAAACATCATACAAAATCATGAGACAAATATGAAGCTTATTTATACATCATAATAGTAACAAATATGTATAGAATAATGGGCCCCAAAACATAATACAAGATAGATCAAGCCTCCAAATAAAAGAACCCTCAATAAGAGGTGTTTCTACTATATCAAAATGCCAAAGACACTGCTACATCAAATGAGTACACAAAACATAAAGGGCTAATATATTCCACAATAGATATAAAAATGAAGATCCGGGCTCTATAAAACCTCCATAAAAGAACCCAAAAGGGTCTCCGGGAAAAACACCCAATAATACAAAATGAGTTGCAACCCTATGGGTAAAAGTATGCTTCAATAAATGACTGAAGAGAAAATGGCTAAAGCTGATATAATAATGAATGTGCCCTCCTCCAATGAATCCTCTAAATGAAAGGTTGGCCCTTTCACTGAAGAAATCACCTCCCAAATCACCCACTACAAACACCCTTGCAACTCCTCCCTAAAATAACATTGATCCATACTGATACTGCGCTATAGGGGATAAAAATACTATGGCCTGATGCCAAATGTGTCAATAAATCTCTAGGGCCTTCTTTACTAGCCTCCCAAGAGAAGGGAACCTCCATCCAATGAGATCTAGCTTAGAAATCTCCCAAAACAAACCTCCACAACTTCTTCCCTACGACACAAACACAAATCCTCAATAGGAACGGAGCTGTACCTTAAGAGTAAAGCCTTAGCCAAATGCATAATAGTGGATTGTAGTGCAATTTCCAAGAGGCCTCTCAAGTAAAGAGGTGGGATTCCCTATTAGGAACACCCTGTGCTAAACAACATTGCAATCTTAGCTAAATAGCTGAAGAAAGCTATATGTATGAACAAACCATATATCAAAACATAAACATATCATAAGCTGAATAATATGGTTGCCATCCTCTTCCTTATATAATAAATGAGCTTCCTAACCCTAATCCCCATTCATTTATGACAGTACTTCCATGCAATTAGTCTCCATCTAAAATTGTGTTGTCCCTCATTGAATGCCACTACTCCATGACAATGTTGTAAATTTGGTCAAAGTTTACCCAGTCAAGGTGTTCCAGCCCCTCTCTACACACAAGGGTGCTCAATTAAGTTGCCAAGATGTCTTCCTTTCACTTTGGCATTGGTTTTATTCATATTAAGGAGATTTATGGATGTCCATTATCCTCTTATTCATTAAAAAAGAAAGAAAAAACAAAAATTAATATTCCAACTAGCTCATGGCTAATTGGGAATATTACAGAGATACAGAGAACCCAATAAGGAAGAGAGGTAAACAAGGGCATGGAGGTGCATATTAATTAATTAATTACAATGTTTTAATCTTGGCCTAACAGTGTAAACCAGGAACTCTTCGCTTTAGGGGTGTGTGTGTGTGTGATAAGTGTGTTAATTTTAATCAAGCCTAGATGTGTGTACTGAGAAAATAAAAAATATGTTTTATAACTGTAAATAAAACTGAAAGTGACAATAAATAAAATTTAAAGCGACAGTAAAATAAACAGCTAAAGATGCATAAATTTAAACCCAAAAAGGAGGGCTTACGAACAAATAGTCTAAGGGTGGGCGAAATATACTCAAAAAATGAAATATGGCCAATAGATATAAGGTCAAGAGGGACATGGATCTAAAGGTCAGATCTGTTGAAAAGAGGTGCAGAAAACAATAGGATACTAGAGGGGAAAATGTTGAAAAATAGGTGGTGAAAGGCTACAACCTAAGGGGAAACGTAGGGGACCCTAAAGGGAGGACCAAAAAAAACTGAAAAGAGGTGTTTTGGGTGGAAAAATAAATAATCTGAAATGGATCTAAAAAGAGAGGTTCCTATCTGAAAAAATGGCTGAAAAACACTAAAATCTCATAAGACCTGCTTCAACTAAACTCCTCCTAAAAAGGTGGAAGCGTATTGAAGCCCTAAGGGGCTTGGTTCCTCTTTCGACGAGTAAAAATAAGCTATTAAAGGTCAAAGATAGGTAAAGATGGAGGTCAGAGAACCCTGAACAGTGCCCCAGACAAAATCAGAAAAATAAAAATAAAATCTCGCAAAATGTTGAGGTCACAGGCACTGATCTGTTTTCTGGTGAGGTCACAGTTGTTGGGTATTTTTCCACTACCTGAGAGCCGAGGTCACATGTTTTGGGCTGAAATGTGTGACCTTCACTTCCCACTGTCTTGGCAGTAGGTTTCAAAAAATGTTGTCGTCTCTGCCACGGCTGATAACTGTTACCTGCGTAAATGGCCCAGAAGCACACAAAAGTTAGAATTTTTACTGTTTTAGGGTAAAAAAGTTTAAAAAGAACATCAATGAATTCAAATAAGAAGATGAAGAAAAACCCTAGTGGCTGAAGTAGCTGGTCATGCAGGGATCTCAAAAACGACAATGGTCAAAATTAAAAACCCTTACGAAGTTGCCAATTTTTATTGTGAATTCTAATCACAAGTGTATGAAAAAATCTCACTTTAGATGTGCATAACAAACAACCCTAACATCAAATTTGGTTGTCAATTTCCTTAGATCTGCAGTAAGTGATTAAAATAAATTCTACAAAAATCGATATCTATGTAGTTAAAGACATTAAATAATGAAAACAAACAAGAGTTGTTTCATACATCCAATAGACAAGACAAGAATTTATAAAGAATTTTTTGTATTATGACACCTGAGAAGGGAACACAAAAAGATGTTACCAGTACCCCTCAATGGGATGGGTTCTTGTATGTCCTCAGCGCTTCAGATCCAAGATCACTCTCTCTTGATGGTGCAGAAAACCCAGACAAAATAGAACTCAAAGGGAGCTCACAAGAAAAAGTAGAAAAAATATGAGAATGATGGAGGATGAAAGTAAGACCAAAAGTATAGATCAAAAGGTGATAAAAAACATGATAAATGAATGGAACACCCTTCTATTCATCCGAAAATATTGAGTTAGTCTAGATATTGGTGCATAGTCAAAATATTATTAACCAAATCTAGATCTAACTACTTGGAATATTTTATGATTTTTGGTGGAGGGAAAATGAATTTAGAATTGGTTAAATCCATTTATTTAGAAATAATAAATAAATAAATTATTTATTTATTATTTCAAGGATGAGTTTAAGGAATAATTAAATAAATAATGATTTATTTAATTATTTAAAAACGATTTAGTCAAATTCAACAAGGAATATTATTAAATAACGATTTAAATAATTATTCCTAGAGAATAACAAGAAAAATAATAATTTATCTAATTAATTCTCATGTTTTGGGTTAAATATGACCAGGAATATTAATTAAACAATGGTTTAGTTAACTATCCCTAGAGGAAAATAAAAAAAATAAAGATCTATTTAATTATTCCTCATGGGGTTTCCTGTTTAGACTAGAAATAATTTAATAAACTATGGGTTATTAAATTATTTCACATAGTGAAAGCAATTTTAATATGGTAAAATTGGTCTTACATGGTGTACTTTATTCCATCTAATAGTAATAGGTTAGATGACCAAAAAATGGTGTAACAATGATATCAAGAAAACTATGATCAATTTTAATTAGTGTGTTAATTATTTCCAAATGATATTTTTGTTATAAATTCAAAACGAGGGAAGAATCAACAACAATATTTCCAAAGGATGAGTCAATAGCCAAGAAATCAACCATCCTAACTAGTTTATTTGAGTCATTTAAATTGATAATGATGTGTTTCATATATGGCTCACTATTAATTTTAATTTTATATAGTTCCCCTTTCTAGGGTAACCACGATTGAGTTAAATCAGTATCCATAAATCCCTTAAGGTGTTTCATTCAATACCTACTAAAAATATATATACTTCAAGAATGCCAACAATCACAATATTAATAACCAAATGAATTCTATGGTTTTGTGAAAATATGATAAGAATATCATTCAACTCCACCACTACTTTGACATAGGCTATATCCAATTGTACAATATATATGTTAGAAGGTTTCATATGTGCATTCATTTTCTTACAAATTGAAAGTGGCAACACGTTGGAAGAAGAACCTATGTCAATCATACAGGTGTGGAGATTATGATTACAAATTTCAAGAGTTAAGAAAAATATCGGGGGTTTCTTTTTCTAAGTAGAAGAGTTCTTTGTGGGGCATTCTAATATTTGAACATTTTCCAAACAGGACTTGTCAAAAGAATCTATATCTTTAAATACAAGAGCTTTCAAGCCAACAATATGTTGTTGAACTTTTTTCTAGATTATAGGAAATTTTCAAAACTCATATAAGGAGATATTATATTTTATTTTCTTAATGTCATCGATTGGATAATATTCTATATTTGAAAAAATACATTTCTTATTTTTAGGTGTTTCTTTATTGACATTTTTATTTTCTTTAGATGGTTTTTGTATTTAAGCTAAATCTTTACTTCCGGTAAAAGTAGGGCTAAGATCTCTTCAAATAAATATAATGAAAATTCAGGAGGATGAGTTTCATCTTGATTTTCATAATCAATTTCAACTTCATCTTCCGCTTTGTTCTTAAAGTTAGATTGAAATCTGTTGTTAAATCCTACATAATATTTTCCATTCCTTTAGCACTAAAACCTTCATTAAGGAGAGGTGATTTATGAGGAGGTGGTCTCCTAAACGATTGCTTAAAATTTACCCTATCAGTTGGTTGTTATGATTTTACTTTCCTAAGGATGATTATTTCCTTGGATAATTTATTTATAACCTTTTGAAGGCTCTCTAGATCTAAAGTTGACTCATCTCTCTTGATGGTAGGTAGTTTAGATGCTTCTTTTTTTTCTTCTATAAGAAGAGGTTGAGTCAGATTGTTTGTTACTAATTAGAGAAATTTTAAGGTCTAAAATGGGCCTCCTAAGGAATATTATAAAATAATAATGGAAATAATAAAATTATATTAGATTACCTCATCAAGTTTTGGAGGGAAAAAAGAAAAAAAATACCTTTTCAACTTACATTTTCAACTTATCTCCTTATTATTTTACTCAAATATTGAAAGGGAGCACTCGTTGGATGCAAAATTTTATTTTGCATCTAAGGAGTACCCATGTTGCATACTTTTGATGGACCCTACTACATGGATAATGTAAAATATATGAAAAAACATTACCGCAATAATGTTATTTCATGTACTTTACATTTTTCATGTAGTGGGTTCCATAAAATGTATGCAACATGGTACTTATTGGATGGAAAGAAAAAGTTCATCTAATGCGTTATCTCACTCAAAATTTGAGTAAAATCGTAGGGAGATAAGTTGAAAATACAAGTTTAAAAAGTAGTTATTTATTTATTTTTTAAATATTTTTACCTTTCTACTCCAAAAAATGTGAATCATCATGCATGGTTGACATCATCATGAGCCCTATTAATTCTTATAAAGTTTAGTTTTATTGTACATTTTTGTTTTCAGACCAATTTTTTACCTCAAATTTTCTCTAATAATTGGGTTTCATACTAAGAATGATATTTTCAACTGATAAGGCTTCTCCAAAGGCTACATGTAAATTAGGTTTTTGAGCCCTTTTTACCCAGATGGCTAGTCACGAGGCAAAGCCTTCAGGTAATAATCGATAATCATATTTTAAGCCAAAAAATGTTCAGTGGGGATCATTTTCTTTTATGAACATGTTAGTGTCAGTCTGTTGAGCCTATCACCAATGATCAAATATGATCTTCCCATGTCTTGTTAGGTTCTCAAGTCAAATTTTTTTCATTTCATTAGGTCTTCAAATAAAAATTTGGCCATTGGCTAGTGTGTCTAGGGCTATTTCCACTCCTTTCAAAAAAAATTACATGTCGGTCCTTGTAATCACTTAGTTGAGTATACCATCAAAGAAAATATCATGATCATCACTTCAGTCAACATCATAATGATTTCATTCATTTCAGTGTCTCCATTAGGTCATTAGGGTTTTAATCATCCAAAATCTGTCATACCATAGATAAAATCCAGCAAATGAGGAGTCGTAATAGGTAAAGTTGTTCTATTAATTTGGTTTCAAATGTAATTCATGTTTAAAATATGTAATAATTTCATCATGTTCCTAAATCTGTAAATAAAGTGTCAAAGCTACAAGTTTTCAATAACCAAGTGAACAGACGTGTTGCTGGCCATCCCATTACAAAGAAGAAAAGTGACCACCACAAGCTATAAATGGCCACTTCAACTCATTTATTCATTCACCTCATTCAAGAAGAGTTGACATTCATCATCAAGTGAAAATTCAGAAAATTCAAGTAAAAAACACTCCAAGATTTGGTATCAAAGGAGCCATGTTATGCTTTCTGTCCTCGATGCTACGCTTTCCTCAGAAGCTGCATTTTCTCTACTAGAGGAATTAAACCAATTTATTGAGGCTTTAGAATGATATCATAGTGTTTAGAATCAGTGGGAAAGTAATTTGCATCTAATAAAATCCCTCCTTGAAGCTCAATTTCACAATTTGTGTGAAAAACCTACATTGGCCTCTATGTTGTGTTTTAGTGGCTAACCCTATTTTTCAAATTTTTTCAAGACAATCACACTCTCCCATATATTTTTTACCCTCCCTCACACCCAAAATAATCTACCATAGCTTTCATTCCCCTTCATTCCCCATTCCCAAGTCCCAAACCCTAAACCCTAGCCAAATTCTGCAAATTTGGGTTGTTTTCCTAGCTAGGACTGTGTTAAAATTTCCTCGCTTATTTCCCTCACTCATTTCAGTCAATTTAACTTCCTAAAGCTCCCTAAGACCCTTTCCCATCTCCCTAAATTTTCCCACTCTCATCTCCCTTCCCTAACCCACTCATTATATCCGTTTTCCCCTTCCCTTGTTTTTTCATACTAAGGTTTTTCCCCTTGCAATCAACCAAATGGAGGAGAAGAAATCTTATAACAAAGGAGGTGAGGTGATAAGACATCCCTAACCACTCTTGAAATGATGTCTACACCAATTTCCAAGCATATTTTTCAAGTAGTAGGGTGTCTTCCTTTTTGTGAACTAGTTGAAAAAGTCAAATACAATGCTACATTGACCAAATTATTTGCCACTCAACTTAAAAGGGGCCAAGTAACAATTGCAAGGGTTACTTTCACTATATAAACTAATATCGTAGTTGAGGCCATATGAATGCCCAATCATCATGAAAAATAGTTTAAGAACCAATATTTTTCCCTTCAAAATGATCAACCCTATCTTAGAAGACATCACCAACAACATATGAAGAAGATTATTCATGTTGGAAATCTCCTTGAGAAGTATACACCACTCATGAAGATAATCATGAAGTACTTCACCTGTGAGGGAATATTTTATATATTATATGGGTATCATTTCAGAATTATTATCCACATCAGCAGAGTGGGGATTACCATCATAGTATGACACATCTACGCATGATGAGGAGCATGATTTTGACTTAATAGGATTGGAGGCTAGTGAAGAGCATGATAACCTAGAGAGGATCATCAAGGAAAAATATTCTCATATCAAAGAACTCCAAGACAACATGGCA
Organism: Pinus albicaulis; assembly: GCA_034641835.2. Taxonomy (NCBI): domain Eukaryota; kingdom Viridiplantae; phylum Streptophyta; class Pinopsida; order Pinales; family Pinaceae; genus Pinus; species Pinus albicaulis. The sequence goes on from CM076581.1 coordinate 1,394,880,372, forward strand.
AGGGATAATTTCATCATTTCCTTCCCATATCAAGAAAAAAATAAGTTAAAGGCAAAACAATTGTCTTTAGAGAAAATTCATTTTGAAGCTAGTATACACAATGTGAAAGGCAAAGTAGTGGTTAATATTGAAGAGTCAGAGACACATGAAGAGAAAGTGACAAGGAAAATACCAAGAACCATGGGTCTCAAAAGAGAATTGCAAAAGGAAACAGAGAAAAATTCACCAGATGAAGTTGTCCTTGAGAGAATCCTACTTGATGAGTTTCCTTTTGATAGTAACCTATTTGTTAAAGGTGTAAAAATGATGTTTCTACAGGTCAACTCAGATGTGACAGAGAAAGTAATTCTATTAAGTGCCAAAAAAATGAAACAGGAAATATTTCTCAATGTATACGCAGGTTTGATGAGAAATAGTATATATACATTTTTTATGAAGAGAGGTCGCATATACATGCGGGTATGAAGAAGCAAAGTCGCATATACCTTTTGCACTCTAAAATTATGATACCAATGGGCATTACCATGGTATTAGCCCACAGTATTGAGTGTTTCATTGTCTATTTGATTTCGTCCAAGAATACCATCGGAAGTTGTGTGGTTTTTGCTCATGGTATTAGTAAAAGCTAAAAATATATAAGGAGACGAAGATCATAGTACAAGGTTTGCATGTGTAAGGTTTGTTATTGAATACTTCTCTCTAAAGTATATCTGCATGGGATGAAATCTGTTTTACTGGTAGATCTGAATCTATGATGCACCCTTGGATACAATGATGGATCAGGATCTCTAGACCTGAAATGACTATGTACTTGCATGATCTAATGATGAGACATTTGGATCTGTGACCGGGCGCATGTTCAATAAAGTGAAGTAAAAAAATCTGGGTAAGTTTATAGATCTACATCTTTCTGCAGTAACAACATTTATATATCTATACACTAGTTCGTCACAGGGAAAGGGCATATACACGCAGCTTTGTCTTAGCCAAAGCGCGTATGGAAGTCAGGGTTTTCTGAAGCTTGTTGGAGAGGTTATCTATTTATTTATTATTTTATTGTTGTTTTCTGTCAATGAAGTCTTCATTTAGATTTTGGTTTCTTGAATACTGTATATGCTGCTAAGTTGAATATGTACAAATCTAATCAATAAGTGAGTAAATATGTTTAATGATGACTGAATGATTAATGGTTCTGCAATATTGAAAATATATCTAACTGAAAGCCTCAGATCTCATTCTAAGACTGATCATATTCTGAAAATTTAGTATTCTCAGATCTGTATGCAGGTTGGTGTGAAGGAAAGCCCGTATACATGCAGGATCAGTAAAGTGAAGTAGCGTATGTATTTTAAGATAATGAATGATCAGGGTTGAGGTTGATTCTGCATATTGATTCTAATATCTGGGTTTATTACTGCGTTCTGGTTACAGTGATCTCATTGTTCTAATTGAAATTTGGGTTAAGTTTATTGGTATTGATCTTTATGAAGTGTCGTGTTAAAGCTGTGGGATCCAGTGTGAAAATTTATGAAACATGGTATGTAGTGTATTTGAGGGTTGAAGACTTCAGTATGGAAGTATAAGCTTCCTACGAGTAGAAGCGAGAGTTTTAATCAGGGGGTTGAAGCTCCCTTCCAGTAGTGGCTGGTAAATAGGATTAGGGGGTTGGAGCTCCCTTTCAGTAGCAACTGGAGAACAAGAGAAGGTTACAGCCTTCTACAGGTAGATGCCTGCGTACTGATATGAGTCTGCACCAGTACAATATTGTAAGCAGTTTTCCATATAATAAATATGGAAGATAGTGTAATATCCCTAAAAGGGAGAATGCAGCAATACTGCACACAATATAAGAACTTACAGCAAGATAAAAAATAAATCTAAGTACAAAGCAGAATATGCAGAAAGAGATGAGCCATTTTATTATATTGGAGATGAATCAGTTACACAAGTACAAGATATAGGTATATCTAGCCAAAAAGATGAGCTAGGATCACCCTAAAAACATGTGTGAAGCAGGTACAATGTAATTTTTGAGGCTCTACAACAAATACTTTGTTGTCTCTTTAGCAGAATATAAACATGGAGTTGTAGGATGAAAAGAGAAATGCATATCTGCTCTAAACTGGAGCTCTAATGATGCCAAGATTCAAGATCTGGCCAATGTGACGGATTCCCAAGATAACCCAGAAAGGATTTTCCAGATCTGCAACTTTGGAAAATCACCTCCCTAGGATTTGATCCTTGATCTGCTGGAAAATATAGATCTAAAGCTAGATCTGAAGAATATATGGCTAAAATATGTGCTTAGATTAGGTCTATGCTTGAAGGGTTGATCCCTTCCTCAGATCTATGAGCTAGAATCTCTAGATCTAGCTTCTCATTCCTCCAAAAGATGATTGCAGCTGCTGCAACACAACTGCCTCTAAAAACTGCGCTGTGAAGGAAAGAGAGGCCTTTTTCCTGCTGAAATATGCTGCAATAAAGTCCAACCTTATGGTGAGACTGAAGGGAATGTGAGGGGATGATTCCTCATAGGATTGCTAGCTGAAATACTAGCAACTTCCCTCCTCCTTTCAGATCTGCAATATGGACAGTGTTATTCTTGAAGAGAATACTGCTACTAGGAGGTAAATAAATTTTGGCCTAGTGCCAGATCTGCAATGTGGCTCTAGGAGTGCCTAAATATAAGCCCAATTGATGGGAATAATCCCTCACCTTGTTCTCCAGCTGAAGTACTAAAGACAACTTCCACCTTCCAAACTGATCTTCTAGAAAACTGTAGTTTTCTGAATACGAATGTTCTACAGAAAGTAGAAAAAAAAATGGCACTTAAAGCCTGATGTATAATGAAGTACAATCCTCTTCCTTAGAATCACTCAAAGAAAGAGGTGGTATTCCTACCAGGAAACACCCTGTGCTAAACAACACCTGTAATCTCTGCTAAATAGCCCAAGAATGCAGTGGAATGTCACTTGACAATTCCAAATCTAAAATATAATACATAAAATAATCCAAGATGCCTTTCACCTTTGCCTTCATATCCTTTATAATGATTGAACCATCCCAAGCCTTGGCCCTAATCTCAACTGCGCTATCTCATGTGGACAATATCCTCCAAGTGGGACAGCGTTGTTTGACCAAATCAACCAAACAGTCTAGGTGCAATGTACACCTCTTCCATCATGTGTGCTTCATTTGCACATGATCCTCCACCACTTAATCATTAATGCTCAATGACCCTTTGTTTGAAATCTTCAAAATCTTATTTGACTTAATCAACCCTCCATGATCCCTCTCATTAATGAGACATGATCCCGAGTCTCAGTCACATTAGTAGTTGCTCAACTACCTCCTTTTGCAAATCTAGTCTAGATTAATCCACATTCACACACATAAAGTGGATATTTATTCTTATTGAGGATTGTGGGTCCCTCAACCATTTTATTTACTTAATTCATTAAGAAAATCAAGGACTCTAATATTCCAAATGTGATGTGAAAACTTGGGAATATTACAGTCCCCCCCGAAAAAATGTTGCTTGTCCTCAAGTAACTCCAAAAGTAGATGCAAAGCCATCTATTCCCCTCCAAATGGCATCCACATAAGGAAGGCTTCCTCCATTTGATGTAATAGATTGTGCATGTTTGGTTCCAAAGTTGTCTTTTAAAAGCATAAATAATGACCTCCAACTGTTTGGTTAGATGTCATCCTTCCATCATGAATACCCAAGTGACAACCATATGATGTCCAAAATCATCATCAATACATGAGGTGCATACAAGAAGGTGGTTCTCTTCACAAAGGAAAATCTCCATCACACAATACATATCTCCATCCCATGTTCCATGAATTAGATTGAGCAATGATATGCTATCATACTTAGCCCCGTTGGCCTTGTTGGATCCAAACTTCATCATTCCAAGGTTATGCAAAAGAAGAAGAGAAGAAGTAATATGGGTAGACAAAGATTTCAAACCATATTCTCCTAACAATAAACACCAGAGTAAGGTCCTTTGCTGCCATCCTCCATCTCCTCCATGTAAGATGGACAAGCCAAACTCCCCCAAAAGCAATCCAAGCAACAAGAGATCTTGCTGCTTTCTCTCCCCCTCATTTGCATCATGAAACAAAAGCATACTAATGGAAATATGAGATGTCACATCATCCACATACAAAGAAACATCATCAATGCACATCATGAGATCATTATGCCAAGTTTTACACAATACAAAACACATAGACATAGGAGATGTCATGTGGTGGCCAAACTCTCTCAAGTGAAACCAAAATGAACATGCCTTCCCTTGCTACAATTTATCATTGAAAAACAAGGTATCATTTAGAAAATGATGAGCTATTGGGTGGTATTCATACTCACCCAAGCGCAGCCAGTGCAACCATGCCTCCTTCTTCATTTCATACATGTTTTTTAAGGCATGGATCAGAAAAATAGGTGCCTTTGGAGAGTGAGAGAAATCTCCCAATGGAAACCAACGTAACCAAGCATGCTGGCCTATAAAAATATGCAAGTGGCTTTGCAATGCCTTTCTTATCATCCTCTGCGATGTGATATGTCTCTGCTTCATATCAACATTTTTATCTAACCTTTGGTTATGCATTGATCTTGAAATAATATGTGTTGAAATTCCATGCATACCTTGGATCAACTTATATGTGGGGACCTCTTGATAGAAGACAAGAGCTCGTCCAACTGGGACAATCGTATCTCCAAATTCTGGTAAGAATGACGACATCTCTTCTTCAAGTGTACCAGCACTAGTATCTTCCTCCTCCTCCTCATGCATCTCCTAATCCATGCGTGGGACTCCATATTTCAAGAGCTCAAGATACAAGTACTTCTGTAGCAGGCGGTAAAAGTAGTGACCTCTTGTCCAGAGTGACAAGATCGACATTCTCCTTGGTTTCCTTGGGAGATGCCCTCTTGTAGCATAACTCTATCTTCTCCACATCAAACTTCTTCCTCAACTTGTGAAAGAAATCTAAATACTTGGTCACCTTTGCATGCTCTAGGTGCCCAAACCACCAATCTTTTGCTTCATCTAAGAGATGAAGTGCTGAAATTTGAACAGCCTACTCTTCAGCCACAAGATGTAGCTTGAAAAATGAATCTAACTCCCTCCTCCAAGCCTTGATATTGCTTGAGGAAGATCAATCAAATGTAGGCAAATATAATCTATTATGCCTCTTCCTTCTATTACTACTATAGGATCCTCTTTCTTCTCTAATTTGGAAGAATTTTTGGAGAGTTAGCTTCTCCTTGAAAGCTCTAGACTGTGCTTTGTTGTTAAGTCCCTATATTAATAGTGTAGCCCCTTATTATGTTAGTGCAGCCCCCCTTATTGTTATTATTGTACCCCTGTAACCCCCATATTTTTATTATTGTGCCCTTACATTATTATTTTTAGGTCAGCTAGGATTACATTGTGGCCCACTAGGATTATATTGTGGCCCATGGACTCCTATATATAGAAGGAGGTTTTTTTCATTTGTATCATCAAATAATTGTTCATTTATGTAATTTATTGGAGGTTTCCCCCTCGAAGTGGCTTATTTCTAAGGCGTTGATATCTCTTTTCTTCTATTTTTGGAGCTGGTTACACAACATTTGGTATCAGAGCTTTGGATTTTAGGGTTTCGCTGCTTCAAACAAGTCATCATGGAATTTTCGCTATAACGTTTTTTCTATGATGTTTCAGAAGCTGAAATTTTTAGGGTGGGAAGCCGAAATCCTGAGGAAGGTTTTCTAAAAATTTCAGAGCTTGGTTCGCAATATTCTCGTAGATATGATCTGTGGAAGTTAGGTCTTTTTCAGGCTCCTAAACAGGTAATCCTGGCATTTGCGCTATAAATTTTTTTCTACGAAGGTTCAGAATATGAAATTCATATGGTACGAAGCTGAAATCCTGAGGAAAGTCTTCAAAAAATTTCAGATCTTGGTTCGCAATATTTTTTGGAGATATGATCTGTGGAAGGTAGTGCTTTTTCAGGCTCCTGAATTTCATCTCAAAGAGGTGATCGTGGGAAAATTTCAATAACTCTCTCTCTGGGCATCGGATTGGAGTGCCATAAAAATTGGTCGCAAGAACACAAAATTTAGTTTCTTGGATATCAATTTCAGAGACAAAGTACAAAAAATTGACACGTGGCAAGTCGTACAAGTTCGCTCTACTGAACCAGTCCATAATTAGGTCATTGTGGGAGATTGGACACAACTTTGTCTTGGAGAATCCAAATCAGGTCAGACCTGTGGAATTGGAAAGATAATTCAGAGGGCTGCGTTGGTGTTGAATTTCAAATATTGAAGGTCTGCAATCACAGAGATAATCCAATTTCAATATCGAGCTCCTCAAAAGAAAGAAAAAGGTGTGTATTGTTTTTTCCGAATTGCATAAGTCTTGTTTGAAGAATCAAGTTGAATTGATTCCAAGGGCATATTGAATAATTTTTGTCAGTAATGGGTTATATTATGCCTCCAAAAAATAATTCCATACCCATTAATCCCTCAAAAAGCTATACTATGACGCATGAAGAGGAAGAGTTGCAGTATGAGATATCAAAATTACGGTACCAAGTGCAACAAGTTTCGATCTTACGAAGAGAAATTGAAGATGAAATAGATGGTTTAAAATAAGAAATGGAGGCTAATTTGGATGGTTTGAAGGATCAAATAATAGCAAATATGGATGATAAATTAGTGGAAGATCACATCGAGCATCAACAACAAGTTCTCCATCTCTCAAAGGATAACCCAACTTTGGTGCAAAATCTAATGAAACAACAAGAAGATCAACATGACATCGAAAGAAGTTATGAAGCAGTCATAGAAACAAGAAATCAACAAGTACAATCAAATTCAGAGTATCTCAGCAAGTGGAAGAAATTTCCTATAGAAGATTTCACATGGGAGGATGAGAATTTTATACAGAAGCATCAAGAAATAATCAAGCGTTGAGGACAACACTTGTTTGAAGGAGAGGGGCATGTTAAGTACCTATATTAATAGTGTAGCCCCTTATTATGTTAGTGTAGCCCACCTTATTGTTATTATTGTACCCCTGTAACCCCCATATTTTTATTATTGTACCCTTACATTATTATTGTTAGGTCGGCTAGGATTACATTGTGGCCCACTAGGATTATATTGTGGCCCATGGACTCCTATATATAGAAGGAGGTTTTGTTCATTTGTATCATCAAATAATTGTTCATTTATGTAATGTATTGGAGGTTTCCCCCTCGAAGTGGCTTATTTCTAAGGCGTTGATATCTCTTTTCTTCTATTTTTGGAGCTGGTTACACAACATTTGTACTCTTCAAGATATAGACTGAGAGTCTCATGAGTCTCAGGTTCATGCCTTTCTTCACTCCTATACCTCTCACATTCTTCAAAGAAAGTGGGCATAGTGGATCTATGAGGAGATCTAGGATTCTCTGGTCTTCTTTGCTGCTGATAGGAAGTGCTTTCCTCATTAGATCTTCTTCTTGGATCTTTTTTCTGTTCTTCCTCCATTTGATTGACCTCCTTGGAGAGATCTTGCATGGAATTGAAGAAAAGAGTGACAGATCTTACATTCTCCATGATAGATCTCATCTATCTATTATTCTTTCAATGTTAAAAGATGAAGTGTCCACAAGTTGAGGCAAAGATCATGCTCTAATACCACTGTAATATCCCCAAAAGGGAGAATGCAGCAATACTTCACACAATATAAAAACTCACAGCAAGATAAACAATAAATCTAAGTACAAATCAGAATATGCAGAAAGATCTGAGCCATTTTATTATATTGGAGATGAATCAATTACACAAGTATAAGATATCGGTAGATCTAGCCAAAAAGATGAGCTAGGATCACCCTGAAAACATGTGTGAAGTAGGTACAGCGTAACTGTTGAGGCTCTGCAGAAAATATTGCGCTGTCTCTTCAATGGAATATAAACATGGAGTTGCAAGCTAAAAATAGAAATTAAAATCTACTCTAAATTGGAGCTCTGATGATGCCAAGATTCAAGATCTAGGGAATGTGATGGATTCCCAAGATAACCCAGAAAGGATTTTCCAAATCTGCAACTTTGGAAAATCACCTCCCTAGGATTTGATACTTGATGTGCTAGGAAATATAGATCTGAAGGTAGATATAAAGAATAGATGGCTGAAATATGTGCTCATATCAGATCTATGCTTGAAGAGCTGATCCCTTCCTCGGATCTATGAGCTAGAAGCTCTAGATCTAGCTTCTCAATCCTCCAAAAGATGATTGCAGTTGCTGCAACACAAATGCCTCTAAAACCTACATTGTGAGGGAAAGAGAGGCCTTATGCTTGCTGAAATATGCTGCAATAAACTCCAGGCTGATGGTGAGACTGATGGCAATGTGAGGGGATGATCGCTCACAGGATTTCTAGCTGAAATACTAGCAACTTCCTTCCTCCTTTCAAATCTGCAATATGGACAGTGTTATTCTTGAGGAGAATACTACTGCTAAGAGGTCAACAACTTATGGCCTGATGCCAGATATGCAATGTGGCTCTGGGAGTGATGAAATATAAGCCCAAGTGATGGGAATAATCCCTCACCTTGTTCTCCAGCTAAAGTACTGAAGACAACTTCCACCTTCCAAACTGATCTTCAGAAAACTACAGTTTTCTGAATATGAATGTTCTGTAGAAAGTAGAAAATGGAAATGGCACTTAAAGCCTGATGTATAATGAATTAAAATCCTCTTCCTTAGATAACACTCAAATAAAGAGGTGGGATTCCCGCATGGAAACACCCTGTGCTAAACAACACATGTAATCTCTGCTAAATAGCCCAAGAATGCAGTGGAATGTCACTTGACAATTCCAGATCTAAAATATCATACATAAAATAATCCAAGATGCCTTTCACCTTTGCCTTCATCTCCTTTATAATTATTGAGCCATCCCAAGCTGTGGCCCTAATCTCAACTACGCTGTCTCATGTGGACAAGATCCTCCAAGTGGGACAACGTTGTTTGACCAAATCAACCAAACAGTCTAGGTGCAATGTACACCTCTTCCATCATGTGTGCTTCATTTTCACATGATCCTCCACCACTTAATCATTAATTCTCAATGACCCTTTGTTTGATATCTTCAAGATCTTAGTTGACTTAATCAACCCTCCATGATCTCTCTCATTTAATGAGACATGATCCCCAATCTCATTCACATTAGTAGTTTCTCAACTACCTCTTTTTGCAAATCTAGTTTAGATTAATCCACATTCATACACAAAAAGTGGATATTTATTCTTATTGAGGATTGTGGGTCCCTCCACCCTTTTATTTACTTAATTCATTAAGAAAATTAAGGACTCTAATATTCAAAATATGATGTGAAAATTTGGGAATATTACAGATAGAGATGACAGCAGCGATGGTTTTCTCCTGAATTGGGTTTCCACCTTAAAATCCTAGTGTTCATTTGTATTGCTTATGTGTGATGATTTATTCTGTTCTTTCTACACATGCTTACTGCGTACTAAACATCTGATGAATGAATCTGGCACTGATTTAAGTAAAGAATTATCTGCATAATAATATCTCTGGTCATACGAAAGCTTTCTTAAGGATATCCGCATGTATACACTAGTTGGGTTCATTAAAGTCACGTATAGAAATTAGTAAGGAAAAAGTAAAAGTTTTAAGTAAGTTATAAATACTGATTCACCACCGCCCCTCTAAGTGTTTTTCCCAATAATTGGTATCAAAGAAGGTCCTTCTGAAGAAGCTTAATCGCTAAAACGAAGATCAGCTAAGATGAGAAATCAAGATGGGACAACATCTATCAGGCCTCCTCTCTTCAACGGAAACAATTTAATATTCTAGAAGAAAAGGACACGATCCTATCTTCAGTCTCTTGGAGCAGATGTATGGGCTATAGTTGAAGGAGGTTATCAATATCCAGCTTTATTTCCAACAAATCTGGCTGCAAGAAAGAACTATGAAACCAATGCAAAGGTGATCAATGCCTTATTGGGAAGTTTGACTGAATCAGAATGTGTCAAAGTCATGCATTTGAATAGAACAAAGGAGATATGGGACAAAATAATTCTGAGCTATGAAGGTGATGCCAAGGTAAAAAGTGCTAAACTCCAAACTCTCAGAATTCAATATGAAAACTCAAAATGCATAATGAGGAAAGCATTTCTAGTTTCTTTTTACATCTAGATGATATTGTAAATCATATGAGAAATCTGGGTGAAACCATAAATGACACTACTCTAGTAGAAAAGGTTTTGAGATCTCTAACTCCCAAATTCAAGTCAAAAGTGTCTTCTATTGAAGAGAAGCAGGATCTACAAATTGTTACTGTTGTTCAACTTCAGGGGATTCTGGCTGCATGTGAAATGAGGAAAGGAGGTCCATATGAAGTGAAAAAATTTGTCTTTAGAGATGCCACAAAAGGAAAGGAAGTAGAAGAACAATAAGGAATAGGGTATGTTTTAGAAGAATATGAAATAAACTTTTTAAAGAAGCTACAACTTGGCACTGGAAGGTTCAGAGGTAAGCTTCCTTTTAAATGTTTTTCTTGTGGAAGAGTTGGTCATTATGCTACTAAATGTCCCCATAAAGATAATTATGGAAAGGGAAAGGAAGTGGAAAAAGGAAATAAGAAACGGTTTATCAATAGAAAAAGCTATTATACTCATGAAGATAGTGATGTTCAATCAAATAGTGAAGAAGGAGAATCTGATCAAGATATTAGACTGCTCATGGCTTTTGAAAAATACTCTAATGTGGCTAAAGATACTTTTATGGATGCATTAGAAGAAAATGATTTTCTTGAAGAAATAAATCATCTCAAAATATTTTTGGAAGAAAACAAAATTTCCATAGATACTCTAAAGAATCAACTTATCAAAAGGGAGAAGCACAATGAGAAATTAGAATGTGAAATAGTAAGTCTATGAAAGGAAATTGAGAAAGTGAAAACTTTAAATCTTAGATTTTCTAAAGGATCTAAAACCTTAGATGAAATTATCAAGGTAGAATTCTCTCATCTTGTAAAGACAGGTCTTATATATATCAGATAATCCTCTCAATCTTCAGCACCAAGCTATCTAAATGTAGCTAAAGCGAGCCAACAAGATTTTGTCACTCAACAAAAGAACAAAGAGACCACCCAGGTAAAGCATGACCACTTCAATTCAAGGAAGAACAATAACAAAAATATCAATCAGCAAGTAAACATAAAGAGAAGGTTTCATGATCGCATAAATTTCTTCTTTAATGGACAATGTTTCTCATGTCATAGTTTTCGTCATAAAGCTGCTCAATGTGTTGCATACAAAACCATCATGACTAGAGAAGCAAGAAAGAAAAGAAATGATATTGGAATAAAGAAGAATACTTATAACAAATTTTTTCCTCTTCAAAATGAAATTTAATGTTATTATTGCAATAACTTTGGACATGAAGAATCTGAATGCAGGAGAAAACTTCAACCAAAAGAGAATATACCTTCAAATTCCAAGGTATGGAGAAAAGACTTACATGTTGAAATTTGTGGAATATTTTGTTTTGCAGAAGGGGAAGAAATCAATGGTACATTGATAGCAGATGCTCAAAACACATGACAGGTGATAAAAATAATCTCTTTTCATACAATGCTCTACAGAAGGAAAATAATGTTACCTTTGGAAATGACTCTTCCGCTGTCATTAAAGGAAAAGGTTCTGTTTTTATAAAAGAAAAGGTGAAAGCTAACAATGTTATGTATGTGGATGGATAAATATAACCTGTTGAGTGTGAGTCAAATGTGTGATCAAGGAAATTAAGTTGTCTTTAGTTCAAAAGAATGTGTAGTACATGAACTTGACACAGGAAAAACGGTAATAAAAGGAACTAGAACATCAAGCAATATGTATGTATTGAAAGGTGGCCAAGAGCAATGCTACTTAGGTAAATCTTCATAAAATTGGATATGGCACAGAAGATTTGGAAATTTGAGCTTCTCTCAAATAAGAAAATCTAGCAGACTCAAAGATGTTCGTGATCTTCCCAGCATCACTCTGCCTAAAAGTACCATATGCAAATCATGCCAATTCGGTAAGAAAACCAGGGTGAAATTCAATGCCAAAGAAGGATCAGTAAGTAAGCCTCTTGAACTTATACATACTGATTTATGTGGAATTGTAAGGAAAAATTCACCTTGTGGAGAACAATAGTATATTCTATTTATTGATGACTTCTCTAGAATGTGTTGGATCGGTTTACTAAAACATAAATATGAAGCATTTGAAAAGTTTATATAGAAAAACCAGAAGGATTCAATCTTGGAAATGATGGAAAACTTTTTTTTAAACTAAAAAAAAGCTTTATATGGTCTCAAACAGGCTCCTCAGGCATGGTACTATCGTCTTGAAAAATATTTTCAACAACAAGGTTTCACAAAGGGATCTCCTATAGTAACTTATACAGAAAAATTGAAAATGATAAACTATTGATTATTTTTATGTATGTTGATGACATTATTTTTGGAAGTAATGAAGAGTCCATGAGTCTTAAATTTTCTTCTATTATGCAGCAACAATTTGAAATGTCATTACTTGGGGAACTAACATATTTTCTTGGCTTAGAAGTGCAACAAGCAACCGATGGCATATTTCTATCAGAAGAAAAATATCTTAAGAAAATTATGAATAAGTATGGGATGGAAGACTGCAAACCTGATAGTACTCCAATGGTAACTAGATGTAACCTCAATTCTCATGATGATTCTCCCATGGTGAATCAACCAAATTATAGATCCATGATTTGAAGTCTTCTTTATCTACCCGGGACAAGACCATACATTATGCATGCAGTTGGGATTGTTGGATGATTCCAAGTTAATCCAAAAGATTCTCATCTTCAGGCTGTAAAAATAATATTCAAATATCTACAAGGGACTCAAGACTTTTGTCTATGGTATCCAAATAATGTCGAGCTTACTCTTGATGCTTACATAGTTTCGAATTAGGCTAAAATGTTGATGATCGAAAAAACACTAGTGGTGGTGCATTCTATATGGGGCTCCGATTAGTATCTTGGTTCAGCAATAAACAAAGTTCTATTTCCTTATCTATAGAAAAAGAAGAATATGTGGTTGCCGCATCATTTTGCACACATCTTCTTTGGATGATGCAGACATTACAAGATATTCAAATCAAATGTTCACCTCCCATCTCCATTCTATATGATAATACAAGTTCCATTAGTATCTTGAAAAATATTGTTATGCATTCCAAGACCAAGCACATTCCTATCAAGTATCACTTCCTATATGAACAAATGCTTGAAAAAAAGGTTAAATTGGAGTATGTTCCCTCCAAAGAACAAGTTGCAAATATATTTACTAAACCTCTTCCCAGGGAAGCATTCGAATATCTCAGAAAGAAGCTGGGAGTTGTCTCTGCCTCTCTTATCAAATATTCTTAATTTCAGAAGATTAAATTCAGTACGCTGGTTTCATAAAGGAGAATCACATATATACATGAGTTTCTGTGCATAAAACTATGTATGTTTTTTTCCTGACAAAAAATTCTCTGCGTCAACTTTCGGAACTGTCTATGGTTTTGTTGGGTAATCTCTATTTTTTTTCCAGTACTCATCTTACAGTACCTTTCTTTGATATTTATCTCCTTGATGGAGATGCTTTCATGAATTGGTATTTGAAGGTGTTTAGGATGCACAAGCTTAGGGGGAGCACCTTCCTTGTTGAAAAGGATGCATTGTTGGAATTCTGATTGGTTTCTGATTTATGATCTCTCTCTTGACATATTTTGGCCCTGATTTTAATAATTCATATTTGTAATTTGATGAAATTTCATGTTGAGACCTATGATGTAAAATTGTTATATTTAGTCATGTAAGGACTTGTTCAAATTTGTAAACCCACTTGGTTGGATCATTGATGTAAGTATGAGTCCTTGGTGATAGGAAAGGTCATACTCAGTTGAGTTATAGAGTCATGTACTTCATTGAAAAATCTATCTGAAGATCCAACATAAACTCAGGTGGAGCATGTTCAATACAGTATACATCAGATCTGCAGAGCTCTTCTTTATACAAGGAAAGAAAAACCTTGTTTCGGTATTGATCCACCCTTTGCCCTTGATGTAAAAGGGGGAGATTATTTTATTGTTTGAATAATGAATATGATTAATGTATGTATCAATTGTGGTGATCAAACACCATCATGGATGCCATCAAGTCCACAGGTGGAGATTGTTGGAAATATGATGCAATATGTTGCCCTTGATGGAAACCTACTTGATGAAGTTGTCCTTGATGGAATCCTACTTGATGAGTTTCCTTTTGATAGAAACCTATTTGTTAAAGATGTAAAAATGATGTTTCTACAGGTCAACTAAGATGTGGTAGAGAAAGGAATTCCATTAATTGCCAAAAAAAAGAAACATGAAATATTTCTCAATGTATATGCAGGTTTGATGAGAATTAGTATATACGCGGGTATGAAGAAGAAAAGTCGTGTATACCTTTTGCACTCTAAAATTATGATACCAAGGGGAATTAACATGGTATTAGCCCACAATATTGAGCAATGTATTGTCTATTTGATTCCGTCCAAGAATACCATCGGCAGTTGTGTGGTTTTGGCTCCTGGTTTTGGTAAAAGATAAATCTATATAAGGAGAAGAAGATCACAGTACAAGGTGTGCATGTGTAAGGGTTGTTACTGAATACTTTTCTCTAAAGTATATCTGCATGAGATGAACTCTGTTTTACTGGTAGATCTGAATCTATGATGAACCCTTAGATACAATGATGGATCAGGATCTCTAGACCTGAAATGAATATGTACCTGCATGATATAATGATGAGATGTTTGGATCTGTGACCTGGTGCATGTTTGCTCAAGTGAAGTAAAGAAATATGGGTAATTTTATAGATCTGCATTGTTCTATAGTAGCAACATTTATAGATCTATATGGTAGTTCATCACAGTGAAAGAGTGTATACAAGTGGCTTTGTCTCAGCCAAAGCACATATGGAAGTCAGGGTTTTCTGAAGCTCGTCAGAGAGATTATCCATTTATTTACTATTGTATTTTGGTTTTCTGTCAATGAAGTCTTCATGTAGATCTAGTTTTCTTGAATACTGTATCTGTTGCTAAGTTGAATATGTACAAATATGATCAATAAGTGAGTAAATATGTTTAATGATGACTGACTAATTAAGGGTTCTGCAATACTGAAAATATATCTAATTGAAAGCCTCAGATCTAGTTCTCAGACTGATCATATTATGAAAATTCAGTATTCTCAGATCTATATGCTGGTTGGTGTGAAGGAAAGCACGTATACACACGGGATCACTAATGTGAAGTAGCATATGTATTTTAAGATAATGAATGATAAGGGTTGAGGTTGATTCTGCATACTGATTTTGATATCTAGATTTATTACTGTGTTCTGGTTACAGTGATCTCACTATTTTGATTGAAATTTGGGTTAAGTTTATTGGTGTTGATATTTATGAAGTGTTGAGTTGAAGCTGTGGGATCTAGTGTTAAAATTGATGAAATGTGGTCTGCAGTGGATCTGAGGGTTAAAGCCTTTAGTAAGGAAGTAGAAGCTTCCTGCCAATAGAAGCTGGTGTTCTAATCATGGGTTTGAAGCTCCCTCCCAGTAGTGGCTAGTAAATGAGATCAGGGGGTTGGAGCTCCCTTCCAGTAGCAGCTGGAGAATGAGATAAGGTTGCAGCCTTCTGCAGGTAGATGCCTGCATAATGATATGAGTTTGTATCAGTAAAATATTGTAAGAAGTTTTTTATATAATAAATATTGAAGACAGAGAAGACAACAGTGGTGGTTTTCTTATGAATTAGGTTTCCACCTTAAACTCTTGGTGTTCATGTGTGATGTTTTATTCTGTTCTTTCTGCACATGCTTACTGCTTACTAAACATATGATGAAAGAATGATGCACTGATTTAACTAAAGAATTATCTATATAATAAGATCTTTGGTCATACGCAAGTTTGCTTAAGGATATTCGCGTGTATACACTAGTTGGATTCATTAAAGTCATGTATAGAAATCAGTAATGAAAAATTAAAATTTTTAAGTAAGCTATAAATATTGATTCACCCCCCCCCCCCTCTTCGTATTTTTCCCAACATAAATAAATGAAAACAGAGAATTTTGGCTGGAGAAAGTCAATATTCACTCGGATAATCTCCTTGAAAGGGCCAACATGGAAAACAAGATGCAAAAACACATGGATGATCACTATTATGCAAGAAGTAAGATTTGTAATGTCAAAGTCAAATAATTGAAAGCAAAATTGAAGGAAACCCTAAAAATTCAAAAGGGGAAGGAAAACTTGGAGATTCTTGCTGATGATTCCCTAGTGGCATAACATACCTTATGAGGCACCTCTAGACCAATTTTGAGGAGTTTTGGAGCAATTTTTTTTTTTAGAAATTTTGGTCAAAATTGGAAATTCAGAAAACTTGTCATACTAGCAAAACCGTAGCGGGGCCACACTTCACTTTTGTTAGGGGGATTCATTGGAGAAAAAATAAACATATTTGGATTTCTCTTAATGATTACATTAATCTGAGTCAGAATTTGGTCCATGTCAACTACTTCTGGGGGGTCAAAATGCCCAAAATCATGCTAAAAATCACCTTTCTGTCTTGTTTTTGGAGTCTTCACTATGCTTTCTAAGTAGTCTTGGCATATTGAAGATTTGGAGGGCTAGGAGCCACCTTTTTCAGTTTTTTACGAGCCTATCATGTAGCATACATCCAGAGCTTTCTAATGGTACCTTTAGATCATGATTTTGACACATGGAAGGACTGAAAAAGTCAATCTTTCTGAGCTCTCTATGCTTTCTCTGAGCTCGTTATGCTTTATCATGATTTCTCTACGCTTTCTCCAAAAGGAAAATTTTCACAGAAATTTTGACCTAGTTTGACCTTTTACTGATGTAATTGACGAATGATGATGTCATGAGGTGTAATTGAGCTGGTAAATAGTGAATTAGGCTATATACATTCTTGTAAATGTAAATTTTGGTCAAATGTATCTATTTTCGTATGATGAGGTGAATTGGTTGATGTCCACTAGAGATTAGGGTTTTGTTTAGCTCATTTCAGCTCCACAACTGATGGATTCGATCCCTAAGAGAGGGGAGATATTTTTTTGGTCTATATATATCATTTTCAAAGTCATTTGACTCGTTGGAAATCAGTATGATTGTAATCTTGTAGGTTTTACTTTCACTCATATTCAGAAATCAAAGGACACATTTTTAGCTATTATCTAGGAATTCATGTGCTGTGAGTTTATGATCATGTATATTCTCTGTTATAGTATTTATTAAATGACATATAGCTCCTATTTCATATCTTCTATCTTTAGTGGATTTCCTTATAGTTCATAAGCATAATTCTATTAATTTAGCTTTATTTACATGGAAATGTCATCTTGTGTTTTATGCTTCCAGTTTAATGAATTCATGAATGAACATGCTCATTAAATACCTCTACTTTTTCAAACTCCCCACCATACCTAAAAACTCTAAATCCATCATAGATCCACTTCTACCTTGATCCTTTATATTTTTACAGTTGTAAACCCTTTGATACCTAGACCTAGCTATTTGGGTTCATCCCTGATCCATCATCAAACCCTAACATTCAAAGCCTATATGATCCTATCATATCTAGTCTAATATATTTCATGTCACAGTCAATCCTTGATTGTGGTCTCATTGAGAGAGCCCTCTCAGCTTGGTAGGTCTAGCTACTAGGTCAAAGTGGTATGTGGTTACCTTTGTCAGTCTCCTTTTCAGCCATCAGAGAACTGCTGGAGTGCTAACATTCTGGCACTATTTCCAGTGAAGGAGGTGACATATCTTCCCCAAGAAAGAATGAAAAGTGTCAGATATGATTGCTGATGGTGAAGACTGATCAGACACATGAAGGCTATGCATTTTTCACCTAGCGACTCCACTTTTCAATAACTGATAGTTTAAAGAACTTCTTGGTGACTTCATTGTTGTCAAAATGGATTCAACTGCTCTAAGGTATTCTCTTATGAATCGAGATCATATTACTACTTCTTTGAACTGTATTCCTTGTATAAATTTGGAAACAGGGCCACCAAAGTTTAAAGATCAGAATGGAGAAGATGCTAGTTCGCATTTGGTCATATTTCATTTTCATATTCAAAGACTAGATATTGAGTTTCTTGAATATTTTCTGATGAAGATTTTTATGGCTACCTTTGAGGAAAAAGCGATATCATGGTATGGGAGTCTACCATCTTCCAATTTATATTCTCTAAAGGACTTTCATTTAGTTTTGTTTCAACATTATCAAAGTTCTAATTCTTCCTTGTCGATGATTGATAGTTGTTGTGATATTTATGAAAATTTCATTGAGTTTCTTGAAATTTGTATGGGGATGAAGAGTGTCTAGATGATGAGATGTTAGAATCCCTTTATGATTTTTCCTCCCAACAAGAATCAATAGATTCCTCCTTGGATGAAACAGACTGGGACCAAAAAATATAAATGCCTATACCTGATCCAGAAAATTAAAATCATCAAGCCAATGTTAACTGCTATAAAACTCAATTTTCTCCTCTGTCAAAAGATGAAATATATCAGCTCCTAAAAGGTCATGTTACAACCCAAGATAATGTAGGTTTACAATTTTCACATAGTCGAGAATGTGTTAGTGAAACTTCTTCCATTATTTAAAATGAAAATATGACTTTAAATGATGATATTCATGAGACTGATGAAACTATACAGGAAATTGTTGTGAAGAAGAAAAGCCAATTTGTGATGATGATTTCCTACAAAGAGATCAGCTAACAGGGATTGTTTTCGTTCATGAAGATGATAGGGTTGCCATGTTTAACAATCTTGAAGAATGTTTTGTGTTCAAATATGACTTAGACTACGAATGGAAGGAGAATGAGTCCGAGAGATACATTATGCCAGAGATATAATTAGAGTTACTCATGCTTGAGGAATTTACAACCAACACTCAGATAGCAGAAAGTCATACTTCCCTATGCCTTCCTATGTATCAACAACCGAGTATTCTTTTAGATAAAAATGAAGGGTGTTCTTGTGTTTTTACGAGATCTCAAGACAAGGTAACATTTCAGACTTTTGAATATCCTTACAATGATTTGTTGCAGTCATTAGGGATGATATATTTTCTTGAATCTATGGATCATGAGAACATTTTCAGTGGACACTCGGAGTTGCTTATATTTTGATTTTTCTGCCTACTCGAGGAAAGTGAGAGTAGAATTCAAGTAAGTAGCCATCTGTTGGATTGGTCACACTTGAAGGTTCACTTCACATGATTGTACATATTTCTTCAAGAGACAGGTAATTGTCATCGAGATTTGAAAGCCCTTAAGTCTCACTGATATGTTGCCATCAATAAGTTTTTTAAGTTTTTGTTTCAGTTAGAGTTAGTTCAGTTTCTCAGTTTGTTTTCAGTTTTGAGTTAGTTTTCATTATTAAGTATCATATTTTGATTTTTGACTCCATGCTTAATGGTTAGGCTACTTGGTCTATGATGTTATTGACACCACCAAGGAGCTGCCATCCCCAGCTTGAGCCAATGTTAGTGTCAGTCTGTTCATCATGTTACCAATGATCAAATATGATCTTACCATGTCTTGTTAGGTTCTCAAGTAAAATTTTATTCATTTCATTAGGTATTCAAATAAAAATTTGGTCAATGGCTAGTGTGTCTATGATGTTATTGACACCACCAAGGAGTTGCCATCCCCAGCTTGAGCCAATGTTAGTGTTAGTCTATTCATCATGTCACCAATGATCAAATATGATCTTACCATGTCTTGTTAGGTTCTCAAGTCAAATTTTATTCATTTCATTAGGTATTCAAATAAAAATTTGGTCAATGGCTAGTGTGTCTAGGGCTATTTCCACTCCTTTCAAAAAATTTCACATGTTAGTCCTTGTCATCACTCATTTGAGTATTCTTACATAGATAAATCCTTCTTGCGGACAAGAACGATCTCCCTAGTATCCTAAGGATATCTAGAAACATACAACCAAATGCAAACCATTTTCTCTAGAAATGATGGGCCCATTTGTGATTTAGAATTATTAATAACAAAGTATGAGGACATGCCCCTACCTAAAATCCAATGCTTGCTTTACTCTTCTATCTAGCCGCTCCAAAAGAGGTCACTTAAGCATATGAAACCTGCAATCAAAGACAGATAAAAGGATCAAAAGCACCTGCAATATATGATAATTGAGAAAACACTAATCTATCTCAGTGATCAAGGAATCTAAGAATTTAATTACTCAAATAGATATATAAAAAATTCAATAAGAAAATGGAATCCATTTGTATTAACTTCTATAAAAGAAGTAACCTTACAACCTTTCACCTTGATGTTATATAGGTTCTTCCAGGGTCCTGAACAACCATTTCTCTTGGTTTGACAAGCCTTCTTCTCTCCAAACTAGCATGAAGTTATGGTTATGAGTGTGTGATCATTCGCATACCAAGGATGACTAGTATATAGAGTATGCTCTCTTAATAATTTCTTCAGCAATTACCATATGTGTGTTTTCAAGCTACCATATACAATCTACCCTTGAGACTGAAACATGAGTTCAGTGTATAGGGAAATGGAGGTAGTTTCAGTTCCATGAAGAGTGGGATGTATTTCTCTCATGAATGGATTTGAGCTCCAAATACCAAGGGATAAACTCCATGAATGAAGGGATAGAGCTCCATAAGTGGAGGGATTAAGCTCGAACTGAACACGCTTCTAGAAGCTTCTAGTTGGGAGAATATTCAACCAGCTAGGCTTCTAGAACTTACTTTTTCCTTTATTTTACCTTTTATAGGGGTCCACGGGTTTTATAAGAAGAATGTGCGAGATGTGCCACAGGCTATAGAAAAAATATCTACAGATCTGCAGGCAAGGGCTAGGAAAAGTGCGGAGTTAGAATTTTTAGGGTTTTAATGAGCTTTTCTCCAATTCCAAGACTTGGTTTAGGAACTTTAGGGTTTTTGAAATTTAAGGGAGAAAAATATAGGTAGTGATGAACCTATACAGATAGTTAAATGTCATGGTGACAAAATAACGTGTAACAGATTTCCCCTTAAAGTGCGAAGTCTGAGGTAGTTCTGAAGAGTGAAGTGCTTTATCATTTCGAGGATTGGATTGTGGACATATCAGTCAAAAACATGTAAAAAAATTTAATGCAAACATATATATGTATATCACCACTTAGGTAGGATTCCCATACTCAGATAAAAAATAGCTAAATGTTCTAGTACATAAATGATTTTTAACATTACATCAATATTAGACACAATATGGGCGCAACCATCTGTCATAAGTAGTCTACTATATCAAGAATAATAAAAAATCATCGCAGCCTGGATGGTGGAAACTAGATGCAAGGTCTTTATTTCCACTTCCCGAACTAGTATGATTCTATCCATGTGATTGATTATGTCGAAGTTGAACATGGTAGAAACCACTTGATTACCAGTCAATGATGTGAACTGTTAACAAGTGTGAGAGAAAACACCAATAATGACAATGACTCTCAAATTACTCAGTACTATCCACGAAGTGTGAATGAATGATTTGCAGTCGAACACTTCACGGAATCATTCGATCGAAGGTCAATGATGCAACCTTTCATCGAAGGTGAGAAACCTGCCATTGGGGCAAGAAGATCCCAAGGTACTGATAGGATTCTAGATCAAATTTCTAGATGATGTGTTGTTGTCGATATAAATTGACCCATCGTAGGAAAGTCCACGACACGAAACCATTCAAATCAAGTTTTGAAGAAATATTTACAAGGACTGACTCAGGGATGGTCAATGTGAATGGAGACAAATGTTTGCAATGAATGGTTTATTTGAACTGTTCTCTTGAACACATAACGACATTGCAGATGGTTTGGTGACAATTGACCTAAAGCTAATACCCAAAAACCGACTAAAGACTTTCAATGTGGTTTGATTAACTTTTAGACAAAGGATTTTCCCAACCTAGGTATGAGTGTGACTAAGTGTTGTGTTCAAGAGTGGTATACTGCTTCAAAAAATGTATGGCAACTGGATTCATTTTCTCTCTTTTTCCCCCACCATTACTGGAAATTACCTCTTTATTTTTGACAAGCTTGAGGAGGATAACATTTGCTTGATGTGTAAGCTCATCCTTAGGTTGAGTCCATCTTAGTATTAAAATCGAACCCTAAGAAGGAGTGGTTAGTTACTGTTTGTAATTGACAGGTCCTTTACTATTAAATTTTAACGAGTCCAGTATAGGAGAAACACAGTGTTTTTTGGTTTTATCAAGTTTTAAGAAAAACATAAGAAAACTTCCTCGGTGTAATTTTTCATAAATTTACTCTCTCAAACCCGAAAAAGGATAAAATAATACAAGAGAGAACTCTATTGACCATGATTATTCAACGTATACCGTTTTCGTAAATAGTCCATCTCAGTCTGGAAAAGGGGTAAAATTATATTGAGAGGATGACTGTTCATTTCCTTTAACGAGTTCGAATAGTCAAGTACTCAATGATTTTTTCATATTTAGAGAGTCTGAAAAGGGCTTAAAAGAGAACTCCAGGGTTTCGTTTGTTTGTAATTTTCAAGAGCCCGAAAAAGTGATAAAAGTGTACTCATCGTCAAAATAATTCTTTCACCGGAGAAATCTATATTCTGCACAAAAACTTCAAATATTAAACATACCTGTCTCCAGTAAGTAAAAAAATCGAAAAATAACTTTTTAAAGTGGAAAATAAATAAAATAAAATATTTTATTCATTCCAAAAACTTATAAAAAGGAGTTTAACAAATTCATTTTCACCTTTTGTCTTTAGAGTTGTAAATTGAGAGCTTTTGGCATAAAAATTTCTGAAGTTGATAACAGGAGAACCGACCGTTCAAATCCAGATTCGTCAGAACTAGGTAATCCACAACACTCTTCTCTTCATTTCTATTTGATTGAATTCTCGTTTTAGGCTTTAAAATCATGTTTTGAGGAGAAATTATGTTTAAAATTATGCTCTCAGAGGTTTGCGAGTCATACATGTGTTACTTGCACACCTCGATAATTTTCCTATAGGAAAATTATCGGGCTACCGCGGTATTTGTGTAGAGGCTGTGCGGATGTCCGCACTGTCTCTACATAAAAACTGCAGAGGCGCCATGACCAAATGAGAATTGGTAATTTCTCACAAAAATGGTTGGTAATTTCTCACAAAAATGGTTAAAATTTCCCACTCTAAAAGTTTATAATATTTAAATGCATCCATTTTCAGACTATTCAACAATGGTAGAGTGGAGAGAACACGAGCACGAATATGTAGACGATGCAACTATGAATGATCCAGCCACAATGCGTGTGCTGAGAAATTGTGGATTGTATAATTTTTGGGAAATTCAATGCATGAGGGCACAGGTGGAATTGATGGCATGGTTGGTGAACAAATGGGATGTTCAATACCAATGCTTTAACATTGGCGATCATCGGCTCAAACTCGAGCTCAAAGATATTTACTTTCTCATGTGTTTGTCCAAAAGAGGAGAACATATTTCATTGTTTGGAGCTAGGCAGGGTGTCCTACCCATTGCTAGTTACAAGTAAGATTTTTTTAGTGAGGCAGCAGATCCAAAGGATAATCATATTGATATAAAAACTATCTTGCGACTTGATCTTAAAGTAGTTGCACTCACAGTAACAAAGTTGTGTGGAAGCGCGGCTCCACATATGGCCACCAAGTCACATATGTAGACAGTAGTCAAATGTTTTAGAGGCACCATTTTCAACTGGTGCGAAGGGATATTGGCCAACATGAAAGGCCAATTGACCAGAGAAAAAAATGCAAAGTTGAAAAACTTTGGGTATGGCACCATCCTGATTTCTTTTGCTTTGGAGAGGATTCCATTCCTTGCCCCTCAACTTATTCTTGTAGATCATGGTGAACTTAGAGAAATTCGTATGGTACACTTGGTTGCATTGATGGCCCACCATGGTGGTGATGAAAGTACGGTGGTTCGATTTACTTCTGCATATTTCATGTGGTTGCATAACCAAATCTTCATAATTGAATATTTCCCTTATGCAGGAATAGATTTCAGAGGTGATCCTGAGATGTCCTTACCTCCAGGGCCACAATGGGACGAATCAGGTAAGTGAATCATTTTGATGTGTTTTAACTCTAATTTTTATTTATTTTTAATCATCCAATACTGATAACAAAATTTTAAATGTAGATGTTGGTCCACGACGGCCAACTACACTCTACCGCTTTGAAAGGTGGAAAACTAAGCTGATAGTACAGCCACAGGATCAGGCAGCAGAAATCTTCGCTAACATGGAACAAAACCTGGAGAGGTTGACTATAGAAATTCCTGAGACATCTACATATGATATTTTTCTCAGGGTCCAGAGACACGTTACTGGTGTTCCAGGCCAGTTTAGGAGATTCCAGCACAAGGTGGCGCGAGTGATAGTTTACTACCATGATCATCACCACGAATAGTGGATGATCATCGTGGATTGACATATTTTGTTTTTTGTATCAATATATTTTAGATCATAAGGTTTTTAAACCTATGATCGTAGACGATGTAATATTTTTTTTTAAATAAAAATTCCTATCTATGATATTACTACTTTCTCTAACTATCTTGTTCAACATATATTGAATGTTGTTTTGGTTTATTTATTTAATGTTGCAAATGTATATTTATAAAACGATTAGCTAATGCATCAGCCAATGTGTTTAAATTTCTTGGAATGCATTGATATTCGATGTAATCAAATTGCCTTTCCAAGAGACGAACCTTCAAAAATAATCTCAATAACACTGGATTTTTAATTACGTATACTCTATTTAAATGTAATACAATGAGTTCATAATCTAACCTAAAGATAAAATGTCTAATACCAAATGAAATGGCATCAGATAATAACTCAATAACTGTGCTATATTCTGCAATATTATTTGTTGTTTGACCCAGGCTTACCCCATGCATAGAAACTAACTCATCAGTGGGTGAATAGAAAACCCAAGCTGCAGAAGAAATATTTTATGTACTATGATAGGCACCATAAGCGAAACCAATGTATGTTTGAAGGGATGTCAACATTCGAAATATCAAGAGTAATCAAGATAAGCAATGATAGTAGTAAAATAAAACTTAAACTAGGCACACTTTTATAATCTAAGGCACACTAGCTAGAAAAATAACTAATATAAAAGTCATATCTTCACACGAGAATCAAGCATAATATCTCTTTAGATAAATTCCATTTCTGGGTTTATCTAAAGAGACATCGTCATAATCAGTCAATCCATAAGCCCCTTTTTCAAGCACTCGCTCGACAATGTAAGGACCATGCCACATTGGTTGAAATTTCCCAACTCCTAGGTTATCGTTAGCTTGATCATATACTAAGACTAGGTCACCTTATGAAAAAACACAAGGCATAACACTTCGATCATGCTGAGATTTAATGCATTTTTTATGAGCTTCGACTGCTAATGCAGTGGTGCGCCGAGTCTCATCTAATTTTGCTAAGTAGAAAAAGTGCTTTTCCTCTTCAAAGGTAGCTGGTATTATCTCTATGGCTAATTGGAGTGACAGTATTTTTCATTCAATAGGTAACACAACTTTTAAACCATAAACCAATTGAAAAGGAGCGGACCATGTAGTAGTTTTTGCTGAGGTTCGGTATGCTCATAGTGCCAAAAAAAGCATAGTGTGCCAATTCGATTTATGAGTGTTGATAATCTAGTTAATAATGGTGGTTAAAACTTTATTTATGGCTTCAACCTGACCATTAGCCTGCATTTAATATGGAGTAGAGTTATCATGGCACAGGCCAAGTTGATCAGAAAGTTCAGTCATCATTATATTTCGAAAATGACTCCCATGGTCAGTAATAATAGCTTGGGGTGCACCAAAATGAGAAATCACATGATTGAAAATGAACGTAGCTACAGTTTTTCCATCTGTCATGAATGTAGGCATCGTCTCAGCCCATTTGATAAAGTAATCTACAGCAAGAATAATATACCCATGCCCCCCAGCCGAGTGAGGGTTACATATAATGAAATAAATTCCCCATTTCGCAAAAGCATCGAAAAAAATTATAGGGTGAAGAGGAGCTAGAGGAGCACACATATTTCGATCAAATATTTGACAGTTATAGCATTTCTGGACCACGATAATACAATATTTAAATAATGACGGCCAAAAATAACCAGCATGCAATATCCTTTGGGCTGTGGCATACCCAGACATATGACTTCCACACGATCCAGAGTGATAGTCATTTAAAACCTTTTCTGCCTCTTCATGAGTTATACAACATCAAAAAATAGAATCTGCACGTCGATGATAAAGCGTGTCTCCAACAATATTGTATTTCTGAGATTGGTAACAGATTCTCCGTCAATTTGATCGTGAAAGCTCAGGCCGAAAGGTTTGGGTTTGAATATAAATGATGATATCTCCATACCATGGATCTAAAGTACTGATAAGAAACAAAGATTCATCTGCAATGGGATGCTCTACCATGGTTTCCATCTCAGTATTGGGAAAGTCACACATAAGTTTTGTGAACACCAATGATTTCTTTGATTTAGATTTTTCAAATTCCAAACCAAACTCTTGTAGGATGACAATCCATTTAGAGTATTCTCCCCTGAGTAATTTTTTTCCAAAATGTACATCATCGGGTTACAGTTAGATATCAGAGTCGCTTATCGTAACAATATGTAATGATGAAATATTTGGACAACTTGAATTGTTGCCAATGCCAATTTCTCCACATGTGAATATTTAATTTCAGTCAGATTTAGATTTCGACTTAGATATTAAATCACATGTTCATTTTGAAATTCATCCTCTTGAACTAAAACCATTCCAATGGTGGTGTTGTCACTCCTAGAGACAACCTAGAGTTGTGATAGACCAGTGCCTAGGACATCTTAGCATAGCAAGGAGTGTATAATATAATGTATGAAGTTGTCAACTTCAGCTCACATGTTATCTCTTGTTAAACAAGGAAATTATTTTAAATGGGAAAAAAACTCTTAGAAACTTGATACAAGATAAGAGATATTGCATAGGCAAAATGTGAAACTCTTATACAAAGCATCAGACAATTCAGAGACAATTTACTGCAAAGCGGGCCGGTTCAGAAGTACTTCATAAAGATATATAATTAGAAGGTGCTTACTGTGTAAAGAAAAGTGAGAAGATACTAGATGTCATTTAGGTGATATCCAGATACACAACATCCCCATGTCATGGGCTTACCAATTTAAGAATCCATACATGAAAATGGCATTTTAAAAACACCCCCCAAAGAAACTAGTATAGAAGAACTATGGTTAAAAAGAAAATGGAACAGTATATCATGCATGAGCCATATTTAAAGCGCTTGACTGATTCTAGCAGGAGTATCTACCGAGATAAATTCTTACCAAAACCAGCGAGCCACTCGCATTCCAAAACATGATACAAGAAAGATGGATGAGAACAAGATGGAACATTAAATTAAAACATAAAAGGAGAAGTTACACACTGTGAAATACCAAAGACCAGAATCCTCATTACAGATAGAACTCCTCCTCATTGAAACCCAAAGGGATATGAGCCTTCATACAAGAGTTCTTACAAAATGTATACAAAAATTTTCCTACTGCACAATTTTTTGATAAATCTGGAACCCTCAATAATCTGTTCTTAGGGCCATTTATAGAAGAAGAAGAACCCTAATAAAAGAAGTAGGTGAAAAATATTTAATTTTCCTCGTTAAGACAAAATGGCGGAAACATTTGCACCCATATTGTTGAATGACTATGTTGTGATGTACGTTCTCTGTAGCCTTCTTTCTGAAATAAATGCGCTCGGATGGAGGTCTTTTCAGGAACACTGTATGAGAGTAAAACCACATGAACATTATGTCCTTTCTTGAAAGAAAATTTGGCTGAAATAAAACCTCGAGGGTATCGTTTCTTGTGCATTGTACCCTCTGTATGATCAGGGTTATCTTTGATCTGGTACCTTTGTCTTCTAAGCCATGGATTAGGGCTTGGAATATTTAATGTTGAATGCTGAAATCCTTGATCTTCCACTGATACTCTTTGCCGCGACATTAATGTCTCCATCTGCAAAAATCTATGCTTTGAATGGCTCTGGAGGGTTTGATAGATTTTAACCTCTGGCTTCTTTAATGAAATCCGTGCCGTAACAACTTCCCAGATTTTCCCTCATTAATTCTGCCTCTGAAAGATGGTCCTTTGATGCGTTCTCGACTTCTGAAATGGAGGCTGTGAATAATGGCAATTTTCTGTCACTGTAATCTTGAAAAACCTGCAAACTTGGTTATGAAAGCTATGCATAGGGAGAATGTCTATGGAGGGCAGAGGAATGATAGTGCAGCGGTGGTGAAACAATGGTGAATGATGCAATAAAATGATATAAATTGTGACCTACAGGGTTTTGACAGAGAAATGCATCGTGAACCATTCGATCGTGGTCCAGTGGTGGGGATCGACGGTGGATATTGACCCGTGGAATGGCTTATGAACCTTAGGGGAATACATATGAAACATAAGACTTTAATGAAAAATATGAAAAATTTGGGCTGTGGAGGAAATACAAAGGAAATGCATGAAATATAATGGAAATGCATATGAGGTGGGACCCCAATGGAACCGAAATCGCAATTGGAAACCCGAGCGGGAGTAATCGCAATCGCAAGCGAGGGGATATGCGATGCGATGATCGGAGGGGAGGAACTTGCAATTACGATGGGGGAGGAACTTGTGATGCAATCAATCGCATCGCAAATATTTGCAATGGATCGATTGGGAGGCTACTTTTGAATGCTATGATTGCGATGGTGTGATTAGCGCCTTAAGGGTCAGCGCTCGGTTTCATGGGGAAAAAGTTAAAGGGGCTGGTGGGAAAGGGGCTTAGGCCTTAATATAATGTTCAAAGTGGATTTTTTGGCCTTTTATGCAATTTTGAGACTGGGGAGAAGGTAACAATAGGCGGAGAATGGATTTTTAGGCCAAAGAGAGGGGTTTCTAGTGGTTTAAAGGGGGTTGCTTAATAAAATTTTGACAGGGGTTAATATGATCAACATTGGCTCCACCTGGGGACGGCGCGTTCATCCCTGGACGTGTCGAGAACTCCGTAGACCACCTGATAATTTGATATGCGGACTTTGATTTTCAGCCCCTCTGCTTTTCACTTCATAATTCATCAGCACACACACCTTATTTAAAAAAAGACAGAAACAGAAACTAATATATAATATGGTACATCAGGCTCTCTCTGCTTGAATTAGAATTGGAAGTAGGGCATAAGGAATTGAACATTCACAGGGGCGTCAAGAAAATCTCCCTGTAAATTCTCCAATCTGAAAGTATTGTTGTCCCCTTTATCCATAATTTTGAAAGGACCGAACCAGAGAGGATCGAATTTACCATGTTTTCCCTTTTCAGCTCTCCTGATATCCCAGCTGAGCACCAGATAAAAAATATGCAACTTCCTGTCTTTAGCATGTTGATCAAAGAAGTACTTCATCTTCTCCTGATACTCTGTTAGCCTTTGATTTCTTTGTTCCTGGTCTCTTCTAGCTCCACTAGTTGATTTATTCTTCTTATCATATCATCGGGCTCTTCCTGATTGTCCTGCATAAATCGAGCTATTGGTAGGGCTAATTGTATAGGAAATACTGCTACTCTCCCATATACCAATTCATATGGGAATTTTCCAGTTGCTCTCTTGCTGGTAATTCTATTTGCCCACAGAGCAAATTTCAACTAGGAATCCCAATTTTTCTGATTTTCATTTATAGTCTTCTTTAATGCTCTCACCAGGGTTTTATTTGAATATTCTGCTAAGCCATTTCCTTATGGATAATAAGTTGTAGAGTGACTTAGTGTGATATTATACTGCTGGCAGAAATTCATAAACTTTGCAGATTTGAAGGCCTAGGCATTATCAGTCACTATCCTGGCACGACAACCAAACCTGGATATGATATTTTCTTCCATGAATTTTATTATTACTGCATATGTAGCATTCCTTGCAGGTATGGCTTCCACCCATTTTGTAAAATAATCTGTGGCCGTTAGTATCCATTTATGCTGCCCACTTGAAGTTGGGTTTATCTCTCCTATAAAATTGATTCCCCACTGCTTGAATGGTTCATCTACATGAATGGGAATCAAGGGCAGAGCTGCTAACTTCTGTCTTTCAACAAATTTTTGGCACTTCTCACAAGCTCTGACCGAGGTAAAAACATATCCAAATAGTTTGGGCCAGTAGAAACCAGACTTCAGTATTTTGTGTGCAGTGGCTCTCCAGCTGTAATGACCCCCACGGATTCCTTCATGAAATTCAGCCATTACACTCTCTACTTCATCCTCTGTGAGACACAGAAGTAGGATGCCTGAGGGATCTCACTAGTATAGCCGGCCACTGGCGACTGTGTACTTTTGTGATTTCAATCTCAGTGCCCTGTATTTATTTTTATCACAACCTGGAGGGCAGCTGAGAGTGAGGAGATATTCTACTATCTCTTTGTACCACTGACTGGTGAGGTACTTTATATGTGTTTCTGGAGTAGCCACCCCAATTCCATGTCGCTCTTCTTTCTCCTCAGATCCTTCACTTGCTATTATGGAAAAATTTATGCCTAGGGCCTGATAATTTGATTCATATAATATTTTGGCAAGCCCTTGTCCTTTGATCATCATAGTAGGGCGGATGTCTAATTCATACTCCTGTATTTTAGCAATCCACTTCCCCCTTTTTCCTTCACTATCACCCTGAATAAGAATATCCTTGACCGCTGTTGTAGGCACAAATTAAGTGATATGGGACTGCAGAATATACACACAGAATGCTTTGAGTGATTTTAACGAGGCGTATGCTTGCTTTTCCAATATGTTATATTTCAATTCTGCATTACGGAGCACTTGACTGAAAAAGGCAATAGGCTGCTCATACCCTTCTTCATTTTTCTGCAATAAAACTCCAACCACTGTATGAGGTGATGCAAAAGAAAATATCATGAAAGGTTTGGAATGACCTGGCCCAGCTAGCACAGGAGCTTCTACAAAAGAATTTTTTATCCTGGTAAATGCCTCTCGTGATTCTTGTGACCACTTTACTTCATTATTCTTCTTGAGCATGTCTGTTATATGCCTAACTATCTCAGCATAGTTAGGAATGAACCTTCTTAGGAAATTAATGTGCCCAAGGAATACTTGCACTTCTTTCTTATTTCTAGGGAAATAAATACCATTTATAACCTCTACCCTCTTAGGGTCTATTTTCACCCCATCTTTAGTCACAATATGTCCCAAAAGTTTGCCTTCCTCTAATGCAAATAAAGACTTTTGTGGATTGAGATAAAGACCATACCTTCTTCATTTATCAAATGTTCTATGTAGATGTTCAATGTGCTCAATATCATCCTTTGAAAACACGGTTATATCATCAAGGTAGACTACCAAAAATTTATCCTGCTCCCCAACAAAGGCAATGTCCATGGCCCTTTGAAAAGTGGCCCCTGCATTAATCAATCCAAAAGGCATCCTGGCATACATAAATGTGCCCCATGGTGTGGTGAAAGAATTCTTCTTCTAATCTTCTGGAAGTACAGCTACCTGATTATAACCAGAGAAACCATCCATCATTGACATTCTAGAGGCTCCAACCACTTTTTGAAGAATGTGATCCATCTTGGGCAAGGGATAATTATCTTTTAAGGATGCTCTATTTAAATTTATAAAATCCACACACAAACTTATTTCTCCATTATTATTTTGGATAGGGACTAGATTTTCCACCCATTCAGAGTACCTAAATGGCACAATTATTTTGGCCTTTAACAACTTCTTAATTTCCTTCTCAATAGAAGGAAGCAGCAGAGGATTTATCTGTCTAAGCTTCTGCTTATAAGGTTTCACATCCTCCTTCAGGGGAATTTTGTGTTGCATTATACTGATATCAAAAGTTTTCAAGTCCTGATAGGACCATGCAAACACATATCTGTAAGACTGAAATAATTTCTGATATAGCCTTTTATATTCTTCAGGGATTTTCTTGGACAATTTTACAACTTTGGGGTCAGCATCAGTACCCAGATTTAGGTCTTCTACCTGATTTTCTTCTACCACTTTGCTTGGCTGCAGGGGAAAATCATTTTTGTCGAATAATCTTTCTAGAGGCACTAACCCTCTAGGTATAATGTTTCCCTTCAACTGCAACACTTCATTTCTTGCCATCTTCGCCTCCCAATTTCTTTTTGAAATGTCCTCGGTCTCTCCTTCTTCTTCATCAGCATCAATCTCCATATTGGAGAATTCTCCTACTGTTTCCAGGAATCTCTTCATCTGTTCTTCATCCTCAAATACCTTCCAGTGCTTGATGTTATCTGGGATTGATGGTCGATAACACACCTCAATTTCATATCTTAAGAGTGGGTTTTGAGGTGGGTGAAATGTACTAGCAGCCACAGCAAGGGAATCATCCATCCTATTCAGTTCCCGGGGCATGAACTGGATATTAAATGCCAAGAAAAAATTCTCCACCATGTCCCAGACCTCATTTCTATAATCTCTCAACCTAGGATGCTTGGTTTGACACTGATTCCTGACTTGTCTAACCACCAGCTCTGAATCTCCCAGAAATTTTAAACTTTGTATACCCATGCTCCTGGCTGTTTGTAATCCCAATAGGAGTGCTTCATATTCAGCCACATTATTTGTAGCTCCATATTCCAGTTTGAAGGAAAATGGGACCCATTTCCCTGTAGGATAAATCAATAATATTCCAGCTCCATTACCTTCTCTTGAATTTGCTCCATCAAAATGAAGTTTCCAGATTCCTGTTCCATTGCTTTCTAAGGGCTGTTCAGTCTTGATCTGGCAGAAGGATGGTTCATGAGCATAATCTTGATCTTCTTTCAGCATTAAACAAGAGAAATCACATTCTTTACTATAAACTGGATAATTAACTGAGTTTTTGGCCTTGGTCACCATCTTGACAAATCTAGTTTCTCTGTATAACCTCCTCTCCCGGCCACTGAAAACTGGGATAGTGGCATATGTTAAATCTAATTTGAGTGACCCACCAATTTTTTCTCCCCAGGACCTTGACAGCAACATGCCAAAGTGAGCTGGGATGTCAGCCACCACAATGTCTATTACCACACTTTTTGTTGGGATTTGGGCCAAATTGACCACCAGATCTATAATCATCCCTAGACATTTAACTCTTTTGGAAACAAATGAATAGAGGTCTTTATATGGACGTGTGATTTGTAAACCTAGTTGTTCCATGACTGACAGAGGCATAAGATTTTGGGAAGCTCCAGAATCTAACATGCAGTTATGTAATAGCAGGTCATGGATCACTAGAGACACATAGAAGGGAGAAGTAGAGGGATCTATCTCCTTTATGTGTGGGCCAAACATGACCATAGGTCTTTCTTCTTGGAGGTTGAGACTATCAGGGACAGGTGCTGCTTCTGGAGGGAGCATGAAAGAGGTAACGTGAGACTGGTATGCTGGTTGTTTCAACAGTTCAGTCAAGGGGACTAGGATTTTGAATTTCTCAAGTTCCTTTTGTAGACTGAAAGCAGGGGAGGACTTTTCTATTACAACCTTTTTTGACTCTCTAATTTCAGCTGAGGGTTTAACTTCTTTTGACTCAGGCTTGATATCAGGAGGAATAACTACTTTTGAAGAGGAAGGAATTTGATCATTATATTGCAAAGGTTTGTTTAGAGGTTTTTTACCTTTTTCTGTGACTTTATGCATTGTTGACTCCTTCTGAGGTGGCTCCTCTTATTTGTCTTGAGTACGAGTCCTATTCCTAGAAGATCTAGGATCGTATTTTCTATTGAGCCGTGCTTGCATGAAATCAGAAAATTGTTTACAATAGTAACCAATTTCTGAGTCTTCTATGTCTCTAGCCTTTTCTTCTTCTTGCAATGAGAACTTGGTTTCATCACTTCCTTGTAAGGGGCATTCTACTTTATCATTGTTTGAAAAAGCAAGGTTTTCATCCTCTAACTCATAGGCAGCGTCTTCAGCAGAGTCATCTTCTGGACCTTCCAAGTACAGTGGGTGTGGTACCTGATCTTGTTGCTCCTTCCATTCCTTTTGTAATATTTGTAGAGGTGGTTTCCTATACTGGGGATTATAACCCCTATTTGGAGCATTCTGTAAATTCTTGGAGGTTGAATTCTTGGCCCCCAACTCAAGTTTACCCAGCTTACTATAGATGTTCTTGATCATTTTTTTCATTTCTTCCATTCTGTCTAGGTCTCTATCCTGATTAGAAGTAGATACCTCCTCTTTGCCCCTTCTTCTTGTATCCTGTTCAGATTTTCCCTTTTATTTTCTAGTGGAGGAAAAATTTTCTTCCAACTCTAAAGCATCTGTTTGAGCATCATCTAGGGTGGCGGGCTTTCTTTCTCTCAGAGAGAAACCAAATTCTGAGTCAAAGGCTGCTATGAAAACAACTTTAGCAGTGTTCTGATGAGGTTTCATATCAGCTGGAAGGCTTAGATACAACTTATTAAATATTTTGATAAACTCTGACACCCCTTCATTATGTTTCTTCTTGAGTGCGTTGAATTCAGTAAGACAATGCCCATGATCTTTCTTATCCCCCCATTTACTGAGAAAATTATTTTCCATTTCGTCCCAAGTGGTTATGGAACGATTTCCTAACGTCTTGAACCACTTTCTGGCTTCACCATCAAGGGATTGCACAAACAGTCTTAAGACTACATCCAAATGTTCTACATTAAAGTTTTCTGCGAAAGAGCAGAAGGTCTCAAGATGTTTTTGAGCATCTGTCTCATTTTCCCCATTGAATCTGGGTAAGATCTTCAAATAATCATGTGGCATATCATTCAACACTTGGGGTAATGCCAGGGGAGCATATTTATTCAACAAGAAGGCTGGAACATTGGCCATTGGAGGGGGTGGAGGTAGTGCAATAGTCTGATGTGTAAATGGAGGAAGAGGAGGAGGTGGAAGTGGAGTATGAATAACATCGGGAATATATTGTAAAATAGCCTGAGGTGTTGAGGGGAACAATTCACAGTTAACAACAGCTAGTTCGGTGACTTCCTTAACCTCTTCGGCTTCAGGAGTAGGATGAAGGCTATCTTTAGTTCTGACACCTCCCCGGGGTGCAATATCAGAGTAATATTCGGGATTTTCCTCAGTGGAGTCGGGATTTTCTACTTGGACTTCTTGAGAAGAAGAGGATGGATAGTCTTCTACAGAAAATTCAGGGATTGCAGTGCGGACTGATTTCCTTTCTTTCCAAATTCTTCTATGTATGATCTTCTCTGGGTCAGACGCAGAAGGTGTCTTTGGTTGAGACTTATTTGATCTCAGGTGTGGCTTTCGAGGAGCCAGGACTGCCAATAAATTCTTCTGATAAATGAAAGTGGAGTCGCCAAGGTGAGGGATCTACAACTCTCAAATCTTTGTGCTCACCTACTTAGAGAGTGAATAATGTTTTTATCAAGGTCCAGGGATTCTAATTTTCTTAACTTCGTCCTCAGCAACGGCGCCAGAAAGATGTTGTCACTCCTAGAGACAGCCTAGAGTTGTGATAGACCAGTTCCTAGGACATCTTGGTATAGCAAGGAGTGTATAATATAATGTATGAAGTTGTCAACTTCAGCTCACGTGCTATCTCTTGTTAAACAAGGAAATTATTTTAAATGGGACCAAAACTCTCAGAAACTTGATACAATATAAGAGATATTGCAGAGGAAAGATGTGAAACTCTTATACAAAGCATCAGACAATTCAGAGACAATTTACTGCAAAGCGAGCTGGTTCAGAAGTACTTCACAGAGATATATAATCACAAGGTGCTTACTGTGTAAACAAAAGTGAGAAGATACTAGCTATCATTTAGGTGATATCCAGATACACAACATCCCCATGTCATGGGCTTACCAATTTAAGAATCCATACATGAAGATGGTGTTTTAAAAACACCCCCCCAAAGAAACTAGTATAGAAAAAGTATGGTTAAAATGAAAATGGAACAGTATATCATGCATAAGCCATATTTAAAGTGCATGACTGATTCTAGCAGGAGTATCTACTAAGATAAATTCTTACCAAAACCAGCGAGCCACTGGCATTCCAAAACATGATACAAGAAAGATGGATGAGAACAAGATGGAACATTAAATTAAAACATAAAAGGAGAAGTTACACACTGTGAAATACCAAAGACTAGAATCCTCATTACAGATAGAACTCCTCCTCACTGAAACCCAACAGGCTCTGAGCCTTCATACAAGAGTTCTTACAAAATGTATACAAAAATTCTCCTACTGCACAATTTTTTGATAAATCTGGAACCCTCAATAATCTTTTCTTATGGCCATTTATAGAAGAAGAAGAACCCTAATAAAAGAAGTAGGTGAAAAAATTTAATTTTCCTCGTTAAGACAAAATGGCGGAAACATTTGTGCCCATATTGTTGAATGAATGTGTTGTGCTGTATGTTCTCTATAGCCTGCTTTCTGAAATAAATGCGCTCGGATGGAGGTCTTTTCAGGAACATGGTATGAGAGTAAAACGACATGAACATTATGTCCTTTCCTGAAAGAAAATTTGGCTGAAATAAAACCTGGAGGGTATTGTTTCTTGTGCATTGTACCCTCTGTATGATTAGGGGTATCTTTGATCTGGTACCTTTGTCTTCTAAGCCATGGATTAGGGCTTGGAATATTTAATGCTGAATACTGAAATCCTCGATCTTCCACTAATACTCTTTGCCATGACATTAATGTCTCCATCTCCAAAAATCTGTGCTTTGAATGGCTCTAGAGGGTTTGACAGATTTTAACCTCTGGCTTCTTTAATGAAAGTCGTGCCGTAACAACTTCCTAGATTTTCCCTCATTAATTCTGCCTCTGAAAGATGGTCCTTTTATGCATTCTTGACTTCTGAAATGGAGGCTGTGAATAATGGCAATTTTCTGTCGCTGTAATCTTGCAAAACCCACAAACTTGGTTATGAAAGCTATGCATAGGGAGAATGGCTATGGAGGGCGGAGGAATGATAGTGTAGCGGTGGTTAAAAAATGGTGAATGATGCAATAAAATGGTATAAATTGTGACCTATAGGGTTTTGACAGAGAAATGCATCGTGAACCATTCGATCGTGGTCCAGTGGTGGGGATCGACGGTGGAGATTGACCCGTGGAATGACTTATGAACCTTAGGGGAATACATATGGAACATAAGAATTTAATGAAAAATATGAAAAATTTGGGCTACGGAGGAAATACAAAGGAAATGCATGAAATATAATGGAAATTCATATGAGGTGGGACCCCAATGGAACCGCAATTGCAATTGAAAACCAGAGCGGGAGTAATCGCAATCGCAAGCGAGGGGATATGCGATGCGATGATTGGAGGGGAGGAAGTTGCGATTACGATGGGGGAGGAACCTGTGATGCGATCAATCGCATCGCAAATATTTGCGATGGATCGATCGGGAGGCTACACGTGAATGCTGCAATTGCAATGGTGCGATTAGCACCTTAAGGGTCAGCGCTCGGTTTCATGGGGAAAAAGTTAAAGGGGCTGGCGGGAAAGGGGCTTAGGCCTTAATATAATGTTCAAAGTGGGTTTTTTGGCATTTTATGCAATTTTGAGACTGGGGAGAAGGTAACGATAGGCGGAGAATGGATTTTTAGGCCAAACTGAGGGGTTTCTAGTGGTTTAACGGGGGCTGCTTAACAAAATTTTGACATGGGGCTGATATCATCAACAGGTGGAAACTGAGGCTGCCAGGTATAAAAAGCAGTCCTGGTTGTAATTGGGTGGATGCAATAACGGTGCATGGGTTAATGTGTCTTTTAGAGAATCAAAATATCGATCAGAAATCTCATCCCAAATAAAAGTAACATTCTGTTTCAACAATCGGGTAAAACCTTTTGTTAACTCAGCATAGTTCGAAATAAATCTACCCATAAAATTTTCTTTCCCTTGCAAAATTTAGAGTTGGCAGTGTGTGGAAGCAGGAGGTAAATTTACGATGGCCTTAACCTTTGAGGGGTCCAAATGAATGCTAGCCTTCAAAACAACGAATCCCGGTGATCGTCCAGATTGCACACAAAAAACATATTTGTTTGGATTCAAATGAATCTTGTAATGCCTACATCTCATAAAAATCACTCGTAAATGAGTAGGATGATCTTCCCTATGTAATGAGTGAGTAGGTAAATCATCCAGATAGGGCTTCACAATATGTTTGATGTCATGAAAAGTGTAAGACATTGCCCTTTGAAAAGTTTCACCAGCATTTTTTAATCCAAAGGGTAGTTTGCAATAAGAAAAAGTTCCCCAAGGACATATAAATGTTGTTTTTGGTTGACCAGCAGGGAGTATGTTTATTTGATTATATCAGGAAAATCCATCCATAAATGAAAACATTTCATTTTCGGCACAATCATCAATGATTTGGTCAATATAGGGGGTCAGACAATTGTCTTTTGGACAAGCTTTGTTAATATCCCTATAATCGACACATACTCGTATAGTTCCTTGTTTCTTGGTAATAAGAAATATATTAGATACCCATTCTGTTAAAGGGATCAGATAAATAAAACCTGTTCACAGTAGTTTTTCAACTTCAGCTTTAATAGCAGCAGCTTTTTGTGGATTTATCGGACATAATATTTGTCTAATAGGTTTAGCATCTGGGTATGTTTTTATTTCATGAATGACAAACTTTGGATCGATTCCTGGCATCTCTTCATAGGACTAGGAAAATATGTCACAAAATTCTTGAAATAGGGCTTTATATGTATTAATTTCATCCATTGTACAAGAAGCACCTATATGAATGTTTTCAACAATTCTAGGTTTAACTGATATGTCAATAGGAACAATCAAAGAAATTTTTCCCAAATTAGTCTCAGAATCTAAATTTGTAATCAATATTCGACTCTAAGGGTCCTTGACATAGTCATTATAAAAATAGATGAAAAATAATTTTCGAATCTATCAAGTTCAGGTAAAAATGATATCTATGATGTAGATCATCCCAAGGTAATTCATATGTAGACAAGAATTCATGAATACTTTCATCAGTATAAAACACTTGTTGAAAAGAATCAGAAATTGATTTCAAGGCTGAGATTTATAGTGAAGAATATTCTTCAGTGATCACATTCATTGGATCGGAATCAATTGAAAGTGTATTAGAAAATGACTATATTTCTTGATATGCTATCTCAAAGGACTCAAAGGCATCTCGCCATTGAAAGAATCCATGTCTGACTCTGAAGGCACTATCCAAGGATCATCAAATGGAATAGTGCTTGATGTAATCATATTGATATAAGAAACAGTACACAGTACTTTTCGTGGATCCATAGAAAACATTCCCATTAAAGAAAATATTTTATTAAACCTACCCCAACATCTTCATAATGGATAGTCAATTTTCCAACATGCTCGATACTATCTGTAGAAGCTGGGTCAGACAAATAGTATGATAGCTAGTTGATTTTCACAATATTTCCTTTATGTGGAAACATGATTAACCAAAGGACGGATGACATGACATCAGTCATATCATAAGACTAACTTCAACCCAGAAGTCAACGACTTCCACATCTAGATTAACAATTTTCCCTTCAACCTCTATAGGAAGATCTTGTAAAATTCTGTATGGATGGAATCCCATTCCATCAAAAGCTTTGAGAATTTTCAGAGATTGGTCAAGTTTCAGAGAGCCAAGTGATTTCCAACAGTTTAATAACATTATGCACGTCGATTCCCCCTCATCAATTGTAGTATGAAAGCATCGTTTGTTTTTTACTTATACTGGAATCTGAAAAGGCATCTGATGAGGAAGTCTTGGTGTAAAATTTTCTAAATCGAAGACCATAAGGTTTGAATCATAAAGATCTATAGCTCCAATAGCTGATAAAAGTAATTTCCTTTGTGCTATACATGATTGTAGCACTTCTAAGGCAGACATTGCTGAAGGGGAAATTGCCAAGTCTTCAACAATGTTCTAGTTTTGAGCAGCTCTCACATGTGGATTGAAAGATAATTTTTGAAGTACACCTTTAGCAGGCGGTTTAATTAATAAATTAGGATTAGGTTTCTCAATACGAAGTGGATCAGAAACTGAAGGAGATGTAGCTGGTGTTGAATTATAATTTTCTACCTCTTTACCAGTTACAGGATTTTTATTTTCATAGTCTTGCGATCGCATCGCAACCATTACCTGAGACATCATCAAAATGTCCGTTGATGAGTTTGAAGAATATCCTATCATTTTGCTATCTTGAGTAGGAAAAGGATCCTTTAAGACAGCGGGTGTGGGTGAAACTTTGATGAATTTAGAGACCTCAGACCTATGTGGGCACTCTTTTGTAAAGTGATCCTCATCACATATAAGAAAAGCATAACAAGGTTTTTGTTTATCATTAGATGGTTCATTATTTTCGATTTTCTCTTTGGGAGATGAATTCTGTTTACTTTTATTCTTGCCTTTCTTCTTATTACTGCTTTTATATTTAGCTGTAGATGAATCTACAACATGAATGTCGGTAGAAGTTTCAAGGGAAGAATCTCCTTTTGGTGAATCTGGTAAAGTTACGATAGGAGAAGTATTTTTTGAAGAATTATTCTTACTTTTATTTGCACTAACTAAACCAATGACACCATCAGTAGCATGAGACCCTGAAGGAGTTACAGTTATCTGACCACAATGTGGTAAATTAGGAATTTTCTCGTACAAAGTACCAGACTATGTGTATACTAAGTATAAATACTGAGGTTGAGAAATGACCTGTTCTTCAGTAACAACTCCTCCCTTAGCCACATCTTCAGTGATCTTTGGAAGTAATGATTTGATAAACCATTCTACCAAGATCTGATCCAGAATAAAGACTTTCACTAAACGTCTTCTACGTCTTCATTCATGTATGTGATCTGATATGTACATAGACGTAGATTTTTTTAATGAAGTCAGTAGTTGTGTGCCATTGTTGTATCTGACTGGAAATTCAAAGCGGGTTAAGAAAGCTATTGCTAATGCATTGAAATTGTTGAATGAGCCACATGGTAGTTCAATATACCATTTTGCAGCTAAACCTATTAGTCTTCTCTAAAAAATTCGTAATCGAATAGAATCATCAATCAAAGAGTTGGATGCACACCAGAGGTGGTGATTCATGAAGTGGTTTGAAGGGTCCTCTCCTGATCTACCTTCAAACTTAGGGATATCGTTGGGAAACTTGTTTGGAATTGGCTGCCAATATGGAAGATAAAATATCAAATCATTTCTAAGACATGATAAATCAAGTAAATCCAAAGTTGCTATGAATGGCAATTGACGGTTTGGGTCTCGCTGAGTAAATTTATAACCTTGTGGAACTATATCAGTACCAGGAGGAGGATACCCAGGATAGCCTGGAATATCCTATGCGTTTGGAGTTGTGATGCCTCCTTGATAACCAGGATTAGACAGACCATACTAGGGTTGAGATGGTATTTGATACATGTACCCAGGGTACAGTTGATGCTGGTATACTGGACTCTATGCTATAGGTCCATATTGATATTTCCCTTGATATAGCTGATAAACAAACTGAGGTTGGCTTGTTATAGCAATTATTGTACTAGGTTTCCCTATAGGCATCTAAATAGTAGTCTGGACTGTGGGTCCAGGTTGTGGTGCAGAAACTACAGGGATTTTTTGTGATACTTGAGGGGCTATAGAAACAGGAGTTGCAGATACTCCAGGGATAGGTGTGGTAGCTTGAGTAGAACTGGGTGCAGCAGTTTGAGGTGGAGATCTTGGCGTAATCAGACTAGGTTACTGAACTGTACTAGGTGCAGATACTTGTGGTATAAGTGGAACTGTAGGTTGGAAAGGTTGGATAGGTTGCTGGATTTGACTATAACCAACTGGCTGAACAGGTTTATTATAGGGTATTTGCACGTTCGGTTGTAAATTCTATTGAACTTGTGAAGGATCCCACACCGTATTTACTCCAGGATATGGAGGTCCCATTGAAGGTTGTGTTGTATAATAAGGACCATAACCAGGTTGATAATTTGGAACATATGTTTGATAATTAACTGGATAATTCCCACCTCCCTGAAACAATTGTTGTTCTCAGTAAAACTATTGTCCTAAAGGAGGTTTTTATCCTTGGAAAGATGGTTGCCCTGGCATAGGGTATTGTCCATGAAGATATTGTGGACCCTAAACTAAGTACTGCCCTTGAGGTTGATATCGTCCTTGAGGTATGTACTACCCTTGAGGCTGCCCCCCAGGCGGTAGATTACTACCTTGAGGTTGCCCCCCAGGAGGTAAATTACTACCTTAAGGTTGTCCCCCAGGCAATAAATTACTACCTTTAGGATCAGGGTTAGGAATGTTTCTAGACATCATTTAAACTTGTTCTGCATTCAAATGTTTAGTATATGATTCATTTATACCAGGTGATGATATAATTTTGTTGGGAGAAGGAGCTGCTCCTGAGAAAGTACCAGAAAGCGAATGGTATTTTGCCGTAATAGACATACGGCCATAAAAATATGTTTCTGGAGATGTAGAAAACATGGATGACTCACCAGACATATTTAACAGAGGTCTTTAACCTCTTGGTATAGCGCAAAAAGGAATTCAAGGTGGCAAATAGTTTAGACTAGTATTGTGTAGAAAATATATCAACTAAGAATACCAAGGATCTTGTTTGAAAGGACTATAATAAATCGATTCATGTGGTCTAATATCTAAAGATTCCTGATTTGAAGGAAGAACAACTTATTCCTCTATGTCAATAACTTATTCAATGCTAATGAGAACAGGAGGAAGATTTTGGTGATGTAATACTTCACTCTAGGTGAATCAGGATGATGAGGGGTTGGAGTAACAAATTCTAAAGTAGGCTCAGACATAGTAGGTTCAATTTCTGGTTCAGAAATTTCAAGTTCAGTAGCTGATAATTCACTAGTTGTGGAAGCAAGTTCAACTAGTTCAAAATATTCAATTTTTTTTTTAGAACTCTCTGCGGTTTGAGGTTGATCTACTTCGTATTCAGGATGAATAATTATTGATGTTTCTTCCTGTTCAGTTGATCCAATCCCTGATGTTTGTCCTTTCTCAAATTTTAGTTTTTCTAATTGGCTTGGTGTGTAC
Organism: Pinus albicaulis; assembly: GCA_034641835.2. Classification (NCBI taxonomy): domain Eukaryota; kingdom Viridiplantae; phylum Streptophyta; class Pinopsida; order Pinales; family Pinaceae; genus Pinus; species Pinus albicaulis. The sequence goes on from CM076581.1 coordinate 1,394,923,676, forward strand.
TCAGGGGGTTTCCCCCGCATTCTATGTGATTGTCTAGGTAATTCAACCACGATTAAAAATATTAACACACGAAATCAAATAAAATTTCAATAAAAAGCCCTAAAGTCTCTAAGGAAACAATAAAATTGATCACACACCTACAAAATCTAAGAGAGAAATCCATGCACAAATAGTAAATTCCCACACTAAAAACACTAGTTGGCAATGAAATCCAACATCGTAGAATTTTAATGTAGAAATGGTGGTTGGAACAGTGACCCCGACAACCTGCTTAATGAAAAATTCTGGTGCAATTTTCTCCACTTAAACCATCTCGAAGTGAAGATAACTCTCTAGAAGGTCCAAGTGAGTCTAGTCAACGTCTGCTCTAGGTACAGTGGGGCCTTCCCTCCACCGTCACCTTGGGAAAAAATCCTAAAGCTTATAGCCACTATGGTCACCAATGGGAAAAAATATACCTCGGGGAATAGTATACGATCCAATATACACGCAAGGGTAGGGTAACTAGCTTAATCCCCTTGAAGGCTCCTTGAAATAATCCAAGGTTTACCAACAAGTGACTCCAGGCTCCTCGACAATGGTCTATCCGAGGTTTAGCATTTTTAAAACGTGAAGATCTGTTATCTTTCCCAATGAGATAGTTATGATTACCACACTGGTTCGGACATGATCTTGTGCTTGACTCTTTTAAGAAGAGCTTCCCAGAGCATACATGCTACAATTGGATTTTTCCTACCACAAGATTGCTACTTTTTTGTTTGAACTTCCTTGGAATGTTATTACAACCTGTTCCAAGACACTAGCCTAAGCTATATTGGTGGAAAAGAGCCCTAGAAATTGTAAAATATCTAGATTGATTTTAATTAAGGCGTTGTTTTTAATTTGGCCGTTTCTTAAGATAGAAGGTATGGAAGTGAAACTTTGATGATGTTTAATGACTCGACTCAAAAATAGGCTAATATTCATCTAAATGAAGTGCAACTCTTTTTATTTTCAATGAAACCTATTTAAAGGAAATATTTGAGAGATTTAGATAACTTTCAAAGTACCAATTCTTTCTCTTATAAACAAAAATATTTGAAAAGAAGACAATTTCTTTGAGAACTCAATTTCATAAAATAATAAATAACTCATTCGAAATGAAATCCTTTATCAATCAGATCAGAAACTACAAATATTGTAACAAACAATTTCCAAAAAGAAGATCTTATCGAAAACTCCTAAAAACATAAAATTCAAAACCAAAAGAAAACACTAATTTTGAACTCTATCTAGAAAGTTTTGAGGATTTTTCCGCTTAGTTTGTGATCTAACCAAGAAACTTTCTACTTATCTCAGCAAAAATAAAAAACATCCAATAATGGTTTAATGTGAAATTCAGGCCTTGTCAAGCTAAAAGGTCTTCTAAATTTGCAAATGAAAATGAAATCAAATTTTCATAAAAGCAAGATTTGCGACAAGTTCAATGGCTGAGCAAGAAAATGATAACATACTAGTCAGCTTAGGTATATGAAAGTTTCTGATTTAGAGCAACAATAAAATAGCGAAAACACTTACTCATAAAATGCAAATCAGATGAAAAATCACTCAAAAAAAAAAATTTGCTGACAGAAATTCACACATACAAACTTTGAAAGTGAAGACAAGTTGGGGAAAACACAGAGAATCTCGTAATATCACTCCAGAAAAGAGAATTCTTAATTTTTCACAAATTTTCCACTAGTATGCATGTTATAATAGAGAAACTTGCGGTACCACATTGTTCTAAACTAAAAACTACGGAGGCTACCGCACTGCTTTTAAATAAAAACCGCGAAAACCAGGAAAAATACAGAAAAAAATAAAAATTCAGATTTTCTTTTCAAGGATTCTAATAAGTTATCTACCCAACCCAGTTTTTAGACTAATCAAAATCAGAAAATTGTTTAAAATTCAAACTGAAAAAAAAAAGGAAAACTAAGTTCATTATCCCTAACGGAGTCGCCATTTTTCTACATGAATAAATCCTTCTTGCGGACAAGAACGATCTCCCTCATATCCTAAGGATATCTAGAAACAAAAAACCAAATGCAAACCATTTTATCTAGACCATTTGAGATTTATAATTATTAATAAAAAAGTACGAGGACATGCCCCTACCTAAAATCCAATGCTTTCTTTAATCTTCTATCCAGTCACTCCAAAAGAGGTCACTTCAGCATATGAAACCTGCAATCAAAGACAGATAAAAGGATCAAAAGCACCTGCAAGATATAATAATTGAGAAAACAATAATCTATCTCAATGATCAAGGAATCTAAGAATTGAATTACTCAAATATATATATAAACAATTCAATGAGGAAATGGAATCCATTTGTATTAACTTCTAAAAAAGAAGTAACCTTACAACCTTTCACCTTGATGTTATACAGGTTCTTTTGTGGTCCTGAACAACCGTTCCTCTCAGTTTGACAAGCCTTCTTCTCTCTAAACTAGCATGAAGTTATGGTTATGAGTGTGTGATAATTCTGATACCAAGGATGGCTAGAATAGAGAGTATGATCTCTTAATAATTTCTTCAACAATTACCATATGTCTGTTTCCAAGCTACCATATACAATCCACCCTTGAGACTGAAACATGAGTTCAATTTACAGGGAAATGGAGGTAGTTTCAGTTCCATGAAGAGGGGGATGAATTCCTCTCATGAAGGGATTTGAGCTCCAAATACCAAGGGATAAACTCCATGAATGAAGGGATAAACTCCATGAATGAAGGGATAGAGCTCCATAATTAGAGGGATGAAGCTCGAACTGAATGTGCTTCTAGAAGCTTCCAGTTGGGAGAATATTCGACCAACTGAGCTTCTAGAACTTAATTTTTCCTTTATTTTACCTTTTATGGGGGTATGAAGGTTTTATAAGAAGAACGTGCGGGATGTGCTGCAAGCTATAGAAAAAATATCTATGGATCCGTGGGCAAGGGCTAGGAAAAGTGCGGAGTTAGAATTTTTAAAGTTTTAATGAGCTTTTCTCCAATTCCAAGACTTGGTTTAGGAACTTAAGGGTTTTTTACCTTTAAGGGAGAAAAATATAGGTAGTGATGAACCTATACAGATAGTTAAATTTCATGGTGACAAAATAACGTGTAACAAGTATACCATCAAATAAAATATCATCATCATCACTTCAGTCAACATCATCATGATTTCATTCATTTCAGTGTCTCCATTAGGTCATTAAGTTTCAATCATCCAAAATCTATCATTCCATGCATAAAACCCAGAAAATGAGGAGTGGTTATAGGTGAAGTTTTTCTATGAATTTGGTTTCAAATGTAATTCATGTTTCAAATATGTAATAATTTCTTCATGTTCCCAAAGCTACAAAGAAAGTGTCAAAGCTACAAGTTTTCAATAACAAAGTGAAAAGACATGTAGTGGGCCATCCCACTACAAAGAATAAAAGAGACAACCATAGGCTATAAATGGCCAATTCAAATCATATTTTCATTCAACTCATTCACAAATAGCTCTCATTCATCATCAAGTGAAAATTCCGAAAATTTGAGTCAAAAACACTCCAAGAATTGGTGCCAAAGCAGCCACGCTGCACTTTCTGCCCTCCACGCTATGCTTTCCTCAAAATGACATGTTTTCTCTCATGGAGGAATTAAATCACGTTATGGAGATTCTGAAGGATATCATATTGTTTAGCATGATTGTACAAGTAAGTTACATCTAAGAAAACCCCTCCTTGCAGCTCAATTTCATAATTTTAGTGTGAAAATCCTACATTGGCCTTTATGCTACATTTTAGTGGCTAACCCTATTTTTCAAAGTTTTTCAAGACAAACACACTCTCCCATATATTTTTTATCCTCCCTTATACACAAAATCATCTACCATATATTTCATACCCCTTCATTCCCCATTCCCAAGTCCCAAACCCTAAACCCTCACCAATTTTGCAAATCTGGGCAGTTTTCCTAGCTAGGAGTGTGTTAAATTTTCATAGCTCATTTCCCTCTGTCATTTCACTCCATTTCAGTTCCTAAATCTCCCTAAGACCCCTTCCCATCTCCCTAAATTTTCCCACTCTCACCTCCCTTCCCTAACCCACTCATTCTATCCCTTTTCCCCTGCCCTTGTTTTGTCATATTAGGGTTTTTACCCTTGCAATCAACCAAATGGAGGAGAAGAAATCTTATAACAAAGGAGGTCAGGTGATAAGGCATGAGCCATTAACCACTCTTGAAATGATGTCTACACCACTTTCCAATAATTTTTCAAGCAATAGAGTGTCTTCCTCTTTTCTAAACTAGTTGAGAAATTCAAATACAATACTACATTGACCAAATTGTTTGCCACTCAACTTAAAAGGGATCAAGTAACAATTGTAGGGGTTACTTTCACTATATCAACTAATATAGTAGCTGAGGCCACAATAATTTCCAATCATGGTGAAAAATGGTTTAAGAACCAATATTTAGCCCTTCAAAATTATCAACCCTATCACAGAAGACATCACCACCAACATATGAAGAAGAGTTTTCATGTTGGGCACCTCCTTGAGAACTATACACCGCTCATGAAGATCATCTTGAAGTACTTTGCCTATGAGGGAATATTTTATATATTATATGAGTATCATGTTAGAATTATTATGCATTTCATAGGGGTAAAGACACTCAATATTCCTGATTACCTATACAGAATTTTCATAAAGATGGAAGAAAAGGTCCAACATAAGAAGAGTAGTCTTGAAAGCATCCTATTTCACAATGATCTCATCAAGATCATTTTTTTACACCAGCTTGAGGAGAAGAGAATCACTTGGGAAACCTTCATGCAGGAAGATGTCTTTTTGTCCTCTAGTAGTCAGCTTACTAGTCCCAGTTCTCCATTAGCACCAGCAACACCTTTGGCACCATCTATCCATGTGAAGGTTGGCTCACCTAGCAGTGTTTCAGTGAGGAGGAATATTGAGGTAAGCAAGACATACTAGAGAGGCATAAGGCCTATATTTTTCCCTCATATTGAGGAAGGGGTCAAGCCCACATCAACAAAGCAGGGATTACCATCACAACATGACACATCTATGCATGATAAGGAGCATGATTTTGACTTAGTAGACTTGGAGGCTAGTGAAGAGCATGAAAACATAGATAGGATCATGAAGGAAAAATATGGTCAGATCAAAGAACTCCAAGACAACTTGGCAAGGGCTAATTTCATCATTTCCTTCTTAGAGCAAGAAAACAATCAATTAAAGGCAAAAAAATTATCTTTAGAGAAAAATCAGTTTGAAGCTAGTATGCACATTGTGAAAGGAAAAGTAGTGGTTGAAATTGAAGATTTATAGAAACATGAAGAGCAGGTGAGAAGGAAAATACCAAGAACCATGGGTCTCAAAAGAGCATTCTAGAAGGAAAGAGAAAAAAATCCACCATATGAGGAGTTGACTTTTGAAGAAAGGATAGCCATGGAAATCATTGAAAAAAGGGAATTTTGGCTTGAGAAAGTCAATATTCACTTGGAGAATCTCCTTGAAAAGGCAAACAGGGACAACAAGATGCAAAAACACATGGTTGATCACTCTTATGCAAGAAATCAGATTTGCAATGTCAAAGTGAAACAATTGCAAGCCAAATTGAAGGAAACCCTAAAAATTCAAAAGGAGACGGATAACTTGGATATTCTTGTTGATGCTCCCCTAGTGTCATAACATACCTTATGAGGCACCTATGGACCAATTTTGAGGATTTTTGGAGTAAATTTTGTTTTTTGAGAAATTTTGGTCAAAATTGGAAATTCAAAAAACCAGTCATACTAGCAAAAGCGTAACGTGGGCCACACTATGCTTTTTTTGGGGGGTCCATTGGAGGAAAATTCATCATATTTGGATTTCTCTTGATGATTAAATCAATATAATTCAGCGGTTGGGCCATGTCAGCCACTTATAGGGTTCAAAATGCCCAAAAACATGCTAAAAATCACCATTCTACCTTGTTTTTGGAGCCTTCGCTACACTTTTTGGGTACTCTTGGGAGATTGAATATTTGGAGGGCTAGGAGCCACATTTTTGAGTTATTGATGAGCCTATCATGTAGCATACATATAGAGCTTTCCAATGATACCTTCAGATCCCGATATGGACACCTGGAAGGCCTCCAAAAGTCAATTTTGTTGATCTTGCTACGCTTTCTCTTAGCTCGTTGTGCTTTCTTTGAGCTCGCTATGCTTTCTCTCCATTTCGATACGATTTCTCCTGATTTTACTACACTTTCTCCAGAAGGAAAATTTTCACAAAATTTTTGATCTAGTTTGACTTTTTAATGATGTAATTGATGGATGATGATGTCATGAGGTGTAATTGAGCTAGTGAATAATGAATTAGGCTATATACATGTTTATAAATGTAAATTTTACTCAAATGTGTCTATTTTCATATAATGAGGTGAATTGTTTGACCTCCACTAGATATTAGGGTTTTGTTGAGCTTATCATGTAATCAACTCCACAACTGATGGATTTGACCCCTGAGAGAGGGGAGATGTTGTTTTGGTTTATATCTATCATATCCAGAAATCAAAGGATATATTTGTAGCTATTATATAGAAATTCATGTGTAGTGATTTTATGACCATGTGTCTTCTCACTTATAGTCTTTATTGAATGCTATATAGCTCCTCCTTATATCTTGTATCTGTAGTGGCTTTCCTTACAGTTCATAGGCATAATTCTATTTATTTTGTTGTCTTTATATGGAAATTTCATCTTGTGTCCTATGCTTCCAATTTAATGAATTCATGAATGACCATGCTCATTAAATCCCTCTACTTTTTTCAGACTCACCACCATACCTAAAAACCCTAAAGCCATCATAGATCCACTTCTACCTTGCTCATTTATATTTTTGCAGTTGTAAACCCTTTGATAAATAGACCTAGCTATTTGGGTTCATCCTTGATCCAACATAAAACCCTAAAACATTCAAAGCCTATCTCATCCTATCATATCTAGCCTAATATTGTTCATGCCATAGTCAATCCTTGACTATGATCTCATTGAGAGACCCCCCTCAACCTAGTAGGGCTAGCTACTAGGTTAAGGTGGTTTGTGGTTACCTTTTTCAGTCTCTTTTTCAGCCTTTAGAGAACTAGTGGAGTGATAACAGAATGAAATCCAACATTGAAGTCTTTCACCCTCTCTTTATTATACATTTTCATGTTTGATAGTTCGTTGACTAAAACCTATGGTGGCTTGTCATCTCTAAAATTTTCAAGAAACAAATATTAAAACTGTGCCCATGAAGCAATACTCTGGAGAGGCAGAGCGAAATACCATGTAGTGGAATTTCCCTCAAATGTGTAAGGGAACAATATGCACACTACATCCTCATGTCATATTCTTTTTTTTCCTGATATCTAGAATAAATGATTTGATGTGATCCTCAGTAGGTTGCTTCAAATCAAGGTCAAAATTTGGAAGGAACTTGTGAGGATTCCTTGGTAGAGGATGTTTCCATATTGATCAAGCCAAGGGGTTGATTTTTTGGGTTGTCTTGATTGTTTCTATGATGAGCTTCATTTCCTTCCATCCTAAGCAATCCTTTAGATTCTGATGATTTAGAAGAGCCTTCTTCACTAGAGGATTTGACTGACGAAGAGGGTGGACTAGGGGAAGAAGGATGAGAATCAAAATATCTAAGTAAAGTTGGTTGGTTGGACTCACCAGTGAATATCTCAGATGTAGATTGCTTGAGATCAATAGTTATACCTATAAGAATCTAGTGCAACCTATCATTTACTGCGAAAATTTTTATAGGTATTACTTAGTGTGGATATAGCAATATGGCCTCTTATAAGTGAAGGTTGACAGGAGTGACTATCTCTTGAGATGATCTTATTTGAAGGGAAATTTTTCTTTCAAATATTTCTCAAATCTAAGAAATAAGTTCTCAATATCCTTGAAGAACCTCGTCAATTTCAACTTGTGTATATGGTCAACTTGGAGTAGTAGGCTCACTATTAGTCTGCTAAGGTTGTGGATGAGAGCTAATTGAACTCTTAGCAAGGGGAGGTTCTATGTGACAATAGGTTACCTAATGTTATGGGATTTGTGATTTCATTTTTCCATTTACAATCAGATGGGTGCTTCTTCTAGCACCATTTTGTTGACGGAGATGTTGTACACCTAATTCAACAAGGAGGAAGTGACCTAGACCAAGGCTCTTCAATAGCCCAAGTCATTTAAAGTAGTCACCCTTGATGGGATTATAGGCTCTTTTGGCCTAGGATCCTTTTCTCCTTGTCAAGAACTGAATTTGGGGAATACTAATCCTAATCTAATATATGGTTATCCTATACTAATATAAACTAATTCTACACTAAATTATGGTTACAATAAATTACAAATAATTTATCAAGTTAGTTATACAAATGAATTTATGGGAATAAAACATCCTAAATCTGATATGAGTATGAAAACAAAGGGTTGAATGTTTCATTGTTAATGAACTACGATATACTAAGTAATTATTATTTATATATATCATTTAGAAATTAGAATTAAGAAGTATACTACAATAACTACTACTTCATAATCAAGATATGATACAAAATGTAGAGAATTATGTTACAAAAAATAAAATAGGTCAAAACATAACATAATTGGTGCTGAAAAATGAAACAATAAATTCTCACTTTTATTTTTCCGTGATTAAATTGAGACAATTCAAATTTCCACATCAGCATACAACTGGGATGATGTTAACCTGAGTGAAATGGCTTGTGTCACCTAGTTTACTTAGTAAATTCGAGTTGGAGGAGTTAAATTTTAGTTAAGCATGTGTGATTGGTAATTTGTAGCAACCAAGGTCATTTATCTAAGGTTTTTTCAGTTAAACTAGTTCCAAATGTTGGAAGAACTAGTGGAGGGTCAAGTTGTGTAGTGAGACTTCAGTCAAACTTAGTGATAATATATTTAACTGATCAATCAACCCAAAATAGCTAGTGCAAGCAGAGAATTCATGTTACCTAGTTGAGATGGAGATTGCAAGGAATAGTGCAAGGAAATATGAGCTCAATCCAAGGAAGAAATTTACTAAGTGTGGGTTAGAGGCCTTCAGTGAGAAGAGAGACCGGTTGTGCAATTTCAGGGTGAGCTCAGTTGAGCAAAGAAATTGTATTAAATCTCTATTTTATCTTATTAATGAAAGAGGTGTTGGGGTTTTTAGTAGATTTATTTCCCCAGATAAAATACTTGTTGCATGTGTGTGACTTCTTATTACATGTCTAAAATTTTTGTTCTAAATTATGAAATAACATTCACATAATAATAGAGTAGGTTTTTATCTTGTGATTTTTGTTAAAAAATCATCAGAAGTTGCAAATATACAACATAATTTCTACATGATATCAGAGCTCGATTCACAGTAGAGAAGAAATTAGAATTTTTTTCTTAGAGGTTCGAATTTGGAGATCAATGTAGTAGTTTTTCTTCAGAACTAAGAATATGGTTTCCAGTGGAATAAGGCTAGAGCATGCCTTGGAAGGAACCTATAATTTTGTTGGATGGAAGGAGCACATAGAGGAAATATTACATGATAATGTATTGATAAAATACATCAAGTTAGATGTTGAAAAACCACAAGCATTTGAGGCCCAAAACGTTTCTCAGTGTAAGAAATATGTAGCCAAAGAGAGGAGAATCATATTGGAGGGAGTATGATATAATACTGTCTCAAATATCCATGAAAATGAAACTCTGTTCACGATGTGGAAGGAACTGAAAGAATTATTTGAGAATAATAGAAACCATAGAAAGTTGGCACTCAAAGATAAACTTTGAAATATCAAGATGCAAAAGAATGACACAATTTCGTAGTATCTGAGTAGGTTCACACCGTGTAATTATGAAATTGGTGGGCTCGGTCTTAATGTGCCTGAAGAAGACTTGGTAAGCCCAACCATTTTGGTCCTTCTCAAGAGCTAGCACAACTATCAATATTTAGTGAATGGGAGGTAGAAACTTTTGAATTAGGAGCACTTATGGTACGATTTAGTACAAGAGGAAATAAAGTGGAATACCAAAGATGGGACTTCATCTAAGGGTGAGGATGAAGAAAAATTTTCATTGGTTGGAAAGTAAAATAAGGGAAAAGGGAAAAAGTCAAAATCGAAACCAGAATCCATTCAAGGGGGATGGAAGAAAGATTTCTCAAAAATTAAATGCTTCCATTGTCATGAAATTAGCCACTATCCCATGAAGTGTCCACACAAGAAGAAAAGCAAGAATACCTCAGGAGGATAAGTAGGTTAAACCTTGGATTCACATTTCAAGCTTTACTTTATGTTGATTTCATGCATGACCAACACAATGAGAGGGAGTGTGTGGTACTTGGACTAGGGTGCATCATTCAACACGACGAGGAATATAGTTCTTTTTTTTCAGAAGAGAAATACTTGCAAATTCACATTAAGATGGGGGATGACAAAAGGTACAACATGATTAGGCGTGGTACAGTCATCTTTCATAGGGAGTCGGGTTCCCCACTGAGGATCAAGGATTTCATGTTCATTCTGGGCCTAAAGAGAAATATCGTCTCTGTTGCAGTTTTGGAAAAATGTGGATATGATATGATCTTAAGAAAATGAAAGGAATTCTTGAGACACATATCCATAGGACAAGTGAAGTAGATCAGGTTTTGGGTTAAGAACCTATACAAGCTAGATTTGGATGATATTACTACATTGAAAACAAAGGTGGAGAAGGTGTAGAGCCGTGATGTCGATGAACTTTGCAATAGAAGACATGTCCATTTGCATCATGGAGCTTTGAAGGTTATGTAGAAGATAACCACAGGCCTCCCCAAAGGAGAAATTGAGCAACATGATGTATGAAAAGGATGTAATTTTGGGAAGTATACAAAATATACTTTCTATGTTTGGGACAACAAAGCACATGTAGTCCTAGAAAGGATCCAATATGATGTCTATTGACCTTTCTCGACAACCTGCACTACCATGAGAAAATATTTTTTCATTTTTATTGACGACTTATCATATAAGTGATGGATCTTCTTCATGTGGAAGAAGGAGGATACATTCTCCAATTTTGTAGAGTTCAAGGCACTTTTGGAGAAAGAAGCGGGAAATAAGGTGAAGACTCTCAAGAGAGATAACAAAGGTGAGTATGTGTCGAACGAGTTCAAAAATTTCTCTGTAGAAGAAGGAATTTGACGAGAGTTGACAACACCCCACAACCCATAGAAGGACGAAGTGGCTGAGAGAAAGAACCCTAGCATAGTGGAAGAAGAAAAGGAAATGTTGCATGACCAAGTCCTACCTCTATACTTATGGGCCGAAGTATGCAACACAATAGTCTATTTGCATAAACAAAATCCTCATCTGATTTTAGGAATGATTACACTGGAGGAGGATTTCCCGGGGAGGAAGATGAATGTGTCACACTTCAGGATATTTGGAGCCTCTATCTACTACCATGTCTCCAAATATTCCAGGAAGAAGCTAGAGATGACAACATAATTGGGGATATTTTTGTGTTACACAGAAACTCCCCATAACTATTGTGTGTACTTTCCATCCCTTCGAATGAAATTTGTGTGAAAGGATGTAAAATTTCATGAAGACAAAGCAATGCAGTGCTCTCTTGAAAGGGAGCTTCCGATCCCACCAGAAGAGGATTTTTAGCTACAAAGAAAGAACCTTAGGAAGTTGTGGAGTAGCAAAAAATTGAGTAGAGATTGGAGATAGAAACTCAAGAAGAACCATTAATAGAAGGTAGGAAAATAACTAGCGAGGTTGAGAGACTTGTGCAGGATGTGAGGGAGAATGTGGGTTCTCCTTCAAATTAGTGCATGCAGAGAAGGTCACCAGATAAGTACATTTATTAAATCGCTCTAATGAATGAGTCATCCTCATTCTAGGAAGTTGTAGAGAAACCTATATGGGTTGATGCAATGGTGGAGGAATATGAATCCATCATGAGAAACAATGTTTGGGTAGTGGTCCCAAGACCAACAGATAAATTAGGTGTGGGTTCATGATGGATCTTCAAGGTAAAGCAGGTAGTGAACGAAATCATAGAAAAGTACAAGGACATATTTGTGGCCAAGGGGTACTCCAAGGTTGAAGAAATTGACTATGAGGAGACCTTTTCTCCTGTAGCAAGGTATTGATCCATCAAATCAATTCTTGCTCTGACTACACATATGGGGTGAAATATCCATTAGATGGATGTGAAAATAGCCTTCCTTAATTGGCTTATTGAGGAGGAGGTGTATATCGAGAAACCAAAAGACTTTGAGACTTTGATTGGGAGTCTAATGTCTAAAGAATCAAGTGAGTATTATACAGTCTCAAGCAAGAACCTTGTGATTAGTACACTAGGATCGATATTTATCTGATCAGTTTAGGCTTTACCAAAAGTGAAGTGGATGAAAACCTCTATCATATTTTCGTATAAGGTAAATGTTTTGTTATTTCCTTATACGTTGATGCCTTAATTTTAACTAGTGATTAGAATCTAATCAGGTCTTTTAAGGAGGACCTTGCAAGAGAGTTTGAAATGAAGGACATATGTCTCATGCACCACTTCCTCAGATTGGAAGTGTCGCAAGGATATGAGGAACTATTTGTATCTCAAGGCAAGTATGCCAACGATATACTCTAGAGGTTGCATATGGAAAAATGCAAACCCATAGAGACTCCTCTACCATCCAGCTGGAGGAAAGAAGATGCCACTTGAGTTGAGGAAGTGGATGCTACCTTTTACTGAAATTGGTGGGTTCACTCAAGCATATTTTGAACACGCATCCAAATATGTTAGGTTCCTATACTACTAGTATAGTCCCTTATTTTTGTTAGTGTAACCCCCTTATTGTTATTATTGTACCCTTGTAACCCCCATTTTGTTATTATTGTGCCCTTAAATTATTATTGTTAGGTCGGCTAGGTTATTTATATGGCCCCATGAATGTATATAGAAAGGAGGTTTGTAAATTGTATCATCCAAGAATTGTTCATTTATGTAATGTATTGGAGGTTGCCCCCTCGAAGTGGCTCATTTCTAAGGCATTGATATCTCTTTTCTTCTCTTTTTTGAGCTGGTTACACAACATTTGGTATCAGAGCTTTGGATTCTAGGGTTTCGCTGCTCCAAACAGGTCATCGTGGAATTTTCGCTATAAATTTTTTTCTACGAAGTTTCAGAAGCTGAAATTTTTAGGGTGCAAAGCCGAAATCCTGAGCAAGATTGTCTAAAAATTCCAGAGCTTGGTTCACAATATTTTCTGAGATATCATCTATGGAAGTTAGGTACTTTTTCAGGCTCCTAAACAGGTCATCGTGGAATTTGCACTATAATTTTTTTTTCTACGAAGGTTAAAAATATGAAATTAGTATGGTGAAAAGCTGAAATCCTAAGGAAATTCGTCAAAAAAATTTAGATCTTGGTTCGTAATATTTTGGGAGATATGATCTGTGGAAGGTAGTGTTTTTTAGGCTCCTGAATTTCATCTCAAAGAGGTGATCGTGGGAAAAGTTCAATAAATCTCTCTCTGGGCATCAGATTGGAGTGCCGTAAAAATTGGTCGCAAGTACATAGACTGTAGTTTCTTAGCTATCAATTTCAGAGATAAAGGACGAAACAGTGACATGTGGCAAGTCGTACAAGTTCGCTCTACTGAACCAGTCTAGAATTAGGTCATCGTGGGAGATTGGACACAACTTTGTCTTGGAGAATCCAAATCAGGTCAGACCTGTGGCATTCGAAAGATAATTCAGAGGGCTACGTTGATACCGAAATTCAAATATTGAAGTTCTGCAATCATAGAGATAATCCAATTTCAATATCGAGTTCCTCAAAAGCAAGAAAAAGGTGTGTATATTTTTTTTCTTTACAAATTGCATGAGTCTTCTTGAAGAATCAATTTGAATTGATTCCAAGGGCATATTGTAGAATATATAGCAGTATTGGGTTCTAAAAGATGCCCCGTAAAAATAATTCAACACCCATTAAGCCTTCAGAAGGCTCTACTATGACTCATGAAGATGAAGAATTGCAACATGATCTATCAAAATTACAAGAGCAAGTGCAAAAAATTTCACTCTCGCAAAGAGCAACAAAAAATGAAATGGAAGTTTTGAAGAAAGGCGTGGAAGTGAAGATGGACAGTTTGAAGAAAGGCATGGAAGCTAAGATGGATGGCATGGAAGCGGACATGAAAGACAACATGGAAAACATGAAGAATGATCTCAAAACAGACATCGAAGGTTTGACAAAGTTGATACAAGAAATCTTTCCTAATGGTGAAAAGATAGTAGAAGAACTTGATGATGAGAACAAAATAAATGTTAATCGTGATTTCATAAACTCTAATGTTGGCGGGAAGAACCACCATATTCCAAAAATGGATATGAGGAAGTTTGATGGAAAGGATCCTGTAACATGGATACTACAGATGGAGCAATGTTTTGATCTCCATAACGTGCAAAACACACAAAAGGTACGCATTGCAACTTTACATTTAGAACAAAATACATTTGTATGGTATCAATGGCTTTGCTCCCGTAAAAAAATTGTCACTTGGTCGATTTTTACGGAGGAAATGATAGCACATTATGAGGATACAAAGAGCAACACCTTCTTTACCCAATTGATAAATCTCAAACAAAAGGGTTTAGTGGGGCGGCACATTGAGGACTTCCAAAAATTGAATATAAGGGTAACTGATCTTACAGAGGAACACAGGATTGATCTCTTCCTAGGCACTTTAAAGGATAACATCCAACATGAAGTTCCCGTTTTGGAACCTGATTCATTGGAGAAGGCATTCAGGTTGGCAAGAAAAGTTGAATGTAAAATAATGGCGACAAGGAAGCCTACCACTCAATTCTATAAAGAAGGAAGTGTTGCTACGCCTAGATTTCCACAACCTACAACGTTGACACCGCAAAAAATGGAAGAAAAAGAAGCAAAAGGGCTTTGCTACAGTTGTGATAGAAAATACACTAAAGGTCATAAGTGTGCTGAGAAGAAATTATTTTACATAGACTGTGAAGAGGAAGAAGAAAATGAACAAGAAGAGGATATACACCGGGAACCAACCCTAGAAGAGGAAGAAATGAATCCGACCATATCGTGTAATGCACTAGCATGAATTACCACTCCTCAAACTCTCAAGATAGAAGGAAAAATCAAGAAGAAAAAGGTAATAGTGTTGATTGATTCAGGTAGCACCCATAATTTTATTCATTGTAAGGTAGCCGAGGAATTAAATTGTTTCCTATACCCAGCACCAGAATGTCAAGTGATGGTTGCAAATGGAGGAACTATAAATTGCTCTGGAAAATGCCATAATATCAAGCTAACCATGGGGGAATATGTATTGACTAGTCCAATGCTTTCCATTCCTATGGGAGGTGTTGATGTTGTACTAGGAGTACAATGTTACAATCTTTGGGGACGGTAGCTTTTAATTTTCAAGAACTTTTCTTGAAATTTTTTTCAGAAGGAAAGGAAGTCGAATTACGGGGTATTGAAGGGAAGCCGGGAAGGATAATAAACTCTAATGTCATGACAAAGCTTCTAAAGAAAGAACAACGAGGCGTAATTGCACAATTATGCTCACTAGAAGTTCCGACATCAAAATCATCTATTTCTACAGATCTCCAACAAGTCTTGGACAATCATTCCAAGGTGTTTGAAACTCCCAAAGGACTCCCACCTATTCGTAATCATGATCATGCTATTCATTTGATTCCAGGAAGTGTTCCTCCAAACATCCGGCCTTATAGATATCCTTACTTCCAAAAGAGCGAAATTGAACGCATGATTGCAGAAATGTTAGAGGCGGGTATAATTCAACCTAGTCAAAGTTCTTTCTCTGCTCCTGTGGTATTGGCACAAAAGAAGGATGGATCATGGCGAATGTGTCCGGATTATAGGGAGCTCAATAAGCTCACCATTAAAGATAAATTTCCCATTCTTGTGATTGATGAATTATTGGATGAATTACATGGAGCAATTATTTTACCAAGTTGGATCTTCGTTCAGGATATCATCAAATTAGAATGAAGACTGAAGATATTCCAAAAACAACATTTCGAACTCATGAGGGTCATTAGGAATTTTTGGTCATGCCTTTTGGCCTTACCAATGCACCTTCTACATTTCAAGGGTTGATGAATTCCATTTTCAAACCCTTCCTTAGAAAATTTGTGCTAGTATTTTTTGATGATATACTAATCTACAGTAGGTCTTGGAAGGATCATGTTCAACATGTTGACAAGGTGCTCAAACTATTACAAGAGAAACAATTATATGCAAAAACAACCAAATGTTTCTTTGGAGTACAAGAGGTGGAATATCAGGGTCATATTGTATCTCACGAGGGTGTTAAGGTAGACCCTAACAAAATTAAAGCCATTAAGGAATGGAAAGTCCCCACAACCATAAAGCAGTTGCGAGGATTTCTCGGGTTAACAGGGTATTATCGAAAGTTTGTTAATAATTATGGGAGAATAGCAGCACCTCTAACAACATTATTGAAGAAAGATGCATTTTCATGGACTCCTGAAGCAACTAAGGCCTTTGAACATCTTAAAGAGGCAATGTACCTAGCACCGGTCTTAGCTACGCCAGACTTCACAAAAACCTTTATTGTGGAATGTGATGCCTCAGGAAATGGAATTGGTGTTGTTTTAATGCGGGAAGGAAGACCCATTGCTTTTGAAATTCGTCCAATCAAAGGAAAGTATTTACAGAAACCTATTTATGAGAAGGAAATGTTAGCAATACTGCATGCACTAAAGAAATGGCGAACTTACCTAATGGGAAGACACTTCAAGGTAAAAATCGATCATGATATTCTTAAACACTTTTGGAACAAAGGCTATCGTCAGAAGAGCAGCAAAAATGGGTCACAAAGATGTTGGATTATGACTTTGAAATAATCTACAAAAAAGGAAAGCTTAATGTTGTTGCAGATGCACTCTCAAGAAAGAATGAAGAGGTGGAATGTTAGGTCCCTATATCACTAGTATAGCCCCTTATTATTGTTAGTGTAAACCCCTTATTGTTATTATTGTGCCCTTGTAACCCCCATTTTGTTATTATTGTCGCATAAATTAGTATTGTTAGGTCGAGTAGGATTACATTGTGGCCCACTAGGATACATTATGGCCCCATGGACTCCTATATATAGAAAGGAGGTTTGTGAATTGTATCATCCAGAATTTTTCATTTATGTAATGTATTGGAGGTTGCCCCCTTGAAGTGGCTTATTTCTAAGGCGTTGATATCTCTTTTCTTCTATTTTTGGAGCTGGTTACTCAACATTTGGTATCAGAACTTTGGATTCTAGGGTTTCGCTGCTCCAAACAGGTCATCGTGGAATTTTCGCTATAAATTTTTTTCTACGAAGTTTCAGAAGCTGAAATTTTTAGGGTGCGAAGAAACAATCCTGAGGAAGCTTGTATAAAAATTTCAAAGTTTGGTTCGCAATAATTTCGGAGATATGATCTGTGGAAGTCAGGTATGTTTTCAGGCTCCTAAACAGGTCATCGTAGCATTTGCGCTATAAACAAATTTCTACGAAGGTTCAGAATCTGAAATTCATATGGTGCAAAGCTAAAATCCTGAGGAAATTCACCAAAATATTTCAGAGCTTGGTTCGCAATATTTTTGGAGATATGATCTGTGGAAGGTAGTGATTTTTCAGGCTCCTCAATTTCATCTCAAAGAGGTGATCGTGGGAAAAGTTCAATAACTCTCTCTCTGAAGATTGGATTGGAGTGCCGTCAAAAGTGGTCGCAAGTACACAGCCTGTAGTTTCTTTTATATCAATTTCAGAGACAAAGGACAAAGCAGTGACACGTGGCAAGTCGTACAAGTTCACTCTACTAAACCAGTCCAGAATTAGGTCATTGTGGGAGATTGGACACAACTTTGTCTTGGAGAATCAAAATCAGGTCAGACCTGTGGCATTTGAAAGAAGCTTCAGAGGGCTACTACAGGGCTAAATTTCAGATATCGAAGATTTTCAATTACAGAGATAATTCAATTTCAATATCGAGCTCCTCAAAGCTAGTAAAAGGTGTGTATTTTTTTTTCCGAATTGCATAAGTCTTGTTTGAAGAATCAAGTTGAATTGATTACAAGGGCATCTTGTAGAATAGATATCAATATTGGATTCTAAAATGGCCCCTAAAAATAATTCAACACCCATCAAGCCTTCAGAAGGCTCTACCATGACTCATGAAGATGAAGAATTACAACATGATCTATCAAAATTACAAGAACAAGTGCAACAAATTTCACTCTCGCAAAGAGCAGCAAAAAATGAAATGGAAGTTTTGAAGAAAGGTGTGGAAGTGAAGATGGATGACATGAAAGACAACATGGAAAACATGAAGAGTGATCTAAAAGCATACATGGAAGGCTTGATGACAAGCTTAAAACCGAGAAATGATTCCTAATAGAGCGAAATCTGGAAGAACCTCTGATGAGAACAAAATAAATGTTAATTGTGATTTCATAAACTCTAATGTTGGCGGGAAGAACCACCATATTCCAAAGATGGATATGAGGAAGTTTGATGGAAAGGATCCTGCAACATGGATACTACAGATGGAGCAATTTTTTGATCTCCATAACGTACAAAACACACAAAAGGTACGCATTGCAGCTTTACATTTAGAACAAAATACATTTGTATGGTATCAATGGCTTTGCTCCTGTAAAAAAATTGTCACTTGGTCAATTTTTACGGAGGAAATGATAGCACATTATGAGGATACAAAGAGAAACACCTTCTTTAGCCAATTGATAAATCTCAAACACAAGGGTTTAGTGGGGCAGCACATTGAGGACTTCCAAAAATTGAATATAAGGGTAACTGATATTCCAGAGGAACACAGGATTGATCTCTTCATAGGCACTTTAAAGGATAACATCCAACATGAAGTTCGTGTTTTGGAACTTGATTCATTGGAGAAGGCATTCAGGTTGGCAAGAAAAGTTGAATGTAAAATTATGGCGACAAGGAAGCCTACCACTCAATTCTATAAAGAAGGAAGTGTTGCTACACCTAGATTTCCACAACCTACAAGGTTGACACCACAACAATTGGAAGAAAAAAGAGCAAGAGGGCTTTGCTACAGTTGTGATAGCAAATACACTAAAGGTCATAAGTGTGCTGAAAAGAAATTATTTTACATAGATTGTGAAGAAGAAGAAGAAAATGAACAAAAAGAGGATATACACCAGGAACCACCCCTAGAAGAGGAAGAAATGAATCCGACCATATCGTGTAATGCACTGGCAGGAATTACCACTCCTCAAACTCTCAAGATAGAAGGACATATAAAGAAGAAAAGGGTAATAGTGTTGATTGATTCGGGTAGCACCCATAATTTTATTCATTATAAGGTAGCCAAGGAATTAAATTGTTTCCTATACCCAGCACCAGAATGTCAAGTGATGGTTGCAAATGGAGGAACTATAAATTGCTCTGGAAAATGCCATAATATCGAGCTAACCATGGGGGAATATGTATTGAATAGTCCAATGCTTTCCATTCCTATGGGAGGTGCTGATGTTGTACTAGGAGTACAATGGTTACAATCTTTGGGGACGGTAGCTTTTAATTTTTCAAGAACTTTTCTTGAAATTTTTTTCAGAAGGAAAGGAAGTCGAATTACGGGGTATTGAAGGGAAGCCGGGAAGGATAATAAGCTCTAATGTCATGAAAAAGCTTCTAAATAAAGAACAACGAGGCGTAATTGCACAATTATGCTCACTAGAAGTTTCAACATCAAAATCATCTATTTCTGCAGATCTCCAACAAGTCTTGGACAATCATTCCAGGGTGTTTGAAACTCCCAAAGGACTCCCACCTATTCGTGATCATGATCATGCTATTCATTTGATTCCAGGAAGTGTTCCTCCAAACATCAGGCCTTATAGATATCCTTACGTCCAAAAGAGCGAAATTGAACGTTTGGGGACGGTAGCTTTAATTTTCAAGAACTTTTCTTGAAAATTTTTTCAGAAGGAAAGGAAGTCGAATTACGGGGTATTGAAGGGAAGCCAGGAAGGATAATAAGCTCTAATGTCATGACGAAGCTTCTAAAGAAAGAACAACGAGGCGTAATTGCACAATTATGCTCTCTAGAAGTTCCGACATCAAAATCATCTATTTCTGCAGATCTCCAACAAGTCTTGGACAATCATTCCAAGGTGTTTGAAACTCCCGAAGGACTCCCACCTATTCGTGATCATGATCATGCTATTCATTTGATTCCAGGAAGTGTTCCTCCAAACATCAGGCCTTATAGATATCCTTACTTCCAAAAGAACGAAATTGAACGTATGATTGCAGAAATGTTAGAGGCGGGTATAATTCAACCTAGTCAAAGTTCTTTCTCTGCTCCTGTAGTATTGGTACACAAGAAGGATGGATCATGGCGAATGTGTCCGGATTATAGGGAGCTCAATAAACTCACCATTAAAGATAAATTTCTCATTCCTGTTATTGATGAATTATTGGATGAATTACATGGAGCAATTTATTTTACCGAGTTGGATCTTCGTTCAGGATATCATCAAATTAGAATGAAGACTGAAGATATTCCAAAAATAGCATTTCGAACTCATGAGGGTCATTATGAATTTTTGGTCATGCCTTTTGGCCTTACCAATGCACCTTCTACATTTCAAGGGTTGATGAATTCATTTTCAAACCCTTCCTTAGAAAATTTTTGCTAGTATTTTTTGATGATATACTAATCTACAGCAGGTCTTGGAAGGATCGTGTTGAACATGTTGACAGAGTGCTAAAACTATTGCGGGAGAAACAATTATATGCAAAAACATCCAAATGTTTCTTTGGAGTACAAGAGGTGGAATATCTGGGTCATATTGTATCTCACGAGGGTGTTAAGGTAGACCCTAAAAAAATTAAAGCCATTAAGGAAGGCAAAGTCCGCACAACCATAAAGCAGTTGTGAGGATTTCTCGGGTTAATAGGATACTATCACAAGTTTGTTAAGAATTATGGGAGAATAGCAGCACCTCTAACAACATTATTGAAGAAAGAGGCATTTTCATGGACTCCTGAAGCAACTAAGGCCTTTGAACGTCTTAAAGAGGCAATGTGCCTAGCACCGGTCTTAGCTACACCAGACTTCACAAAAACCTTTATTGTGGAATGTGATGCCTAAGGAAATGGAATTGGTGCAGTTTTAATGCAGGAAGGAAGACCCATTGCTTTTGAAAGTCGTCCAATCAAAGGAAAGTATTTACAGAAACCTATTTATGAGAAGGAAATGTTAGCAATGCTACATGCACTAAAGAAATGGCGAACTTACCTAATGGGAAGACACTTCAAGGTAAAAACTGATCATGATAGTCTTAAACACTTTTTGGAACAAAGACTATCGTCAGAAGAACAGCAAAAATGGGTCACAAAGATGTTGGGTTACGACTTTGAAATAATCTACAAAAAAGGAAAGTTGAATGCTGTTGCAGATGCACTCTCAAGAAAGAATGAAGAGGTGGAAGCATTGCTTTGTGCCATTTCTATTATCCAACCAGATTGGATAACTGAAGCAAGAGATGAATGGAAGAAGGAAAAAGAAGTATGGACACTCATTCAAAAGTTGCGGCAAGATCCTAGTACATCTGATACATTTAGTTGGAAAAATGATTCCTTATGGTACAAAGATCGCTTATATCTTTGTAAGAATTCCCAACTAAAACAAAAGATTCTTCTGGAATTGCACACTTCTCCTTTAGGAGGACACTCAGGATTTTTAAAAACTTACCACCGGGTGAAGAAAGAATTTTTTTGGGATGGCCTTAAATCTGATATTCAAAAGTTTGTGGCGGAATGTTTGGTTTGCCAGCAGAATAAAGTGGAGACAATTAAGACCCCGGGACTTCTACAACCTTTATCCATTCCAAGTCAACGTTGGGAGGAGATTTCAATGGATTTTATCACGGGTTTACCTAAGTCCAAAGGAAAGAATGTCATCATGGTGGTAGTTGATAGACTTACCAAGTATGCACACTTTTGTGCATTATCTCATCCATTTAAAGCAAGTACAGTTGCTACTACATTTGTGGACAGAATTCAAAAGCTACATGGAAGCCCAAGGGTTATTGTGCGCGACAGAGATCCCATTTTTACGGGAAATTTTTGGACGGAGTTATTTTCTTGTTTGGGTACTCAATTAGCTCATAGCTCATCTTATCATCCTCAATCTGATGGTCAAACGGAGATAGTAAATAAATGTTTGGAAGGATATCTTCGTTGTTTTGTATCTGATAAACAAACACAATGGGTCAAGTGGTTACCTCTTGCTGAATGCTGGTATAACACTTCCTTCCATACTGCAGCAAAAATGACCCCATTTATGGCACTTTATGGATATCATCCACCATCCATCACATCATCTTTAAGGGAAAATTCGAAGGTTCAAGCGGTGGAAGATCACATCGAGCATCAGCAAGAAGTTCTCCAACTCTTAAAGGATAACCTGAATTTGGCACAAAATCGAATGAAACAACAGGCAGATCAACATCGTAGCGAGAGAAGTTTTGATGTAGGAGATTGGGTATTTTTACGGCTACAACCATACAAACAAATGTCCCTCGAGCAAGCAAAGAAGGATAATAAATTATCGCCAAAGTACTATGGTCCTTACAAGGTGTTGCAAAAGATTGGTACTATGGCATACAAATTGGAGCTTCCTGCTTCTTCGCGAGTACATCCAGTTTTCCATGTTTCATGCTTAAAGAAGGTTATAGGTGAAAATCTTTCGGTTCAAACAATATTGCCAGAACTTGATGAGGAAGGAAAAATCATATTGGAACCTGAAGCAGTCATGGAAACAAGAACTCGACAGCTACGGAATCGATCAATTTCAGAGTATCTCATCAAGTGGAAGAACTTACCCACTGAAGATTCTACATGGGAGAATGAGAATTTTATACAGAAGCACCCGGAGCTACTCAAGCGTTGAGGACAACACTTTTTTGAAGGAGAGGGGCATGTTAGGTCCCTATATCACTAGTATAGTCCCTTATTATTGTTAGTGTAACCCCCTTATTGTTATTATTGAACCCTTGTAACCCCCATTTTGTTATTGTTGTGCCCTTAAATTATTATTGTTAGGTCAGCTAGGATTACATTGTGGCCCACTAGGATTACATTATGGCCCCATGGACTCCTATATATAGAAATGAGGTTTTGTGAATTGTATCATCCAAGAATTGTTCATTTATGTAATGTATTGGAGGTTGCCCCCTCGAAGAGGCTCATTTCTAAGGCATTGATATCTCTTTTCTTCTCTTTTTGGAGCTGGTTACACAACAATATCAGTCAAGCACTCCTTTAGATGACATTTTATCTTGATTTCTAAGACCTTGTGATTCTATTTAATATTTCTGAAAATTCTTCTATTTCGTTCTAGCCAGATCTGCCAACAAATAACCTTTGGAAGGACAGCCCATGCAGATTTGATTATCTGATTTTTAGGAGGGCCAGGATATCTATTTGCCCAATTAGAAAAGAGATCAGCAGTGGAACAAGGAAGCAAAAAGTTAGGATCCAAATTGTGGATAAAGGAGAACCAAATCTACTTAGAGAAAATGCATTCAAGGATTAAATGGACTGCAGTCTCTGCATTTTCGTTACACAGCGAGCATATGGAGGGACCGTAGAACCCTTTTCTCTGCAGGGTGTCATACGTTAGGATCTTGCCATGGCAGAGAAGCCAAGCAAAGAAGTCGACTTTGGGCCATGAAGGAAAACGCCAGACCCCCTGCCAAGGTGCAGGGTCAGGGGGGACATATGGCCTCTCTTTCAGCTTGGCATATCCCATGGAGACAGCGTAACCTTTGGCATTCAGCCCCCAGCCTTTCGTATCTCTTTTCCTCATGCGCGTGGGCGCCAAGCCATGAAGGAGGTCAAGCAACGTGGACCATTCGTTGGTCAGATGAGCCGGCACCTCAATACGTTTCCAACCTGCCCAGACATAATCGCTCCAAAGAGAAAGATCCCACAACGAACACAACCCCTCTCTATCCATCCAGCATCGCAGCGCTCTAATGGAGGCTGTGTCTTCAATTGGGTCCTTATTCATGATTTTATCAGTCCAGATATTGATCTTTTTGCCGTTTCCTGGTATCCAATAGGAGTGCGCATTGATTAAGGGAGCAGCTTTAGCATACAGTTTGAGAAAAGACGAATTAGGCAAATGGATTACATTGTCTAAACAGGAAGAACGAGGACCTCTGAAATACTTTTTCCAGAGAGCCAATTGGGCCCAGCCTGGCTTGGGCGTAATGATCCTCCAAATAATCTTAGCTGCCATGGCCACGTTTTGCTGGCAGAGATTTTTGAAATTCAAACCACCCTCCCATAGTGGCTTGGAGATGGTTTCCCAGCTGATAAGAGGAATCTTGTTTTCATTTTGTCTGCCTCCCTTCCAAAAAAACCTCCGCATGAACGCTTCCATTTTTTTTAATATGCTTGCCGGAGCGAGAAGCACAGCAAATTGAAATAGAGGAAGGCTGGTGAGCACAGATTTAATAAGGACAGATTTGCCAGCAGGATTGAGCCAGGAGAAGCCCTAGGCTTGGATCCTAGCCTTGAATTTTTCAAGCTGAGGGAGCCAGTCTTTGCATGTAGATCTCTTATGAAAAACAGGAAGACCCAAATATTTGAAGGAGGTCCAAGTGGAGGAGGCTGCAAACCCCAAACATCTAGAAATAGCGGAGAGCAATCTGGCCGAAGTGTTCCAGCTGAAGATATGACATTTGTTCTTATTTACAACACTGCCTGAGGCTTCACTGAAATCATCCAAAACTGCTTTAAATTTAGAGGCAGAGGAGAGAGTGGCAGCTCCCAAAACAGAGTGTCATCCGCAAATAGGGCGTGGTTTATGTTTTTGATCCCTCTTGCAATACACAGTCCATTGATATCTTGATCTTGCATCTTTTTGTCTAACAGGAAGCTGAGGACAGAGGCTTGGATGACAAAAGGCAGAGGGGAAAGAGGACACCCCTGTCTTAGCCCTCTTGAGGCTTTGAAGAAATCAGTGGCTCTACCATTTACAAGAGGAGCAATCCATGGCTCCGAGATGCATGCCCGGATCCATTTGATGAAATTTGCTCCAAAACCAAACTTGCTCATGACTTTTAAAAGAAAGCTATGATTTACTCGATCAAAAGCATTTGCTAATTCAAGTTTAACCACCATACCTTGTTCTTTTCGAAGAAGACTTGAGTGAATTGCCTCTTGAACAAGGGTAAAGTTGTCCACGATCTGCCTTCCTTGGATGAAGCCTCCTTGATTCTCCGGAATTATTTTAGGAAGAATGAGCTTCAGTCTATTTGCAATTACTTTGGTGATTAACTTGTACCCAGTATTGCATAAGGAAATCGGGCGGAATCTGCTGAAAATGATGGCGCCTTTTTCCTTTGGAATGAGGGCTAGGAAAGCGGAGTTTGTGCTGCCTCCTATTTTCTGAGTATTTTGAGACTTTTGAACCATTTTGAGCAGATCCTTTTCAACAATCGGCCAACAAACTTGAAGAAATCTGGCAGAAAAGCCATCTGGCACAGGGGCCTTATCCGGATCCATATCAAAAAGGGCCTTTTTGAATTCGTCTTTGGTGACTTTGGCCTCAAGGATCTCATTCATACGAGGGGAAATTGCAGAAGGAATAATGTCTAGCAG